>CM022702.1:26081778-26509278 GCA_012295165.1 Asparagus setaceus
ATATATATATATATATATATATATATATATATATATATATATATATATATATATATATATATATATATATATATATATATATATATATATAAAGAGAGAGAGAGAGAGAGAGAGAGTGGGGTGGGGGAAATCTTGTTGGAAGCACCACTTTTATTGATTTTGCTTTGAGATTCAGGAATCAAGATGCATTACAATTCAAAGTTGACTTTATATCTTTCACATCCCAAGACAACATCAATGGATGAAAATATGGCAATTTGATTATTCCATATCAACTTAAGTTTATAGAGTCTTGCTCTCTCTCTCTCTCTCTCTCTCTCTTATATATATATATATATATATATATATATATATATATATATATATATATATATATATATATATATATATATATATATATATATATATATATATATATATATATATATATAAATATAGAGATGAGAGGAGCGGTTATTTGCTTAATCAGCCAAGAGATAGAAGGGTGAGGCATTCACACTCACGTGACTAGATAGATTTGCCTCACCACACGTTATTCTCTAGAAATTTCATTTAAAGAAATGAGCTACCAATTTCATATATATTATTTCATATATATATATATATATATATATATATATATATATATATATATATATATATATATATATATATATATATATATATATATATATATATATATATATATATATATATAGCATATATATATATATATATATATATATATATATATATATATATATATATATATATATATATATATATATATATATATCCTCACAATTAATTTAGGAAAAGAGTTCTCCCAAACATGGGAGAGGATGGAGATCATATGAGTAACGAACGGCTGAGATTAAATTATAAAAATCTCAATTAGCTGAACTTACTATCGATGGTTGCTCTTCACCATCGATGGTGTCGAGTGACCATCGATGGTCGAAGGGCACCATCAATAATTTTAATATCTCTAGACATATGCATCATTGATGGACCTTTAGAACCATCCATGGTCTCCAAGCACGATCGAGGTCGAAGGCCATCATAGTTGGTCAAACTGCTGAAATTAGCTTTTCAGCTGATTTTTGCGTCGTTTAGCCTCGTTCATGTTCTATATCTATATTTACCTGATTTAGATCATCTCAAATCAATGTTAGTACCAAATGAATATTTTTTATGATTCAAACAAGAGATATTGCACGGACAACGTCGTAACAATAAGGTGTATTTAGCTACATAATTACAGTGTATAGGTACAAATTAAACTTTATGTTGATAAACAAACTGACCACAAAATTAAACCATCTCGAATTTATCCGTGATTTATTATTTAAGTTCATCGCTCTTTTCAAAATTTTCCAACTTGGGACTATATTTGAAATCTCCAATAGTTTTGTTTGACGCGTGTAATCTAATCCCAGAAATACAGCGGCATCAAAGCATCATCAGAAGCTATCTGAGAACCGCATAGGCTGACATGAAGAAAGCTTGTTTTGCATTTTACCAAAGTTTGATGGAATCTGCAGTTGATCGAAACAATGGTATGATCTCCACTTACTGCAGAAGTGGAGAGAATCATGTGAGAGAGAAATTAATAATTGTGCGTGCAACAGATATCACATGACAGTTGAAAGATTTTTTTTCTTCAAAATAGTATAACTACGTCGCACGCCATAGAGCTAGAGCCTAGAACCACGTGAAAAACCATTGCATATATGGTAATGGAATCTCAGCCGTTAGAACATTGCCTAAATTTTACAACATTTTCCTTGGATTTTTTCTAGCTGATAAAGTTATTCAATAATTTCCCACCAAAATGAAGAGGCCCATATCGTCACATTGCATTGTCAATCTATAGTACCTACCAGGTGCTTGCCTTTACTACGAGGAACCATGTGCCCTGCACCTCAAAGTTCTAGAAGTTTCTTTTGGGGTGAATTTTACATAGGGTTTCTTAGAAACTATCTTAAAAATAAGGTAACTATACGAAAACCATATTTTATTTTTAATTTGTACATAAATCACTTTTAAAGTTGATTTTCCTTGCAATATTAACCACCTCCTAGTCAAAATTTTCACTAAAAACCCAAACTTATCCTTTAAAAACTCATATTTATGAGTTTGATCTTGTTAGGTATAACTCGTGTGCCTTGAACTTAAATTTTCTAAGCTTATCTTTGATATTTTTTGGTAAAAATTTGACTAGAAGGTGGTTGATTGCAACAAAAATCAATTTTAAAAATAATTTATATATCAATTGAACATGAAAGGTGATTTACATATATATATATATATATATATATATATATATATATATATATATATATATATATATATATATATATATATATATATATATATATATATATATAGGAATGATGTATATGTTATTTCGTTTTATTTAAATAAATTCTACCAAGAGATGGAGTGGTGAGATCCACACTTTTGATGTGACTAACATGTGGGCCTCACTTACTGTGGCTATCTCTTGATAGCTCATTTGAAAATGAAATATATACATTATTTCATATATATATATATATATATATATATATATATATATATATATATATATATATATATATATATATATATATATATATATATATATATATATATATATATATATATATATATATATATATATCCTAAATTAATTTAGGAAAAGAGTTATGGAAACATAGGTGGATGGAGATCATATGAGTAATTAGATTAAAAATTCAAAATCTCAATTCACCTTTGACTATCGATGGTTGCTCTTGACCATCAATGGTGTCGAGTGACCATCGATAGTTGAAGGGCACCATCAATAATTTTAATATCTCTGGACATATGCATCATTGATGGACCTTTAGAATCATCGATGGTCTCCAAGCACGATCGAGGTCAAAGGCCATCATCGTTGGTCAAACTGCTTAAATTAGCTTTTCAGCTGATTTTTGCGTTGTTTAGCCTCGTTCATGTTCTATATCTATATTTACCTATTTTAGATCATCTCAAATCAATGTCAGTACCAAATGAATGTTTTTTATGATTCAAACAAAAGATATTGCACGGACAACGTCGTAACAATAAGGTGTATTTAGCTACATAATTACAGTGTATAGGTACAAATTAAACTTTATGTTGATAAACAAACTGACCACAAAATTAAACCATCTCGAATTTATCCGTGATTTATTATTTAAGTTCATCGCTCTTTTCAAAATTTTCCCACTTGGGACTATATTTGAAATCTCCAATAGTTTTGTTTGACGTGTGTAATCTAATCCCAGAAATACAGCGGCATCAAAGCATCATCAGAAGCTATCTGAGAACCGCATAGGCTGACATGAAGAAAGCTTGTTTTGCATTTTACCAAAGTTTGATGGAATCTGCAGTTGATCGAAACAATGGCATGATCTCCACTTACTGCAGAAGTGGAGAGAATCATGTGTAGGGCTGTGCAATCGGTCGGTCGGTTCGGTTTTGGCCAAATTTTGTCAAACCGAACCGAACTGCCTATCATTCAAAACCGAACCGAACCGATTCAAGTCGGTTGGTTCGGTTCGGCTCGGTTGTTCGGTTTCACTTGGGTACAATTCTCTTGCACTATGTGCATCAATCGAGAAAAAAATCAAGAAAAAGTTAGAATCAACATTAGGGTTTAAGTTTCTTCCCTCAAAGTGGATTGGTCGAAAGTAGAAGAAGCGAATAGAGAATAGAGGTAGAGAACTAGAGATGATGAGAAGCCCTAGAATTAGAGGACACCGTTGTCGGGGTTTCGTTAGCCATTAGGTTGCGTGGAGAAAAGATATTAGGCTATCTAAAACAACTCTATAGGAACTATGACGGTTGGGTTTAAGTGGATGCGATAACAATTAGAATGGGTAACACAATTCGGTTCGGGCGGTTCGGTTTGAAAACTTCAAACCGATCCGACCGAAACTAGTCAAAACCGAACCGAATGTCAAACTTGACCGGTTCGGTCGGTTTGTTCGGTTTGAACCGAACTATGCTCACCCCTAATCATGTGAGAGAGAAATTAATAATTGTGCGTGCAACAGATATCACATGACAGTTGAAAGATTTTTTTTCTTCAAAATAGTATAACTACGTCGCACGCTATAGAGCTAGAGCCTAGAACCACGTGAAAAAACATTGCATATATGGTAATGGAATCTCAGCCGTTAGAACATTGCCTAAATTTTACAACATTTTCCTTGGATTTTTTCTAGCAGATAAAGTTATTCAATAATTTCCCACCAAAATGAAGAGTATATCGTCACATTGCATTGTCAATCTATAGTACCTACCAGGTGCTTGCCTTTACTACGAGGAACCATGTGCCCTGCACCTCAAAGTTCTAGAAGTTTCTTTTGGGGTGAATTTTACATAGGGTTTCTTAGAAACTATCTTAAAATAAGGTAACTATCTAAAACCATATTTTATTTTTAATTTGTACATAAACCACTTTTAAAGTTGATTTTCCTTGCAATTAACCACCTCCTAGTCAAATTTTTCACTAAAACCCAAACTTACCCTTTAAAACTCATATTTATGAGTTTGATCTTGTTAGGGTATAACTTCGTTGCCTTGAACTTAAATTTTCTAAGCTTATCTTTGATATTTTTGGTAAAAATTTGACTAGAAGGTGGTTGATTGCAACAAAAATCAATTTTAAAATGATTTATGTATAAATTAAACATGAAAGGTGATTTACATATATATAATTATTCTATTTTTAAGGTGGTTTCTAGGAAAAAACTCCTTAATCTCATCTTTTGGTACACTTTGAGATAACCATTCTAAATTTTTGAAAATTTCATTTTAACACTTTTTTTTAGTGTCACAAAACCTCCAAACGTTTGCAACTTCCAACATAACGGCGTAATGAGAGTTTTCTGGAAATTATTGAAAGTTTGGTTTTCTAAAAATAATGTTGAAAATTTAATGAATAATGGTAAATGGGCTGGGGCTTTCGAGTTTGAGGCGCCCTCATTTCCCTAAAGAAATGTTGGAAGTTTCGTTGGTATATTGAAAAAGTTGCGAGTTACATTATTGCGAGTCACATCATTAAGGGAATTGCAAACATTAGGTGGGGATTCTGTAACATGCTCAAAAGATTTTTAAAAAAAAAGAGACATTTTTAAAATTAAGAAGGCTATTACAAAATAGGCGAAAAAGGGGAGGGTGTTTTTGTAAAATTTAAGTTATAAAATCATCACATTATCGTACCTTAGAAATGACGTAATAAGGGCCGCTCAAAAAGAGTATTCAATGATTTGTTCCATTATATTTCTGAAGTTAAATAAGGATCAAAGGGGAAAATAGAAGAACTTGATGCCGCTAGTTTAGAAGTGTACAAGTTCCACCTGGTTGCATGTGCACCTAAACTTTAAGAAACCGAATATAGACCTTAGAAAACCAAACTTGTCTGCTTCAAACATGCGACAATAGTTTCTGAGACTTGACCTGAAATGATGCCTAATCGTCGTTTTAAACACTTGTCCTAATAAAGTTAATCACATAGAACTATCAAATCACATCACGCCAAGAGATTGCTCAACTTTGCATATAATACAAACTTAAAGAATCCAGGTGAAGCCTAATTGAGAATGTTTTTATTTTTTTAGACTAATTAGTGGTCAAGGTATATAGTAGTTTCTCAGCTAATAAATATTCTTGACATTTTCTAGAAACGTAGGTCACTGTACTTGAGCTTGTTATACATTAGGTTGATGTCCACTTCATAACGTATTCCTTTTTCCCTCCAGACCTCCATTAATTAGATCTTTCTTTCTAGTATTTTTCACAATAATTATTGTAGTCCAACCTTTGATGGTCTTAATCTCATGCGCGAATACATCTTCATTTCACCAGTCAATAGATTCTAGTTACACCTAGATCTTCCTGTAAATGGGTGCGGTTTTAAATAAAAAAAAAAGGGATCTATATATTGCTTTTTGTTGTCCACGGAAATATTGGTAGAATATAAAATGATAATTAACTAACCTTCAATACATATCATAACTTTAGAGTTTTGTTAGAGTGACATATTCTTTAATATTGTATCAAAGCAACCTAGATTTAAATCTTACTAGCCATGAATTTCTCAAGTAGATTAAGAAAAAATATCACTCTTCGAATCTAGGTTTACAGTTTTAGGACTGCGTCCGTGCAATTGACTTTGTTTGATGAATAACAAACATTCATATTAGTCTAATATATGTTTGAGATATTGTATATAGGTTACAAGAAGTTAGAATCAAGTTCGATATTGAAAAGAGCAAGACAACAAGTTAATCACAGTTAATCATGGAAAAATATCAATCATGTTTGAGCACATGGGAGTGTTCGTCTCTTTGTCATGAATCTACAAAATAAACAGAACTCAATTCATAGATGTATAGCACTTTGTCGATGAATAATAAGCCTTTATATTGGTCTAATATATGTTTGAGATGTTGTACACATGTTACAAAAAGCTAGAATCAAGTTCGATATTGAAAAGAGCAAGACAACGAGTTAATTACAGTTAATTCTAGAAAATATCAGAGGCTAAAATCATGTTCAAGCATATGGGAGTGTCCGTCTCTTTGTCACAAATCTACAAAACAAACATAGCTTAATTTGGAGATGTATAGCTCGGGATATGAATGGTTTAGTGAGACAACATCAAAACAATCAACAGTAGGCAGAAAACATATACTGAGGCCGAACTTGCACCTGTTTATAACTTTCGACTCAGCTTATCGGAATTATATTATAATAGCTTTCAGAAAGCCGATCTGATCTATAGACCATCGATCGATGGTTCTATCAACCATCAATGATGTAAATTTCTGAGAGGTTCAAATCATCGATGGTGACAACTTAACCATCGATAGCGACAACTTGACCATCAATTGTTAGGTTCAACCATTGATGGTTGATCGCCAAATTTGTGATTTTTAATCTGTTTTGAACTCAATCTTTCGTAGTTCATTGCCGGGAGCATATGGGCTCTTTCCTCATGATTTTTAGAGAACTTCTTGACCAAAATCAAAGAGAAAAGAATAGGAAGAGAGGGAGAGAGCTAGGGTTTCAACATAGGTGATTAATCTTGCTCAGCTTCTCGTAGCACCATCAACATTATTCTTTATTATCCAATCGTCAATCTTTGAGAAGTGCTACCCTTGGGCTTCATCATCATCACCGTTTTTCTCAGAGTCAGCTATCATTAGGAGAATAGTTTGCTTAATAAAAGGCCTTTAAGCTCATTGTAGTTGCACTAAATTGTTATTTATTTTATTGATTTAAACTTGGTTTTACGGCATACTCAAGCCGTGGTGAATTGAGGGTTTACGGCGCATTCAAGTCGGGATTAGTTGAGAAATTGGTTACTAGCTAGCGCTAGAGATCCTCATGTGTAAAGAGTTTAGGTTAGATAACTAGTTTGGGAGAAACTAGGGTTTTGGTCTTGTAAGCCTATTGAATCAGGTTTGTGATTCAGCAGAACTTTCACATAGTGGGGAAGCCCCTTTGCGAGAAAGAAGAGTGAATGCAGAATTATTTATTTGAATCATTATAAAAATCTTATGTGTTTTGGCTGTGATTTATTCTAAGCTTATTTGTGTGGCTTACTATTTTAATTATCTATTTTATGTATGTTGTATATATGTTACAAAAGCTAGAATCAAGTTCGATATTGAAAAGAGCAAGACAACGAAGTTAATTACAGTTAATTCTAGAAAATATCGAGGCTAAAATCATGTTCAAGCATATGGGAGTGTCCGTCTCTTTGTCACAAATCTACAAAACAAACATAGCTTAATTTGGAGATGTATAGCTCGGGATATGAATAGTTTAGTGAGACAACATCAAAACAATCAACAAGAGGCGAAACATATATCGAGGTTTAAACTGCACGAGCCATAACTTTCGACTACCATCTGGATCAAGTATTATAATAGCTTTCAGAAAGTCGTCGATCTGATCTATAGACCATCGACGATGGTTCTATCAACCATCAATGATGTAAATTTCTGGAGAGGTTCAAATCATCGATGGTGACAACTTAACCATCGATAGCGACAACTTGACCATCAATTGTTAGGTTCAACCATTGATGGTTGATCGCCAAATTTGTGATTTTTAATCTGTTTTGAACTCAATCTTTCGTAGTTCATTGCCGGGAGCATATGGGCTCTTTCCTCATGATTTTTAGAGAACTTCTTGACCAAAATCAAAGAGAAAAAGAATAGGAAGAGAGAGGGAGAGAGCTAGGGTTTCAACATAGGTGATTAATCTTGCTCAGGCTTCTCAGAAAGCACCATCAACATTATTCTTTATTATCCAATCGTCAATCTTTGAGAAGTGCTACCCTTGGGCTTCATCATCATCACCGTTCTTCTCAGAGCTTCGCTATTATCATTAAGGAGAATAGTTTGCTTAATAAAAGGCCTTTAAGCTCATTGTAGTTGCACTAAATTGTTATTTATTTTATTGATTTAAACTTGGTTTTTTACTTTGCATACTCAAGCCGGTGAATTGAGGGTTTACTACATTCAAGTCGGGATTAGTTGAGAATTACTAGCTAATAGAGATCCTCATGTAAAGAGTTTAGGTTAGATAACTAGTTTGGGAGAAACTAGGGTTTTGGTCTTGTAAGCCTATTGAATGGGTTTGTGATTCAATAGAACTTTCACATAGTGGGGAAGCCCTTTACAGAAAGAAGAGTGAATGCTAATTATTTATTTGAATCATTATAAAAATCTTATGTGTTTTGGCTGTGATTTATTCTAAGCTTATTTGTGTGGCTTACTATTTTAATTATCTATTTTATGTATGTTGTATATTATCTGTGATATCGAAAAAGAGTAGGCAATCCTATTCATCCCCCCTCCTCTAGGCTTGCATCTTAGATTTAACGAGTGATTTAGAGCCCGGTATCCATGTATTAGGCTTCACAACCTAGGATAGATGATGAGTTTAGGATCCTCAACTGCTTTCCTCGAAGGTAATGCTGTTAACGGACCCCCACTATTTGATGGCACAAACTTTTCCCCTGACTTTGAGGTTTGGAACATGGTAGAGTCAAAATTCTTGCAAGACAAACGGAGTCACTACACAAGCAAGGCAAATAAATATAGTTCTAGTTATTCCGATATTGAACCAACTTGTTATCGATGCAGGAATCCACTTCACTACAAGAAGAAAGACCCATTGAACAAAAAAGACTATAAAGAGAAGTGCAAAAGCTTCAAGGTTGCAACATGGGATAATGTCAAGCGACGAAGAGGAGTCAGACAATAGCTCGAGCAAGTGAGCAATGATGAGAAAAGGGTGCACCTTTGTCTCATGGGAAAAGAGGCTAATTGGGATGATTCCGAACACGAGAGCTCCGACAATGAGGAATACCATTTATATGATGACTTATATAATAAGTATACTTATATAATAAGTATGATGAAGTGTTGGGTCAATTTGAGAAACTTGCTAATAAATATAATTCTTTAAAAATGTGCATTCAAATCTAAAGAAGTATAACAAAATTTACAAGAGAAATTAGAAAAGTTCACTTTAGAATTGAATGCTCCTAAAATGCAAGTTTGAACATCTCATCCCTCTCGGTCGCTTAGAGTGTTCCATATATAGAAATATAAATGGTGATTTAACTGGGAAGGTAAATATATTAAAATGTGAAAATAATAATTTACTTGCTCTAAATAATCTTTCATATGAATTGTTCAATGAGTAAAAGAGGTTTGAAACTCACGCACTACTATTGTTTTAGAAAATGACTTACTTAAATACAAAAAAATTTATTTAGAAAAGGCTACGAAAATTTATCTTTGAGCTCTAAAGGCTTAAAGATGGTCCTTTCTAAGTAATTTTTTGCTAAAGCAAAACTAGATTAGGCTATTTATATTCTAGTATGAATAAATGTTTCAAACCCTCTTTTGTGAAGGAACAATTTATTTTTCTATGCTCCTATCTCTAATGCATCAACTACTACTTGCACTTTATGTAGTAGAATGGGGCATCTCTCAATGTCATGTCGATTATAATATCGAACCAAAATTGTAAAGCTAATTTGGGTACCCAAGGAATCATTCCTAATCAAAATGCACCTATGTGGAGGCCTAGGTCACACATATCTTCTTTATTGTAGGTGTGCAAGAAGGCTAAGGAACAAGGCAAAATCCGATTGGGTTTCTCAAGATATATTCGAAGTTAAGAATTTGTTACTTAGTCCGACTAAGAAGAAGAATGGGTTTGTGACTTTTGAGAATAATGAACAAGGTAAAATTGTTGAGTTTGTGAGATAGGTAATTTCTTTATGAACTCCTTCTTATATTTTTGTTTGAGATGTTGTACATATGTTACAAAAGCTAGAATCAAGTTCGATATTGAAAAGAGCAAGACAACGAAGTTAATTACGCTTAATTCGGAAAATATCGAGGCTAAAATCATGTTCAAGCATATGGGAGTGTCCGTCTCTTTCTCACAAATCTACAAAACAAACATAGCTCAATTTGGAGATGTATAGCTCGGGATATGAATAGTTTAGTGAGACAACATCAAAACAATCAACAGTAGGCAGAAAACATATACTGAGGCTGAAACTTGCACGAGCCATAACTTTTGACTCAGTTATCGGAATTGCTATTATAATAGCTTTCTAGAAAGCTGTCGATCTGATCTATAGACCATCGATCGATGGTTCTATCAACCATCAATGATGTAAATTTCTAGAGAGGTTCAAATCATCGATGGTGACAACTTAACCATCGATAGCGACAACTTGACCATCAATTGTTAAGTTCAACCATTGATGGTTGATCGCCAAATTTGTGATTTTTAATCTGTTTTGAACTCAATCTTTCGTAGTTCATTGCCGGGAGCATATGGGCTCTTTCCTCATGATTTTTAGAGAACTTCTTGACCAAAATCAAAGAGAAAAAGAATAGGAAGAGAGAGGGAGAGAGCTAGGGTTTCAACATAGGTGATTAATCTTGCTCAGGCTTCTCAGAAAGCACCATCAACATTATTCTTTATCATCCAATCGTCAATCTTTGAGAAGTGCTACCCTTGGGCTTCATCATCATCACCGTTCTTCTCAGAGCTTCGCTATTATCATTACAAGTAGTATCAAAGTCTTGTTACCCATCTTTAGATATCACAATTTGGGTAGAGATGTCAAGTCTTACCACCGTTTCAGCTTTTCCTGAATGACACCCCATCAACCGACCCTCACTTTTCGATAGCTCCAATTACACATATTGAAAATCACATATGAATTTTTTTTAATTATCCAATAGTTTAGATGTTTGGGAGAGTGTAGAACATGGGTATAAGGAACCTACTACTGAGGTAGATGGTGTTATAGTTGTTCTAACCAAGGATAAGTGGACTCCACAGCATAAATAAATTTGCTCTTATAACTCAAAAGCCATGAATACTTTATGTTGCTTTCTTACTGTTGAAGAATTTAACCATGTTTCAAATTGCACTACTGCGCAGGAAATTTGGAAAATACTTGAAGTCACACACGAAGGAACTTCGCAGGTTAAGGAGGCAAAGCTCGCAATGCTAGTGAGCAAATATGAGAATTTTAAAATGAAGGTCTCGGAGAGCATTCAGGAGATATTTACACGATTCACCGATATCGTGAATAAATCAAAAATATTAGGGAAGGAGTACGACAATAAGGAGTTATGCAGAAAAATACTTCGTTCTCTATCTCGAGATTGGGAACTAAAAGTAACATTAATAGAAGAACTTTAAAATTTTTATAAACTTTCACTTAATGATCTTGTAGGCAATCTCATCACGAATGAAGTCCGACTGAAAGAGAGAGAAGATGCCTCAGAAGATGATTCGAAGAAGAAGTCATTAGCCTTACGAGCAAAGAAGGAAAAATCCTGATCAAAGAAGAAGGAGTCAAACTTGAGTTCTGAAGACAATGATGATAAAATTATTAAAGGCTACAAATCTTTCCTTAAGTCAAAGGATGGTAAAAAATTCTTGCAAGACAAATGAGATCACTATACAAGCAAGGTAAATAAATATAATTCAAGTGATTCAGATCCTGAATTAATTTATTTTCGATGCAGGAAATCCGACTATGAACAGTTTGCTTAATAAAAGGCCTTTAAGCTCATTGTAGTTGCACTAAATTGTTATTTATTTTATTGATTTAAACTTGGTTTTACGACATACTCAAGCCGTGGTGAATTGAGGGTTTATGGCGCATTCAAGTCGGGATTAGTTGAGAAATTGGTTACTAGCTAGCGCTAGAGATCCTCATGTGTAAAGAGTTTAGGTTAGATAACTAGTTTGGGAGAAACTAGGGTTTTGGTCTTGTAAGCCTATTGAATCAGGTTTGTGATTCAGCAGAACTTTCACATAGTGAGGAAGCCCCTTTGCGAGAAAGAAGAGTAAATGCAGAATTATTTATTTGAATCATTATAAAAATCTTATGTGTTTTGGCTGTGATTTATTCTAAGCTTATTTGTGTGGCTTACTATTTTAATTATCTATTTTATGTTTGTTGTATATTATCTGTGATATCGAAAAAGAGTAGGCAATCCTATTCATCCCCCCTCCTCTAGGCTTGCATCTTAGATTTAACGAGTGATTTAGAGCCCGGTATCCATGTATTAGGCTTCACAACCTAGGATAGATGATGAGTTTAGGATCCTCAACTGCTTTCCTCGAAGGTAATGCTGTTAACGGACCCCCACTATTTGATGGCACAAACTTTTCCCCTGACTTTGAGGTTTGGAACATGGTAGAGTCAAAATTCTTGCAAGACAAACGGAGTCACTACACAAGCAAGGCAAATAAATATAGTTCTAGTTATTCCGATATTGAACCAACTTGTTATCGATGCAGGAATCCACTTCACTACAAGAAGAAAGACCCATTGAACAAAAAAGACTATAAAGAGAAGTGCAAAAGCTTCAAGGTTGCAACATGGGATAATGTCAAGCGACGAAGAGGAGTCGAACAATAGCTCGAGCAAGTGAGCAATGATGAGAAAAGGTGCACCTTTGTCTCATGGGAAAAGAGGCTAATTGGGATGATTCCGAACACGAGAGCTCCGACAATGAGGAATACCATTTATATGATGACTTATATAATAAGTATACTTATATAATAAGTATGATGAAGTGTTGGGTCAATTTGAGAAACTTGCTAATAAATATAATTCTTTAAAAAATGTGCATTCAAATCTAAAGAAGTATAACAAAAATTTACAAGAGAAATTAGAAAAGTTCACTTTAGAATTGAATGCTCCTAAAAATGCAAGTTTGAACATCTCATCCCCTCTGGCTGCTTAGAGTGTTCCATATATAGAAATATAAATGGTGATTTAACTGGGAAGGTAAATATATTAAAATGTGAAAATAATAATTTACTTGCTCGGTTAAATAATCTTTCATACTAATTGTTCAATGAGTAAAAGAGGTTTGAAACTCGCTGCACTACTATTGTTTTAGAAAATGACTTACTTAAATACAAAAAATTTATTTAGAAAAGGCTACGAAAAATTTATCTTTGAGCTCTAAAGGCTTAAAGATGGTCCTTTCTAAGTAATTTTTTGCTAAAGCAAAAACTAGATTAGGCTATTTATATTCTAGTATGAATAAATGTTTCAAACCCTCTTTTGTGAAGGGAACAATTTATTTTTCTATGCTCCTATCTCTAATGCATCAACTACTACTTGCACTTTATGTAGTAGAATGGGGCATCTCTCAATGTCATGTCGATTATAATATCGAACCAAAATTGTAAAGCTAATTTGGGTACCCAAGGAATCATTCCTAATCAAAATGCACCTATGTGGAGGCCTAGGTCACACATATCTTCTTTATTGTAGGTGTGCAAGAAGGCTAAGGAACAAGGCAAAATCCGATTGGGTTTCTCAAGATATATTCAGAAGTTAAGAATTTGTTACTTAGTCTGACTAAGAAGAAGAATGGGTTTGTGACTTTTTGAGAATAATGAACAAGGTAAAATTGTTGGAGTTTGTGAGATAGGTAATTTCTTTATGAACTCCTTCTTATATTTTTGTTTGGAGTTTAGTAATAATGTCATATTGATTAGAAGAGTATTGGACAAAGGTATGTATATTCATTTTTAAACCTACACATACAACTTTGATTATTTCAAAAGGTTCAATTGATTTGAATGTTAATAGACATGCAAATATTTACACCTCGTATTTTCTTCATATTTATTCTAAAAGTATAAAATATTTAGGTGCATGATGAGAAGTTGTTGATATGTTACAAAATGAGTCTCATTATACAAGCGAGGATTCATTGTGAAGGTACACGATGCTTGCATAAACGATTATTTCAGAATTCTTCTCAAAGGTACAATAAAGGTATATTTTATAACCCCACTTGTTGTATGCATATACTTTTTTCCTTTCTTGTCTTTTTTGTTTTTAAATAATAAATACTTTTTCTTTTTCTTTTCTTTCAATTTTCTTTCTTATATGAAAACAAAATAAAAATTTGTCATTTTGTCCTTTTGGTTTCTTAAAATTGAAAAATAAAAAAATTGAATAAGAAAAATCATGAAAACTTTAGCTTTCTAAATGTCTACATATTTTTAGATTAATCTTTGCATAATATTGTTAAATGGCACATGAGATTGTATTTTCTTGACAAACCCATAATTTTCTAATCTATATATGCTATATTCGATGATGGCTTGTTGATTGACAAGCAAATTATGGTTTCACTTTATATTTCTTCACATTCACACGCTGAGATTAATTTATCAATTATGCTGTGAGTTTGGTAGATGTTGATTTAAATCACATTCATGTTTGTATATGCATGTAACTAGTTGTTTGAACCAAGCTAAGGGATTTTTGAACTAACTAAATAAAATAAAAAATTTACTAATTTGCAACTAAATTTCATTAATAAATTGCATATATGAGTGTATTATTAAAATATGATCAAAGATCCACACTTATATAAAATCAACACAAAAGAGTGTATTGTTAAAATATGGTCAAAGACTCATACTTGTGGATTTATAATTAGTTTCAGATCTCAAAGGATAACCATCATGTACTAAACAAAACATGTTTATGGCCAAGGTGATTGGTTAAAATTTTATCTTTTATGAAAGTTGAGATTTTTTCTTCTTTAGCTTATTCATATATACTTGTTTGCAAGAATATATTACTTAGATATTGATTTGAATCACTTTTTCTAACACACTCCATGATGGTAATATGTGTCATATACACAAATACAAATATGATGGGATCCACATGTACATTGATTTTAATAATGTCATTCATATTTTCCTATAAAATTTTGTGAACTTGCAAGTATCTCTCTTTTAATATTGATGTGGTATTATTCAATGATTTACTCCTTTATATGTTTCACATTGGAGGTTGTTTGATTCGATGGTTTATTGTTTAAAATAACAAAAGAGGGAGAAATATGAAAATTTAAAATTTGAAAGATGAGAGTTTTATAGAAATTAAAATTGATTTAGAAAAACTTTTGAATAATTTATTTTTGGGGAGAAGGGGAAGAGTTTTGAAACAAGAGAAGCTCAGTTGTAGGGGAGTTTGATAAATTTATATCTCATATTTTATATATGCACACATGTAGGGGAGTCATATCATATTTCATTTCTAATGAAACTGAGAATGTGCATAATTCATATATCTCAAACATCCATACTTATGATTTTAATTTTTGATTCGTTATTATCAAAAGGGAGAGATTGTTAGGACCGTGTCTGTACAATCGACTTTGTTTGATGAATAATAAATCTTCATATTGGTCTAATATATGTTTGAGATGTTGTATACAAGTTATAAGAAGTTAGAATCAAGTTTGATATTAAAAAGAGCAATATAACAAGTTAATCACAGTTGATTCTGGAAAAATATCAGAGGCTAAAATCATGTTTGAGCACAAGGGAGTGTCCGTATCTTTTTCAGGAATCTACAGAAATAAATAGAACTCAGTTCAGAGATGTATAGCTCGTGACATGCCTGCTTTAGTGAGACAGCATTAAAACAATTAGCAGCAGGCAAAAAACATACATCGAGGTTAAAACTTACACGAGCCATAACTTTTGACTTGGTTATAGGAATCGCTATTATAATAATTTTTGAAAAGCTCTCAATCTAATCTACAGACCATCAATGGTTCTATCAACCATCGATGGTGCAAATGTCTAGAGAGGTTTAGATCATCGATGGTGACAACTTGACCACCAATAATCAAGTTTGACCATCGATGGTTGATTGCCAGATTTGTGATTTTTAATCTGTTTTGAACTCAATCTTAGCACTTTATTGCTGGGGGCATATAGGCTCTTTATTAGGATGTTGTCCATACAATATCTATTGCTTGAGTAATAACAAAAGTTCATTTGATACTAACCTATGTTTGAGATGATCTAGTATAGGTATATATAGGTATAGAACATGAATGTGGTGAAACAAAGCAAAAATCAATTCAAAAGCTGATTTCAGGACTTTAACAATCGATGGTGCATATTGACCATCGATGGTGATATGGAGACCATCGATGGTTTGTGTGTGTCATCAATGATGCAAATGTCCGAGGCGTTTGATCATCGATGGTGTCACTCAACTATTGGTGGTCATGAGTCACCATCGATGGAAAACACAAATGATTCAAAGTTTTAGGTTTTAATCTCATCCATTTGTTGCACATAAAATATCCATTCTCTCCAACTTTTGGGGTATTATTTCCTAACCTAATCGAGAGAGAGAGAGAGAGAGAGAGAGAGAGAGAGAGAGAGAGAGAGAGAGGGTTTGAGATTTGTGATCAAGGAGAGCTTTTCGATCCCCTAGAGTCTCGTCAAATGCTCATTCACCATGCACAATACCATCTAGTCAGTTCACAGTGAGGAGAGCTGCCCATGGAGTTCATCTACATCCCCATTCTTCATCAAGATTCACTTAGATCTTTTGAAGGACGTTTTGTTAATCAAAAGGGCTATAAGATCATTGTTGAATCTAAACTTAATTGTTATTTATTTTGTCTTTTATTGAAATTCTTCTACAGCACACTCAAGCCAGTTTAATTGAGAGTTGTGACTAGCTAGGACTAGGAGTTCTTATTATTAAAGTTAGGTTAGACGATTAGTTTCGGGTAGATACCAGGGTACGGTCTTGTAAGCCTACTTAATTAGGTTTGTGATTCAGCTTGAACTCTTTCATAATGAGGAAGCCTCTAAGAAGAAAGAGTGGATGCAAGATTGTTTATCCGAACCACTATAAAATCTCGTGTGTCTCCTGTTTGGTTGAATTTGTGTTAATTCTATTGATTATTATTGTTTATCACTGTAGTTCATTTTTATTCCGCTGCATATTCTATGATTATGTGAAGAAAGGTAGGCAATCCAATTCACACCCCTCTAGGCTTGCATCTTAGATTTAACGAGTGATTTAGAGCCGGTATCCATGTATTAGGCTTCACAACCTAGGGTATATATGTCTAGTCCGACCGCCACAATGACTTTCACTTAGGGACACGTAGTTAACCGACTCTTGCTTTTCAATGAATCAAACTATACCTATTAGAAAGCACACAAGAAAGTCTTTTGTTGTCCACAGTTTTGACATCTTGGGTATTATTGACACGACTATAGTGAACCCACTATTGTTGTTAGTGAGACCACCATAGTCACGCCAAGACATAAGTGGACCCCCACGACAAAAGCTTTACTCTTTGAATGCAAAAGTTTTGATTGCTCTTTATTATTCTTTAACTGCTAAGAAATTTAATCATGTGTCAAATTGTTCAACTACGTAAGAAATATGAAAAACTTTTGAAGTTGCACACAAAGGAACATCATAGGTAAAGGAGGCTAAACTTTCAATGCTCATGAAAAATAAGATGAAAGATCCACACTTATATAAAATCAACACAAAAGAGTGTATTGTTAAAATATGGTCAAAGACTCATACTTGTGGATTTATAATTAGTTTCAGATCTCAAAGGATAACCATCATGTACTAAACAAAACATGTTTATGGCCAAGGTGATTGGTTAAAATTTTATCTTTTATGAAAGTTGAGATTTTTTCTTCTTTAGCTTATTCATATATACTTGTTTGCAAGAATATATTACTTAGATGTTGATTTGAATCACTTTTTCTAACACACTCCATGATGGTAATATGTGTCATATACACAAATACAAATATGATGGGATCCACATGTACATTGATTTTAATAATGCCATTCATATTTTCCTATAAAATTTTGTGAACTTGCAAGTATCTCTCTCTTTTAATATTGATGTGGTATTATTCAATGATTTACTCCTTTATATGTTTCACATTGGAGGTTGTTTGATTCGATGGTTTATTGTTTAAAATAACAAAAGAGGGAGAAATATGAAAATTTAAAATTTGAAAGATGAGAGTTTTATAGAAATTAAAATTGATTTAGAAAAACTTTTGAATAATTTATTTTTGGGGAGAAGGGAAGAGTTTTGAAACAAGAGAAGCTCAGTTGTAGGGGAGTTTGATAAATTTATATCTCATATTTTATATATGCACACATGTAGGGGAGTGCATATCATATTTCATTTCTAATGAAACTGAGAATGTGCATAATTCATATATCTCAAACATCCATACTTATGATTTTAATTTTTGATTCGTTATTATCAAAGGGAGAGATTGTTAGGACCGTGTCTGTACAATCGACTTTGTTTGATGAATAATAAATCTTCATATTGGTCTAATATATGTTTGAGATGATCTAGTATAGGTATATATAGGTATAGAACATGAATGTGGTGAAACAAAGCAAAATCAATTCAAAAGCGATTTCGGGACTTTAACAATCGATGGTGCATATTGACCATCGATGGTGACAACTTGACCACCAATAATCAAGTTTGACCATCGATGGTGATATGGAGACCATCGATGGTGACAACTTGACCACCAATAATCAAGTTTGACCATCAATGGTTCTATCAACCATCGATGGTGACAACTTGACCACCAATAATCAAGTTTGACCATCAATGGTTGATTGCCGATTTGTGATTTTTAATGCTTTTGAACTCAATCTTAGCACTTTATTCTTTGGGGCATATAGGCTCTTTATTAGGATGTTGTCCATACAATATCTATTGCTTGAGTAATAACAAAAGTTCATTTGATACTAACCTATGTTTGAGATGTTGTATACAAGTTATAAGAAGTTAGAATCAAGTTTGATATTAAAAGAGCAATATAACAAGTTAATCACAGTTGATTACGGAAAAATATCGAGGCTAAAATCATGTTTGAGCACAAGGGAGTGTCCGTATCTTTTTAGAATCTAGAAATAAATAGAACTCGGTTGAGAGATGTATAGCTCGTGACATGCACCTTTAGTGAGACGGCATTAAAACAATTAGCGGCGGGCAAAAACATACATCGAGGTTAAAACTTACGAGCCATAACTTTTGACTTGGTTATAGGAATCGCTATTATAATAATTTTTGAAAAGCTCTCAATCTAATCTGAGACCATCAATGGTTGATTGCCGATTTGTGATTTTTAATGCTTTTGAACTCAATCTTAGCACTTTATTCTTTGGGGCATATAGGCTCTTTATTAGGATGTTGTCCATACAATATCTATTGCTTGAGTAATAACAAAAGTTCATTTGATACTAACCTATGTTTGAGATGTTGTATACAAGTTATAAGAAGTTAGAATCAAGTTTGATATTAAAAGAGCAATATAACAAGTTAATCACAGTTGATTACGGAAAAATATCGAGGCTAAAATCATGTTTGAGCACAAGGGAGTGTCCGTATCTTTTCGAGAATCTAGAAATAAATAGAACTCGGTTGAGAGATGTATAGCTCGTGACATGCACCTTTAGTGAGACGGCATTAAAACAATTAGCGGCGGGCAAAAACATACATCGAGGTTAAAACTTACACGAGCCATAACTTTTGACTTGGTTATAGGAATCGCTATTATAATAATTTTTGAAAAGCTCTCAATCTAATCTGAGACCATCAATGGTTCTATCAACCATCGATGGTGCAAATGTCTAGAGAGGTTTAGATCATCGATGGTGACAACTTGACCACCAATAATCAAGTTTGACCATCAATGGTTGATTGCCGATTTGTGATTTTTAATGCTTTTGAACTCAATCTTAGCACTTTATTCTTTGGGGCATATAGGCTCTTTATTAGGATGTTGTCCATACAATATCTATTGCTTGAGTAATAACAAAAGTTCATTTGATACTAACCTATGTTTGAGATGATCTAGTATAGGTATATATAGGTATAGAACATGAATGTGGTGAAACAAAGCGAAAATCAATTCAAAAGCTGATTTCAGGACTTTAACAATCGATGGTGCATATTGACCATCGATGGTGATATGGAGACCATCGATGGTTTGTGTGTGTCATCAATGATGCAAATGTCCAGAGGCGTCTTGATCATCGATGGTGTCACTCAACTATTGGTGGTCGCGAGTCACCATCGATGGAAAACACAGCTGATTCAAAGTTTTAGGTTTTAATCTCATCCATTTGTTGCACATAAAATATCCATTCTCTCCAACTTTTGGGGTATTCTTTCCTAACCTAATCGAGAGAGAGGGTTTGAGATTTGTGATCAAGGAGAGCTTTTCGATCCCCTAGAGTCTCGTCAAATGCTCATTCACCATGCACAATACCATCTAGTCAGTTCACAGTGAGGAGAGCTGCCCATGGAGTTCATCTACATCCCCATTCTTCATCAAGATTCACTTAGATCTTTTGAAGGACGTTTTGTTAATCAAAAGGGCTATAAGATCATTGTTGAATCTAAACTTAATTGTTATTTATTTTGTCTTTTATTGAAATTCTTCTACAGCACACTCAAGCCAGTTTAATTGAGAGTTGTGACTAGCTAGGGCTAGGAGTTCTTATTATTAAAGTTAGGTTAGACGATTAGTTTCGGGTAGATACCAGGGTACGGTCTTGTAAGCCTACTTAATTAGGTTTGTGATTCAGTTGAACTCTTTCATAATGAGGAAGCCTCTTCGTAAGAAGAAAGAGTGGATGCAAGATTGTTTATCCGAACCACTATAAAATCTCGTGTGTCTCCTGTTTGGTTGAATTTGTGTTAATTCTATTGATTATTATTGTTTATCACTGTAGTTCATTTTTATTCCGCTGCATATTCTATGATTATGTGAAGAAAGGTAGGCAATCCAATTCACACCCCTCTAGGCTTGCATTTTAGATCTAACAAGTGGTATTAGAGTCATGTTACTATTTTTGGGCTTCACAACCTAGGGTATATATGTCTAGTCCGACCGCCACAATGACTTTCACTTAGGGACACGTAGTTAACCGACTCTTGCTTTTCAATGAATCAAACTATACCTATTAGAAAGCACACAAGAAAGTCTTTTTGTTGTCCACCAGTTTTGACATCTTGGGTATTATTGACACTGACTATAGTGAACCCACTATTGTTGTTAGTGAGACCACCATAGTCACGCCAAGACATAAGTGGACCCCTGCTGACAAAAAGCTTTACTCTTTGAATGCAAAAGTTTTGATTGCTCTTTATTATTCTTTAACTGCTAAGAAATTTAATCATGTGTCAAATTGTTCAACTACGTAAGAAATATGAAAAACTTTTGAAGTTGCACACAAAGGAACATCATAGGTAAAGGAGGCGAAACTTTCAATGCTCATGAAAAAATAAGATGAATGCCTTAGAGAGCATTCAGGATATGTTTACCGATTCACGAATATTGTGAACAAGTCAAAGGCTTTGGGGAAACAATATGAAAGTAAAGCACTTGTGAGAAAAATTCTTTATTCTCTTTCAAAAGATTGAGAATCAAAGGTAACGGCTATCGAAAAATTGTAAAAATTTTCTAAACTAACTGTTGAAAATCTTGTAGAAAACCTTCTCACATATGAAGCAAGACATAAGGGGAGAGAAGAGAATTCTGAAGGTAGCTCAAAAAAGAAATCAATGGTACTACAGGCTAAAAAGGGTAAGTTGAGAAAGGAGGCAAGCTCAGACTCTGAGGATGGTGGTAACAATGAAATGGGGCTGGTGGTCAAAGGATTCAAATCATTCCTAAAGTTGAACGACAGGCAAAAATTTATGCACAATAGATAGAACCAAAACTTCTCTAAGTTAAGGAAGATAAATATGAAAAATCAGATGCTAAATTGTTTATCATCATTGCTGGAAACCCCGTCACTTCATAAAAGAATGTCCCCTTACTAAAAGGATTATAAAGGAAAGAACAGGAGCTTCAAGGTGACATCATGGGATTTCTCAAGTGATGATGATAAATCAAAAATCAGCTCGAGTAAGGATGAGAGAAGTCATTGTCTCATGGCCAAGGACGACACCTCAGATGACTTAGATGAAGAAAATTCTGATAATGAGGTATATCCTCCTTACGACGAACTACTTGAAAAGTATAATGAAATGTGGGTTAGTTTGAAATTTTTGCTGATAAATATAATACTTTGAAAATAATACATAAGAATCTAAAGAAAGAGTATGACCACTCACAAAAGAATTTGGAAACCACTAATTTAGAATCGACTGTATCTAATATAGCAAACTTGAACCATTCATTTCATGATTGCAATAATGCTCCTTTTTTAAGGCAAGGATTAGTGTGTTAACTCAAGACTTGAATAGTTTAAAAATAAAAAATGAGAAAATCAATGATAAGTTAACTACACTATCACAAGTCTCTCTTGAGCAAAAGAAATTTGAAACTTGCTGCACTATAATTGTGTATGAGAATGAAATGCTTAAGTCTGAAAATCTTGACTTGAAAAAGCCATTAAAAAGTTTTCATTGGGCTCAGAAGGTCTAAATATGATTCTTTCCAATTAAAGTTTCACAAAGGCAAGAACTGGACTTGGTTGTTCATATTCAAATAAACATAAAAGTTTCATACCTTCTTTTGTTAAAGGAAAAATCTCTCTTTTTATCAATCCATTCAGAATACCTCATCGACAACCTATTATTTGTGTTTTTGAATGGGACACCTTTCTATGCCATGTAAGACTCAATACGGGACAAAAATTATAAAATACATTTCGGTACAAAAAGGAACGATTTCTAACCAAAGTGGACATTTTTTTTTGGATACCTAGGTCACACATTGCTTCCTTTATGTGGGTACAATGGAGAGCTAAGGAGCAAGGTAGCAATGGTATTTGGATTCAGGCTGCTAGCGACATATGACGGGAAAGAAAGAATTGTTCCTTAGTCTTGACAAAAAGAAAGGTGAAAATGTGATTTTTGGGAACAGCAACAAAGGTACAATTGTAGGAGTTAGCGATATAAGTAATGACTCTTTTAAACTCTTAAAAATATTTGATAATTTGAAGCATAATTTTATTTCCATTAGTCAACTATGTGATAAAGGTATGTCTATTCTTTTCGAACTAATGTATGCAAAATTATTGACTCAAAAATAGGTTTGCTTTTGTTATTAAAAGTAGACATGCTAATGTTTACACTCTGAACTTTACTGACATCAAATCTGACACTATAAAATGTCTAGTTGCAAGTGGAGAGGATAGTGAGTTTTGGCACAGGAGGCTTGGACATGAAAGTATGGGACTGTTGTAGAAACTCTCAAAGAAAGAACTAGTGAGAGGTTTGCTTATCTCTACATTCAAGAGTGAGAGTTTATGTGAGGCTTGCATGAAAGGTAAATTTATTAGATCCTCTCATAATTTGAAGAACCAGGTGAGCACTTCTAAACCTTTATAATTGCTTCACTTAGATTTATTTGGTCCTTTGTCCACACAAAGTTTAGGAGGTAAGAGTTATTATTTGATGGTGACTGATGATTACTCTAGATTTACATGGATCATATTTTTAGCTAAAAGGAGTGATTGCTTTAAAGTTTTAAAAAAATTTCAAAAAGAGTTAAAAGAAAAAAGATCTTTCTATTTGTACCATCCGGTCGGATCATGGAGGATAATTTGAAAATATATTTATTGAAGATTTTTGTGCTAATGAGGGATCACTCATGAGTTTCTTCCTCTCGGACACCTCGACAAAATGGGGTAGTTGAGAGAAAGAATTAGACTTTATAAGAAATGGATAGAACTATATTAAATGAGTATAAATTGCCAAAGCATTTCTAAACCAAACGCAATTAATATAGCATGCTATGTAAATAATAAAGCCTATCTAAGACCACTGCTAAATAAGACCTCCTTTGAGCTTACACACGTTATCCCATGCTGCTTTAGATTTATAATGGTATTCTATCTCTTAATATCTAGCATGTTGCATCTTTGTTGTACATATCATGTTTTTCATTTTTATTGATTTTCTTTTTGTTTTGTTTTTTAATATTTTTTTCCTTGTTCTTTTCTTTCTTGTTTTTCATTCGTGTATGAAAATAAAATAAAATTTCTCTTTCTTTCTTTTTGGTTTCTTAAAAATAAAAATACAAAAATCAAAAACTTGGACATGCCTATGTATATACTTTTAGAAGAATATTTCGGATGATACTATTCATTGATATATAGGTATAAATATGACACATCTGAGTTCATACTTGATTTTTAATTTATATATGTATTTCGTACACACTGATCATATGTTGATTGCATGACATGTTGTTCCACGAGACACTTCACATCCCATTTGTACACCCTTATTTCATACTTATCTTGTATACTATTTTGGAATGGTAGTATTGTAGTCTTATATTTAGTTTGTAGATATTTCCGTTTATATAATGTGTTTTGAGCTTTTTTAACTTGGATAGTGCACAAACTTACTTTGTCATGTACTTAAGTGCATTGGTGTCAAAATTATGAGCAAACAATGAGAGTGTATTTGTTAAAAGATGATCGAAGATCCATACTCTTGTTAAATCCATGAAAATCGAGTGTCTTTGTTAAAAGATGTTCAAAGACCCACACTTGTGAATTATTATTTGTGAATATCTCAATTGGTAACCATCTTGTTCTGAATATATAATATATTTAGAGATGATATGAATTGCCCCCCAAACAATATCGTTCTTCCTTGCAAGTTCTATGTGGCTAAGGTGATAGAATGACACTTTGTCCTTAGTTTACGTTGAGGTAGATCTAGTCTTCATTTCAGCTCATTTATCACATTTTTTATACCTGAATATTTCTTACAAACTAGTATAAGATTCTTCATTATCTGTTTCACGCACTTACAATAATTTTTTATCTTTTCGTGTGTGCATATAGCGGTGTCTTTCTCGTGTTTGTTTTTCGATTTACTTTTAATCTTTTGTGTTATTTTCTATACAAGTTTTTTGTGTGAACATGTGTGCATATCTCTCTTGTACACTTTTGGAATGGTATTTATTTGATTTTATTTTGTATTGTGCATATCTGTTGGTGTGTTTTCACTTTTGTTGAATTTGGTGAAATTTGATAAGAGTAAATTTTGATAAATTTGATAAGTGGTATCCTATTAATTATATGCTTGTGTTTTGGTATATGCTTGAATTTTCTGATTTCTCAAATATCTTTTTAAAAAAACTCGATGCATTGTTTTAGGGGAGATTTACAATACTGTCTTCTTATTACACTTTTCATGTATGCATGAATGTAGAGCGAGTATTGCATATCATTTCCTATTTTATGAAAGTGTATATATGCTTATTTGTTGTCTATATATCTCAAACATGTATTTATTACGATATTTTAAATTTCAAGTTTGTTATTATAAAAGGGAGATTGTTAGGATGATGTCGGTACAATATCTATTATTTGAGTAATAAAAAATATTCATTTAATACTAATCTATGTTTGAGATGATCTACTACAGGTATATATAGGTATAGAATATGAATGAGGTGAAATGAATAAAAAATCAGCTCAAAAGCTAATTCCAGGACTTTAACCATATATAGTGCACATCGACCATCGATGGTGACATCAAGACCATCGATAGTTCGTGTGTGTCATCGATGGTGCAAATATCTAGAGACGTCCAAATCATTGATGACATCACTCAACCATCGATGGTCACTTGACATCATCGATAGTCGAGAGTCACCATCGATGGTAAATACGATTGATTCAAAATTATAGGTTTTAATCTTGGCCCGTTTGTTGCACATGAAGTCTCCATCCTCTCCTACATTTTGGGATATTCTTTCCTAGCCTAATTAAGAGAGAAAACAAGAGAGAAAGAGAGAGAATATCTAGGGTTTGAGATTTGTGATCAAGGAGAGCTTTATCCCCAAGAGTCTCGTCAAACGCTCACTCACCGCGCACAACAACATCCGATCAGTTCATAGCAAGGAGAGTTGCCCTTGAGTTCATCTTCATCCCCGTTCTTCATCAAGTTTCGCTTAGATCTTTCAAAGGACGGTTTGTTAATTGAAACGGCTGTAAGATCATTTTTGAATATGAACTCAATTGTTATTTGTTTTGTCTTTCATTGAACTTCTTCTACGACGCACCTTTAATTGAGGGTTGGGACCAGCTAGGACTAAGAGTTACTCATGGGGAGAATTAGGTTACATGATTGGTTTCGAGTAGATACAAGGGTGTGGCCTTTTAAGCCTACAAAATCGGGTCTGTGATTCAAGTGAACTCTTACATAGTGAGGATGCTCCTTCACGAGAAGGAAGAGTGGACGTAGGATTGTTTATCCGAACCACTATAAAATATCGTCTGTCTCTTTTTTGGTTGAATTTGTGTTAACTCTATTGCTTATTGTTATTTATCGTTGTAGTTCATTTTTATTCCACTGCATATTTTGTGAGTACGTGAAAAATGGTAGGCAATCCTATGCACCCCCCTCTAGGCATGCATCTCAGATCCAACACTCTTTCCTCACGATTTTAGAGAACTTCTAGATGAAAATCAAAGAGAAAAAGAAGAGAGAGAGAGAGAGAGAGAGAGAGAGAGAGCTAGTGTTTCAATAGAGGGATTACTCTTGCTCAAGCTTCTCAGAAAGCACCCTCGATGTCATTCTTTATCATGCAATCGTCAACCTTCAAGGATTGCTGCCCTTGGACTTCATCAACATCACCGTTCTTCTCAGAGCTTCGCTATTATCATCAAGGAGAATAGTTTCCTTAATAAAAGGGCAGTAAGATCATTTTAGCTGCGCTAAATTGTTATTTGTTTTATTAGTTTAAACTTATTTTTATGGCACACTCAAGCCGGTTTAATTGAGGAATTGGTCACTAGCTAGGGCTAGGGAAACTCATGTGTGAAGAGTGTAGGTTAGATGATTAGTTTGAGAGAAAATAAGGTTTCGGTCTTGTAAGCCTACTAAATAGGGTTTGCGATTTAGGAGAACTTTAATATAATGAGGAAGCCTTTCAGGAGAAGGAAGAGTGGATGTAGGATTGTTTATCCAAACCACTATAAAAATCTTGTGTGTTCTAGCTGTGATTTATTCTAAGCTTATTTGTATTGTTTACTATTATAATTATCTATTTTATTTTGGTGGTATATTATCTGTGATATCGAAAAATAGTAGGCAATCCTATCCAACCTCCCCAACCCCAACCCCCTCTTTTCCAGGCTTGCATCTTAGATCCAACATTCAGGTCATAAGAAAAGTAGTCAACTCGTGTGGTCATGTTAAAATATAGAACTATAACTCTTAATTCTCAAGACGAGTTCCCAATTCATTTCGATGCAATGATGAGTCATTTGACTGATATATAGATTAAAAAATTAAATAAATACAAATTATGATAATTAAGTACACCTAATAAGTTTCTTAAAAAAAAAGTACAGCTACTAATTAAATAGAGAAAAAAATATAGCTTAATTAATTGGCATGGCATGTCAATCTGCACTAGCTATATATATACTGCATGAGAACAGTCATATCACTACACCCTACGTACTTAATGTTAATCAATACCTAGAAATTAATTAAGAACTAAGCTTTTATTATGTTCTTATACATGGATAAGAACATGACTTAATATTTCTGTCATATGGGTCAAAAGGTTACCATTATTTTCATTAAAGCTTCTAGTCTATGTCACAACAATGCCAACACATTCTCGAACAAAAGAACAATAATTGGAATTATCTTCAACTTATACCTTTGTGACTATTCTATTGGGTCATGTACAATTTTTCTTAGACGCACTTTATCAACATTATCTCTTGTTCTCAGTAATTTGATTGTCGACGTTAGATTTAACCACCTCATCAAGCTAAAGATATTGTCTTAGATTGTCTTGTAAACAAATGGCTTGCAGAAGAAAGAAGAAGTCATGGAAAATTATGTTTGATTTGATTCTCTTTAAGATAACTCCATCAAGCTGATCTCATCCATTTTAATATTCAAACATGATATAATAAAACTGGTTAAAAGGTCTAATTGATAAATATATCTTGTCTTCCTGTCTAAATTAGTAGCAGATCATGTAGGGAGACAAGGGAGTGAGGGACATATTGTATAGAATTTTTTCCTTCCTTTGTAGTTCAAAGATATAGTAAAATACACACAACCAATAAAACTTTGTAATATAAATATTTTCTACTAAATGATGCAACAATAAACAATATGCATCCCACACTTAATTAGAAGGAGCATCGTTGCATATTTGGAGACCACATAATGCAGTATGGAGTTAAGTATTAATTTAAAGAAATTATGAAGTTGAATACGTATAGATGATGTAAAGATAATGCCACGTCATACTACCTTCATGTATAATTTAAGCAGATCTATTTTATAATCACTAGCTACTGATTAATATCTTTTGAACCCTAGAAACAAAGATCATGATGATAGAAGAGATTGTTGATAATATATTATATTATCTCTATGGTGATGTAATTTGAAAGTGCAATTCATGTTTCAAGTTTAGTTTGGTGACGGACATTAAAGTGCCACTTGGAGCTAAGAAGAAAACAGAATTCAGTTTTATTAATTTTAATTACATACGCAAATTGAAGTTTCCAATTCTATTTTTTCAATAGCTAAATTTTCGAATTAAGAATTAGAAAACCTAGGTAACGACACGTGTTACCTTAACTAAGTCTAACGGATAACATAGGTAAAAGAGACTCATGAAGTTACCATGAAAAAGAAATGTTTTTCTTTTGTGCAACTAGTAATATAGATTTCAAAGAGATGAAATATATTTCATAGCTAATAGAGATTCATGGACTAAATTGACTCACTACAAAGGTAATACTCAGACCTCTTTGGCCAGAAACTATGAGATATCATCTTTAATTTTCTATTTAACTCGATTACTCTTTCTTATTGCTTTTTATTTGAAGATACACTTATATATACATGAATTCTACAAAGGTAATACTCTTTCTTATTGCTTTTATTTGAAAATACACTTATATATACATGAATTCTCAATGAAAACCTCTCATGATATGTACACTCTTTATGTCAATAAATGAGTAGCCAAAAAGATTAACGACAGTGTTGGAGAGAAATCTAGCCCAACGAAGAGTTAGTGGATCTTAAATAATGGTTAGAATCAATTTTAACTCAAACATTTTAGCTATTAGACATTAACTCCAACTCCTCTTTAAATTCATCACTCTTTCTTATCATATCCAATGTGAAATACTCATATATGAATTCTTAAGTCACAGCAATCTTGCACGCATCCTCTTGCAACATACTATCATATGATATATTGTAGTCAAATGCGGCACAAATAATTGCTCTTTTTAAACTTACAAATCAAAGTAGTACTAGAAAGATAACGTAGGTTGATTGCCACCTCCAAAATTAATCTACCGTTCACTTCATTATTCATTCATTTCTTTCCCACCGTGAAACATTGAAGGAAAATTATAAAAAACAAAAAGAGAACAAAACAACACAAACTCAATGCAGAAATTGACACTTGTTGGCTCAAATACGTGTTAAATCAATCTACGAGAGGGTTTGGTCGTCAAATCATCACTGAGACCTCAATTTCGATCCCCAACGTGGCATATAATACAAAATGCAAACAGTTCAAATTATTTCAATCATTAGTTGGTTGACATTATAACAAGAAACAAGCAACATATTGGATCATGAGCTAATATGTGCCCGTATTAAAATTGAATGCGACAATCCCTATATTCAACTGCGGCGGACAAATTGATGTGCACAAGTCAGCGCTTTTGACTTTGGTGTCTTGAACAGATCCAAATCACTTCCACTTTCGGATTAAGTACCTACTATGTTCATATCCAAAATCGGTGCTTTTCAAAGAAATCCATACTTAACAAATACCTAATAAAGCATAAAACGTTCCAGATTCAATCAAACTTATTTAAAGTCAAAACAGATTTAGGCTAGTGATATCTTAGCAGGTTGAATATACTTTTATAAGTCAAAAGATATGCATATGTAGAAGTCTGATCATTAAAAAAAACCAAACCGTTTTAAAAGAAATGTTTGTATTTGTACATTGCAAACATCTTAACGAAGATGGCTTGGATGAGCAAAAAAGTGAAAGAAAACAACAGACATGGAAAACTTCGTCGAAGTCATATTTAAAAATTGTAAGGATATCCAGACGTGGTTATATTACTTTCAGTGTCTCACACAGAAATGACAAGAAAGAGTGGCTGGTTTAAATAGAACTTGGAGTCACTATTTAGTAGCTTGAGTTTTAGGGTGAATTTTGGTTTCTACTCTCTGTTTAAGGCTCGTGAGTTCTTGGTTAGGCCCAATTTCTCCAACTAGTGTCAGAGCCAAAATTTTGATTCAAGTAGAAGTGAAGTCCCAAAATGAAGCCCAAAGATGTCGGGAAGTTATTAAGGTCAAGGATCACACATGGTGGAAGATCCATATATAGTGATAAATTCGAAGATATATAGTTGACAAGATATTGATAACTACATTATTCTCTCCTATACTACTTCTACACTACAAGAGAGGGAAGTGGACTCTCTTGATAAGTCATTGATTTTGAAAAAAGTTGAAGAGAATGAGCTTCATATACTTTTCTCCCTTGTAGTGTAGGAGTAGTAGTGCAGATCACTACTCTAGTTGGCATGACATGGAACGGACCATGGATGGTTGTCGATGTAATCAAAGATCTAGTTAGTCCACATATGGTGGAAAATCCTATGGATGTTGGTATCCATGTTGTAATACTCACAAATGGGGGATTGTTAAGGATATTTATATGTGAGTATTGTCCTATATTAGAAAGGATAAAAAAGAATGATGAGTTTCAGTAGAAGTTGGAGATAATATATAATAACTTAAGATTTTTAGTTAAAATTGGTTCCAAATCTCTATTTAAGACTCATTGACTTTCAATTGGGCCCTATTTTTCCCCAAGAAAAAAACATGTTGTCTGTTGATGCTAGGAAAAACTTACTACATTGAGTCCGTAAGATTGGATTTGTCGAAGAGGGTCTCTTGATCAACTTAGATGGCTAGAGAGATTTTTGCTTTTGAGATTTGCTTGTGATTACTGAGTGGCCTTGTGATACATAGAAAAAGTGTCAGATTGACAATGGTGAGCTATCTACCAACGCTCCCCCTCACCTGCCTAATCAGACTCTTATAGAAAGAGATAAAGACAAAAGGTATTTAGGTTAGGTTTGGAGGATTATGATCATTAACCCAGGTCAGCAGTAGCGTGCCTAGGTCTAGATCCCATCTTGTCTTACCTTAGATAGGAGACGTATTTATACAGATTGCTTTGGACAAATCAGCCTCTACACGTGTCACCATGCTGACGGTTGAGGTTGGTATGGTATATACTTGACCCTTAAGCTATTACTTGTCCTGCAATGTATTTTCTTGGGCGAAAGTGTGATCACATGGCGGTACCTCACTAGCTTAGGATGGTATAGCCGACGTATGTGTAGATTAGGTAGATATGGAAGTCAGCAATTAGAGAGATTGGATACTCGATTGATATCTCCTAACATGGTTTGTTAAGAAGGGGATACGATTTGAATCGATCATCTCCAATTAGGGCGGACCGCCATAAGGAATGGGTCGGGTTGAGATAATACATCATAACCGGCATGTGAGACTAGTTACCATGGACCTATATCGTTGTATTTCAAGCTTTTAGGTCAAATCCATGAGCCGTGACCGAGTTATAGGTTGTGTGCGGATGTCCCACATTGTAGTGAGTTAAAGTGGGTATCTAGTTGACCGAGTCAACATTCTACCATAAAGTGGTCTCGCTAACCCAAATATTAAATCTAGGTTTATGTGCAACATTGTCATATTTAGTTTTATTTTTTGGTAACTTCTTTTCTTCTTCTTTTGTATAGACAAATATTGATAAGCGTACTAGACATATAGCAATACTTTTCAAATATCTAATCCAAATATCAATTGCAAATATCCAACTCAAATGTGGCTCGGGTCTGCTAGCCAACGGTTAGGTTCCCAATTGACCTGGGTAACCTGCATGAGTGGATATATTTGTGCCATAACTAATGGCTTGAAGTGTATATACGTAAACTTCCTATCCTATATATTTTTCTGTTTCATGTGTGATCTATATAATAGAAAAAGAAATTGATGTAGCATGTCTTAATTGTAATTTTCACTTTGGTCATTTTCAAGTTCTGTTCTTTTATGATATCCGATCCACACTCATATGACAAAGTAACATATGATTTTAATTATCCGATCCATACTTTGTATGGGTTTGCAAAATATATTTTTCGTATTGTCTTCTAACGATGCAATAATTAATTTGTATCTCAATTGCTTTCTTTTCCTAATTTTCTTTTCCAACTTAATTGCTGTTTAAATTTCAGTCGCCCTTTGGATAAAATGAGTCATAATCCTATCTAAATGAGAATATTTGATGTTTTTAGAAAAGCCTTGAGATGGGAATTTATTGATAATAAAATATTTGATATTTTCTATCAAAAAAAGTTTATTTGATATTGATATTCATTATCACTTAGAATTAAGAATAGACAATTCCCTATTTGCATTTCTATCCATCTTCATTTAAATATAGATATTATTGAGGTTTAAGTGTAAAAGAGGATAAGATAAGGTGACTCTCTAGTTAATGTAATTTTTTATAAAGCCGGTTCACCCTCTTATAATTTTCATATCAAACATAAACTGCATGGAAAAAAAATCCTTATAAGATTATTAAAATTTCTAAACCACCGGCCATTCTTTGTTTTTGCCCCCTCCTAATTATACCTCAGTTCAAGCATACTGGTAACCTAACTTTCAACTAACCTCTCCTATACTATGGAAAAATAAAACATCCATCAGAGATTCAGCAGAGCAAGCGCTCAAATTTTCAATTCACAAATTTCTTTACAAAAATCACCGGATTTACCTACGTCAGCAAACAGCTGACCAAATCTTAATAATCCATAATTTACACCTTAACTAATGAACAACACTTATTCATACCCCCATAATCTCCCACGCGTGCGCACCACTCAAAATCTCGTCGCAAACTCGCCAATTACGTGCTGATCCGTCCTCGTCACGTGCGACTCCTTCACCCTCTCGGCCACCCTCCAAACCTTAACGGACTTATCAAGGCTCCCACTGTAGACCACCCAGCTCCGCCCATCGGGCCCACAGTCCCCTTCCTCCTCCACAGCCAAGCACTTAACGGGCCCCACATGACCCGTCAGCACCGCCACCCTATCGTGGGCCCCACCACCGTCATCCCTCCTCCAAACCCTTATGCTCCTGTCAGCGGACCCACTGATCACCAAACTCCCCGCCGTCGCCAGGCACAATACCGCTAACTTGTGCCCGCGGAGCACCCCACCGTGGGTCAACCTCCTCCCCTCTCCCAAAAGTTGACCACCCCATCGGAGGACCCACAGTATACAACTCCGGCCTCCTCCGCCACCGCCAGCGCCGTCACCGCGCTCTCTTGTCTCAATAGAACTTTCACCATCACGTGCTTCGCGCGCCGGCCGCTGACCTCCCGCCTCCACACTTTGACCGTGCCATCGGCCGACCCACTAAACACGAGGTTTTCGAATCCAACGGCCACGGAATTGATTGCGTCGTCGTGGGCGATAACGGATTCTAAACACTTAGAATCCGAAACCCGCCAAACTTTCATCGTCTTATCCCACGAGCCCGAATAAAGAAGACCCGCTTCTTCATCGAGACTGAGGCAAGAAACCGCATCGAAATGTCGATTCCAGACGGAGTTTCGATGGCGGCGAACTTGAACGTAGCTTGACGGGTTAATGGAGCTCTTGATGAAATCCTTCAACCTCGGAAGAGACCCGACCCGTTTGTAAAAAGACGGATCTTTCGAAGAGATTTTCCATATTCGGATCTTGCCGTCTTGGTGCCCGGTGAAGATTTTGTTACCCGATAAGATAATCGCCTTCACGAGTCCGCTACCGGATTTGAACCCGGAAAACTCCGACCAGTTTTTCCAAACCCGAACATTCTTGCTGTCGGATCCGGTGTATAGAAGCTCACCCGAAACAGCGATTGAGTACAGGTGCCCTTCTTCTCGAATCAGGGACCCGATGAGCCCAGTTGAGGGCTCGTCGGATGAGAGAGGGGCGATTTGGGTCCAGGGGGATTTGATGAAGGGGGACATGCAGGGGGAGTTCTCGAGGCTAGTTTGGTAATTTGAGTGGTCGGAGTTGGTGCTGGTTCTTGGAGAGTCGTCCTCGTTTGGGTCGGAGTTCAATAGGTTGAGGAATTTGGAGGACTTCTTGAGTTTTGAGGAGATCATTTTGGCTTCGCCATTTAGAGATCTCATCGTTGAGAATCTTGGAGGAAAACCGCAGCTCAAGAAAACCGAAAGGGGTTTTAAAGTAATTTAAAGTGATGGAAGAATAATGAGGGGGGAAATGGGAGGATTAATTGGAGGGAAAATATTCAGGAGATCATTGGAACAGAGGAGGGGGGGGTTTTATAAAGAGGATATTGGTGCGGTGGTGTGGTTAGTTGACGAGAGCTCACCACGTGGCTTTGGAGATTGACGTACTGAGCAAGTAAAGTTTTTGGTGTGCTGATGAGTTTTACGAACGGCCAAAATCGATGAGAAAGCAACAATTTTGTTGAATTTTTTTCGTTCAACGATTTTGGCCGGCTCATGGGGGACGCGATTATTTGTGGACACGTGCCGGGGTGTTATTGGTGTTTGACGTTGTCAGCGCCTATTTCAGCCTCCTTTTCCCATTATATACATGTGCTAATACTGTAATAAATCCTGTGCTCGGAAAGATGAGTTATTTCTATTCCATCTCAACCTAGAGTAATTCTATCTAGTTAATTCCTCATCAAAAATATAAAATAGAAGTTACCAAAAAAATATAAAATTAAAACTCTGTTAAAATAAAAAACATTGTTGCTCCATTTTCATCCCACCAAAATTCTAAATAACCATAAGAAGATGGCGTTGAGTTATGATAAATCTCCAATTAGTTCAATATCTCAGTCTTAGACTCCACACCACTCTCTGTATCATCGATATCAGGGCTAGATATTGGAAAGAATGTTCAAGGTTAATCCAAATTCAGATTAATGGTAAAATTCCGAAAGTGAGAAAAGTGCTGTGTACGAAGATGTCATCTCATTAAGCTAATGTAATCTGAAAGGTAGTCTACTCCAATTAATTGATAGGATATATATTTTTCCTTAGCCTATTTCTTAAAAGCCGCAGTGTAATAAATAATCTATCTCTTATTCATTTTCTCTATTAAGAAACCACTATGGAAAATAAACCTAAAGAGATTGCAATCAACGAAATGACAGTGCAAACGGACGGCTGCCCGTGAATTGAATAATTTGTACGGCGCTTGTTATATCATGGGTCCTGCGTATATCAAGCCTCCGCAATGTAGAGGTCTATTCACTGCACGATACCTAGGTTCTCGTCAAGATCTCAATCAAATAAATGAGAGGTGGATAGCTTATCAAAATTAATTAACTAATTGACGAAATTATTTTTATTATACATGTTTAATCAAACGTTGTCACAATTCTACGTAGTTGTTGTAAGAAATGAAATTACTCAAAAATGATTATTGTTTGAGTTCAAATTGAGTATAGTTTCAACATCAGTATCCGAAACTACATTATATTATAAATATATCTATACCACAACTACTATATAATGAACATAGTGTCTATACTATTATATAATGAACATAGTGTCTATACTATTATATAATGAACATAGTGTCTATACTATTATATAATGAACATAGTGTCTATACTATTATATAATGAACATAGTGTCTATACTATTATATAATGAACATAGTGTCTATACTATTATATAATGAACATAGTGTCTATACTATTATATAATGAACATAGTGTCTATACTATTATATAATGAACATAGTGTCTATACTATTATATAATGAACATAGTGTCTATACTATTATATAATGAACATAGTGTCTATACTATTATATAATGAACATAGTGTCTATACTATTATATAATGAACATAGTGTCTATACTATTATATAATGAACATAGTGTCTATACTATTATATAATGAACATAGTGTCTATACTATTATATAATGAACATAGTGTCTATACTATTATATAATGAACATAGTGTCTATACTATTATATAATGAACATAGTGTCTATACTATTATATAATGAACATAGTGTCTATACTATTATATAATGAACATAGTGTCTATACTATTATATAATGAACATAGTGTCTATACTATTATATAATGAACATAGTGTCTATACTATTATATAATGAACATAGTGTCTATACTATTATATAATGAACATAGTGTCTATACTATTATATAATGAACATAGTGTCTATACTATTATATAATGAACATAGTGGGGGTGGTGAAAGTTGAATGAGTGATGGACATTTTCCGATCCATATTGTAATTTGGAGGGTAAAATGGTAAGTTTACAAGGGAGATTTTTTCTCCCCTTTTCTTTCTTTTTATTTTTTATTTCTAGAAGATTCTAAATTATGACATGAGAATAGGAACTCACATAAATAAAATTATTATTTTCTAAGAGAAATATTTATTTTCTTTTTGCCTTTTATCGTAAGTCGTTACATGTTAAGTCAAAGACGTTACATGTTAGGTCTAATTTCCATTCTTGTTAAGTCTAATTTTATTTCATGTTAAGTCTAATTTTAGTTCATGTTAAGTCTAATTTTATTTCATGTTAAGTCTAATTTTATTTCATGTTAAGTCTAATTTTCATGGTAACTCTAACTCCGGTTCATGTTAAGTCTAATTCCAATTGATGTTAACTCTAATTTTAGTTCATGCAGGGGAGTTCTCGAGGCTAGTTTGGTAATTTGAGTGGTCGGAGTTGGTGCTGGTTCTTGGAGAGTCGTCCTCGTTTGGGTCGGAGTTCAATAGGTTGAGGAATTTGGAGGACTTCTTGAGTTTTGAGGAGATCATTTTGGCTTCGCCATTTAGAGATCTCATCGTTGAGAATCTTGGAGGAAAACCGCAGCTCAAGAAAACCGAAAGGGGTTTTAAAGTAATTTAAAGTGATGGAAGAATAATGAGGGGGGAAATGGGAGGATTAATTGGAGGGAAAATATTCAGGAGATCATTGGAACAGAGGAGGGGGGGGTTTTATAAAGAGGATATTGGTGCGGTGGTGTGGTTAGTTGACGAGAGCTCACCACGTGGCTTTGGAGATTGACGTACTGAGCAAGTAAAGTTTTTGGTGTGCTGATGAGTTTTACGAACGGCCAAAATCGATGAGAAAGCAACAATTTTGTTGAATTTTTTTCGTTCAACGATTTTGGCCGGCTCATGGGGGACGCGATTATTTGTGGACACGTGCCGGGGTGTTATTGGTGATTGACGTTGTCAGCGCCTATTTCAGCCTCCTTTTCCCATTATATACATGTGCTAATACTGTAATAAATCCTGTGCTCGGAAAGATGAGTTATTTCTATTCCATCTCAACCTAGAGTAATTCTATCTAGTTAATTCCTCATCAAAAATATAAAATAGAAGTTACCAAAAAAATATAAAATTAAAACTCTGTTAAAATAAAAAGGGAAAATTGTGTCCAGGCCCCAAAAGTTGAAACTACATGCCGATCCAATTATTGAACGCTGACATTTCCAACAAATAAGGCTGATTTGTTCTGCCCTCCATCACGTACCTATATATACCGAGAAGTCAGATTTTGAAAACCCAAAATGCCCTTCTCCTTCTTCCCGTGACACTTCCATCTACTCAACCATTAATGGCGTCGATGGGGAATTGGAGGAAATCTCCCCTTTTGACCTGATCATGAGCAATAACTATATGCTTTTGCTCTTGAAAACTCTTCTTGTCCTAAAATTCTCGCCATTACTCCTTCGCCATTACTCCTTCTACCTTCCCTTCATAATGGTGAGAAGGATATCATCTGCGTGGTCTCATCGGTGACAAAGCCGCTTTCTTAAAGATTAATTCAGAACCACCATGAAGGATATCAAATTTCATGCGTCGAGAGGTTAAAAATCCCATATGAGTCTTTATCTTTGTCATACAAGGATGAAGCAACATACGGCAACCTCAATTTTCCCATTGAGAACGAAGGTGATCTGGCATCTATGATGGAGCATTGCCGCAATGTTGGGTTAAAAGAGATTCACGTGAAAGCTACTCAAGTAACAGAGGATTCTTTAATTATCTATGACGAGGAGCAAGATCTAGAAGACCAGCAAGATCTAGAAGACCAGTAAGTTCAATATTTATGACGTTACATGTTAAGTCAAAAGAGTTTTATGTTAAGTCTAATTTATTGCATGTTAACTGTAAGTCGTTACATGTTAAGTCAAAGACGTTACATGTTAGGTCTAATTTCCAGTTCTTGTTAAGTCTAATTTTCGGTTATATCTAAATTCCAGGTTGATGTTAAGTCTAATTTATTTCATGTTAAGTCTAATTTATTTCATGTTAAGTCTAATTTTCATGGTAACTCTAACTCCGGTTCATGTTAAGTCTAATTCCAATTGATGTTAACTCTAATTTTAGTTCATGTTAAGTCAAATTTTTAAGTAAAGTCTAATTTCAGTTCATGTTAATTCTAATTTGTCTTCGTGTTAAGTGTAATTTTTATTTCATGTTAAGTCTAATTTATTTCATGTTAAGTCTAATTTATTTCATGTTAAGTCTAATTTTAGTTCATGTTAAGTCTAATTATATGATTAGTTTTTGATTATTTGTTTCTATTCAAAACATTTACAAAGACAAAAATAAAGATTGTACGGGGCGCCGACATCTACTCTGATTTCGCTTAGTCTTTCAGATAGGATTCCCAATGATAATCCTACTGCGAAAAATGTTATGATGATTGATGACATGATAAACAATACAGAGAGGATTCCTGCTTGGTGGCACAATGCTTTAACTGAGGAGGGGCAACGATTTGACGGGGCCAAAGAATTAAGATTAGCTTTGCAATACTATTCGCTTGCCAAAAAATTTGAGTACGATTTTCAAAAGAATGAACCAAAGCGTATTCGAGTTTGTTGCCGGTTTAAGAAAACCAAAAGTTGCCCGTGGATGTTATTTGCCTCTCCACCCAAAGATGAAAATAGACTTGAAATAAAAAAGTTCGTGAACAATCACACTTGTGGTCGACATGGCAATAATCTTGGGTCAACGTAGGGCCTCCCGACAATTCATTGCGACCCAATTACAACCCATGTTAAAGGACCGGCCAATATACTCTATTGATGTAAAGAAGGAGCTTTTAAGTTCTTTTGGGCTAAGGGTCGAGTATAGTAAGGTATGGTGGGGTAAAGAAAGAGCACAAGAACAATTATACGGTGATGCTCATGAGTCCTATGATCAATTACGATGGTAAAGTATCTATCCTATACAAATTAATTTTATGAATAGAATGTAAGTCATTACACCGCATGTTAATTCTATTTCATCGCATGTTAATTCCATTTCACCGCATGTTAGTTCAATCTCACTTCATGTTAATTCTATTTCATTGCTTGTTAATTCTATTCAACCGCATGTTAATTCAATCTTACTTCATGTTAATTCTATTCCATTGCATGTTAATGCTATTCAACTTCATGTTAATTCAATCTCACTTCGTGTTAATTCTATTCCATTGCATGTTAATGCTATTGAACTTCATGTTAATTCTATTTCTTTGCATGTTAATTCTATTTCATTGCTTGTTAATTCTATTTCATTGCTTGTTAATTCTATTTCATTGCTTGTTAATTCTAGCTCTTTTCTTAACATGAAATTTAGGTATGTAGAAAATGTTAAGGAGACAAATCCAGGAAGCTATATTCATGTTGAAAAAATGAGGGAAGGTTTACAAGATTATTCATTTGCTATGCCGCTTGCATAAATGGTTTTTGCGTGGTTGTCGACCACTTATATTTTGGATGGGACCTTTCGAAGATCGATTCAAAGGAATACTCCTCAGTTGTAGCATACGATGGAAATCGGGGATATTTCCACTAGCCTATTGCATATGCGATCAAGAAAATAACGTTAGCGGAAGTGGTTCTTACAAGGTTTTATGTCAATACTCTATCTTTCGAGACTATCTTTATACTTATTTTGAGTCATGTTAAGTATAATTTCATTTCATGCCTAACTTGTTTCGTGTTTATTCTAATTTCGTGATGTTAATTGCAAATTTTGACAGTTTGTGGTCTATACTCTATGAAAGGCCGATCCATACAATCCTCCACATCACTAGTTATAATATCGGATGCGGATAAGGGAATCGAGAAGCCGTTAGAGAGTTTTTTCAGATGCTCTACACTCGGATGTGTTCTACATCTAGTGGAAAATTTCAGTCAAAATTGAAGGACTTGGGACTAAAGGCAAAGATACTCGATTCGGGTAATCTATTACAATCACTTTGTTACAAGTATACTAAAGCGAATGGAACGATTATATGGACGACATTAAGCCGATAAACGAAAGGGCATATAATATTATCATGAACTACGCTCCGCAGAATGGCAAACGCTGCTTTCGAATTAGGTAGAGTATAAGCAATATAATGTTAATTGTATGATGAAGTAAAATCCACTTTGCATGTTAATTCTATTTCGCTTCATGTTAAGTCTAATTTTATTTCATGTTAATTCTATTTCACTACATGTTAATTCTATTCAACTGCATGTTAAATCAATCTCACTTCATGTTAATTCTATTCCATTGCATGTTAATGCTATTACACTTCATGTTAATTCTACTCCACTTCATGTTAACTCTATTCTACTCCATGTTAAATCTATTTTAATTCATGTTAATTCTATTCAACCGCATGTTAATTCTATTTCTTTGCATGTTAATTCTATTTCACGGCATGTTAATTGTTTCAGATATGGTCACGTGACATCTAATGTCACAGTCCTTCAACAAATGGATACACGAGGCTAGAACGCTAAGGATATTACAATGGTAGAACACATACGAAGCAAATTATGGTCCGAATGAATGATCGACGAGGCATGGTGAAAATTAGAATTCATTTCTTTGTCCCAAAGGCGAGCTTGTCCTTAAAGAGAACATGGACAATGCGGCGCATTGGATGTCGTCAATCACATAGAGGATTATTTGAGGTACAATCCCATAGAACTTGTCAAGTGGATCCGGACAAAACACATGCACATGCCGCGTGGGATATAACTTCGTATCCCTTGTAAACATGCATGCTGCACCATAATGTTTATGAAGAGAGATGTTTACCGATTCTGCGATTCGTTTATGGCGGTTGAAGCTTTTAAAAAGCTACGAGCCAATTCTTTACCCCATCCCCGACATTAGAAGCGTAGTGTGCCACGTGATGAGATCCAGATTTTACCACCACTAACAACAAAAGGAAAGGGAGAAATAAAACAAGACGGATCAACAACGAGCGGTTTACACGGCCAAGAAATGCTCTCGATGCCATATGGAAGGTCATAGCAGTAAAACATGCAACGAACCTATTACAGTTAAGTGTGTTATATCTTTGTAAAGTTATTTGCTTGTATAGTTAGACTAAGTTGTTTTTTAAGTTAGTAAGCAATTTCATGGTGGAAGCAATTTCTTTGCTATGTATGACACTTAAAGTTAGGTGTTAATATTTTCCGTAAATGTAAATTCTAATTTCCATTTCATGTTAAGTCTAATTCACTTCATGTTAATTCTATTTCGCTTCATGTTAAGTCTAATTCACTTCATGTTAATTCTATTTCGCTTCATGTTAAGTCTAATTCTCTTCATGTTAATTCTATTTCGCTTCATGTTAAGTCTAATTCAATTCATGTTAATTCTATTTCGCTTCATGTTAAGTCTAATTCAATTCATGTTAATTCTATTACACATCATGTTAATTCAATTTTAGTTCATGTTAATTCTATTTCGCTTCATGTTAAGTCTAATAAATTCGGTAGTCCAATATCTCCAATTGAATTATGACAACAACGAAACTTCCCAATTGGGTAGTAAATATTGATAAGACTAATGTCAATCACGGAGCTTCCCAATTGAATTACATTAACCACTTATTTACAAGTAGTATTTAGAATCGAGGCCAACTAAAGTTGCATTGAATGGTTTCAACCACTTTGTGTTAAAAATCTCGATTGAAGCATCTTCTTCCCAAAGAAATCGTCTTTGCGATCTTGAGGGAAAAGAAAGTAAGGTATGTCTCATGTTAATTGTTCTGCACATGCTAATGATTACGTAATTTGAGTCATATTAACTATTTTCATATGAACGACCATAAAGCTATTGAACATGAGTTGCCGAGCAAGAAGCCCTTCTCCTAACATCCGATGCTCGTGGAAACTGCATTTAATTTTTGAACTTGATGTTTATATGGATTTAATCTTGTAACATGAAAACCCTCAAATACCCCATCCTTAATTTGCAGCAGCGTCGACGGCTAAACCTTGCTGCTGACGATGAGCAATACGTAAGAAAGGAGGAGGAGGAGGAACCGAGAGCAAATCGTTAAAGTTCAGCAAGACCTACGCAATGGACTACTCAACTGTCGCCGTCAAGACGGTTCATGGAGATGTCCATTTTGCATCAACCGGAAGATAAAGAGGTGGACTAGCAAAGAATTAAAACAGACGCATGGCATGGGTGCGAAGGATTGTCAAAGAAAAGATGGAAGTTATCGCAAACCACCACACCGGAGAAATTCCTAGAGTAGGAATAGAATAAATGGAGGGCTGTAAGATATTTTGTGTAATTGATGTAGGATTTTGTGAACTGAACTTTCTCTTGTATCTTTCTGCTACTCGTAACTTTCTAAGGCGTTGATCGTCAATTCATATATTTCAGTTCTTGTTAATTCTATACAACTACATGTTAATTCCACTTCACTGCATGTTAATTCTATTTTATTTCATGTTAATTCAATTTTAGTTCATGTTAATTCTATTACACATCATGTTAATTCTATTACACATCATGTTAATTCTATTTCATTTCATGTTAATTCTATTACACATCATGTTAATTCAAATATACATCATGTTAATTCTATTTCATTTCATGTTAATTCTATTACACATCACGTTAATTCAAATACACTTCATGTTATTTCTATTACACAGCATGTTAATTCTATACACATCATGTTAATTCTACAATTGTATGTGAACTGAACAATCTCTTCTACGATTATACCAAACCGTAATTATATACATATATATTCATAAACTCAGGTCATCTTCGTGTAGTGTTCCCTTTTTCTCTCTTTTTTCCCGTCCTTCTATTAGTAATTCTGCGGCAAGTCTAGCCCGCATAACGTCAGCTGGCTCACCTTCAGGAGTCACGCGGATTGTCGAGCGACCATCAATTATTGCCCGAATATAATGGTAAACGAATACACCACAGTCATAGCTGCAACGTGAGCATATAAATTTAGTTTAGTGTTTACGTTATTCCTTTAGAGAATTTATCATGTATTTAAGCATGATACTAACCTCCCAACTTGTTCTTCGCATTTGATGGCTTCATATCGGAATTTTCTACGCACATCTACAATCTTAAAATCATTTGCCCAGTAGTCAAAATATGTTATGATTTTATTTACAGGAGCCTTATACGTGTCGTGGGGAGCCGAACTATAATGTCTCACGACCCTTTCATCCTCGTTCAAAAGGACTTCAACTAGATGCCAGTGATCGTCCCTGACCAAAGGAATCAATAGACGCTCGATGCGGAGGGCCGTATATTTTTCAAGATAATTTATAAACATCATGTAAAATTCAGGGCGATCGGCGTAGAGTGAATGCTGTAATCCAAGTAAAATGAGTTAACATGAATTAGACTTAACATGAAATGAAATTAGAGATAACGTGAAAATTAGAATTAACATGAGCTGGAAATAGGCTTAACATGAAATTTGGGGCTAACATGAACTGAAAATTAGACTTAACATGAACTGAAAATTAGACTTAACATGAACTGGCAATAGACTTAACATCAAAATTTGGCTTAACATGATATGGAATTAGACTTAACATGATATGGAAATAGAATTAACATGAAAAGTAGACTTAACATGATCTGAAAAATAGAATTCACATGAGATGGGAATAGGCTTAACATGAAAATTAGACTTAACATGATCTGAAATTAGACTTCACCTGATATGAAATTAGACTTAACATGAACTTCAATTAGAATTAACAGGAACTGAAATACTTACACAAAAGAACACTGACACCAGGCCATATTTTTTGTCATAGGCTTCTTGCTGAAGCCTATCTAACACTGCTTCTTCCATCTGTAATGAACCTGGAAATTAGCATTCATTATAAATAAGGCTCATTCAATTTAGAAATTTAGAATCTTACTTTGTCGTCAAGCCGACCACCACAAAGCAAGTATAGCACCATGTCCTGCTCATGTCAGCCTAGAATGCTTCGATAACATCATACCTCCTGAAAAAGTGGGAATTATCATTTACCAGAAAACATATACACGCACATATATTGAGTTAACATATATTCCAAAAACAAAAATTAATTAATTAATGGAAACTTACCTATGACACCTTAGAGAGCAAAAATGTGTTAGAAATTTATTCTCTGTTGGGTTGAGTCTGGAGGATATCCAAGGTGGTATCCTAAAATTGTGCAAGAATGTCCTCGCTATCAAGAATGCAGCTAAACCACGAAGGATCTGGAATCCTGCATTTAACTCTTTCAACAGATTCCTCATCCTCCGTCATTAAGTTCATCTTCAACACATCCCACTTGATATCTTGATTGTTGAAGTAATCTTTGATGGGTGGGCTCTTAAGATCAGGGACAATCACTACCTCTTCAATTACAGATTTTTCTTGCTTCTTCTTTCCCTCGTGTAAGGGGTCCTAACATCTTTGCGATCTCTTAGTAGCTCTTACGCTTGGTGCCCTAATTTTCATGGGAGCCTTCTTTGTGGCTACCTTCTTTCCTTTCTTTTGCATAGCACTTCTAGGCCTCCACAATGTCATCAACACCTTAATCCACATCTTTATTTATAATTTCCTCCTCAATATTTTCCTCATTTTCTCCTCTACTCCTTTATTTAGTTCCTCTCCATCTTTATTTAGGATATCCTCCTCAATTTTTCCTCAATTTTCTCCTCTACTCCTTTATTCTGAGTTTCCTCTACATCTTTATCTACAATAGCCTCCTCAATCTTATTCTCAATCTTCTCCTCTATTCCTTTATGCACAATTTCCTTAGCATCGCCAAATAATCTACAACACTTGCTCTTTCTTCAAATTGATCTTCCTCTTCCTCCTCGGCTTCATTCGGTTTCCCCTCATTGGAACTTCATCATCAACTTTTTCCTTCATAGCTGGTTCCTCTTGACTTTTTCCCTCATGGGGTCTTCCTCAACCTTATTCTTCATGGAATCGTCATCCGCAAGGTCATCTTCATCCTCTCCTTCTCGAATCCCCGCACAATGCTTGCTTGGGAGAATGGTGTTTCTCTTCATCTACCCGTATCGTGAACTTACTTATTTTGGTAAATTCTTCTTAACTCTTTCCTTCAAGACTGGTCTATAACATCACCACTTCTTCCCAAAGATTCCAATATTCCGTTGAGTCTTCTAATCTCAACCATAAATACTTGACAATATGTACTCTTCCCTGCTTTGTCGCGACTGAGTAATCGTCTGTAAAATTTAGCGAAATTTCTCCAAAACATCGGTTGTTTCTCAATAGTGAGCCTCCACCTCCTCTTCCTTTTCAAAAGCATCGTCCGGATGCTTTGCAATGATCTGAGATTTTAAGAGATTAATAGAAATTACTATTAGATTTAACTTGAAATACATAACATGAACGGAAATTAGACTTAACATGAACTAGAAATTAAACTTACATAGCCTATTGAGTTCTTCTTGGCTTCCTCAATTTTCGCTTTCTCTCTTTGCTTGGACAGAACTGAAGTAGGATTAACAAATATTAAAATTGGACTTAACTAAAATTTAAACTTAACATGAACTGGAAATAGGCCTAACATTAATATTTGACTTAACATGAACCGAAAATTAGACTTAACATGAACTGAATTTAGACTTAACATGAAATGGAATAGGCTTAACGAAAAATAGACTTAACATGAACCGAAAATTAGACTTAACATGAACTGGAATTTAGACTTAACATGAAATGAAATAGGCTTAACGAAAAATAGACTTAACATGAACCTAAAATTAGACTTAACGAGAACCGAATTTAGACTTAACATGAACCGAATAGGCTTAACACGAAAAATAGACTTAACATGAACATCAATTAGACTTAACATGAACCGAATTTAGACTTAACATGAAATGGAAAAATAGACTTAACATGAACCTAAAATTAGACTTAACGAGAACCGAATTTAGACTTAACATGAACTGGAATAGGCTTAACACGAAAAATAGAATTAACATGAACTGAAATTTAGACTTAACATGAAAATTAGACTTAACATGAACTGAAAATTATACTTAACATGAAATGAAAATTAGACTTAACATGAAATAGGACTTAATGAGAAAACTTACATGGCCTATGGAGTCATTCTTCTCTGCTCCATCATTCTTCGCCTTTAATCTTAATTCCTTGGCTTGAAATCTTTCCTCATGGGAGTTTGGGAGAGATGGCCCAACTTCCACAATAGGCTTCTCTAGATGCATTATTGAAGCCGCTTTTGCCTTTGCTTTAATTGTCCCCTTCCTAAAAGAGCCAGCTTTTCCCCGAGATCAATTTGTCATTGGAGGCCGACATCATCCTTGGTGGCATATCTCCTTATGCTGGTCATCTCATAGTACCAAAGTCGTAAGTAATACATTCACCATTCCAACTATGATCGATCATATTCACCATTAACCTTAAAACATTAAAATAACTAGACTTAACATGAAAGTAATTAGGATTAACATGAACTAAATTAGACTTAACATGAATCAAATTAGACTTAACATGAATCAAATTAGACTTAACATGAAAGACCTAACACTTCACAGTAAGCAATGTACGTTTAGTAGAAAATTAAATAGACTTAACATGGAACTTACGGGTATCAGTGGCATGCATCCAGGGATATATGTAACCCCTGGCTTCTTCAAACCTTCCAGAGCAACATTTATGCCTCTAATAATTTCTTTATAAATGAAGTCACCCCATGCGACTTTGTTCACCCTCTCAATGCTATCCAGATACTTCAGTACTATTCTAGGGAAACCATCCCCGCTCGGGGCACCATATCATCGAGCACTGATAAAGAATTTGCAGGAGAACAAAGTCTTGGATATCCTTCTCTTCTGTTGATTCCACTAGACTTTCTAGCAGATCTTCAACATATCTTCTCATGCTAATGTCAGCTTTTCTTTTTTTTCCGCCCTTGTCATCTTTAAAAAGTTTAGAAAAATATTGCACCCACATTCTGCACTTGGAGTCCCTATTCTTCAAAATAATCTCACCGTAAATTGGAAATAAAGTATGATTACGGACCCAATCCACGTCAAAATTAATAACTTTCTTTTCCCCAGAATATGCATCAGGGATAGAAAATGTTCGTTTATCAGCCACGTAAAAACTCAATACGTGCTCAAGTGTTTTACGATCAAGTGCAGGAGCACCAAATTGTATATAGTGCTCAAATGTGGATCCACAATAGGCATCCTTGTGCCATTGACGAATCTTTGGGCCAAGCCGATTCATAAAATCACAATAAGCCCCAATAACTAGCTTGGCCTAATATCTCCAAAGAAGCCTCACCAACTATTTTCCTGAAAATAAATTCAAATGTAAGCGTTTAATTAGACTTAACATGAACTTAACTTAGACTTAACATGAATCAAATTGGACTTAACACGAACTAAATTAGACTTAACACGAATAAAGTTGGAATTAACATGAAAAATAGACTTACCATGAAAAGACATTAGACTAGCCATGACCTGAAATTAGACTTAACATGAACCTAGTTTAGACTTAACATGAAACCAATTAGACCTAACATGAAACCAATTAGACTTAACACAAACAAAATTGGAATTAACATGAAAAATAGACTTAACATGAGAAGACATTAGATTTGACATGAACTGAAATTAGACTTAACACGATTTAGGTTTGACTTAACATGAACTTCTTTTACGAATTAAATTGGACTTAACATGAAACACAAATCGGTTAACTCTCCTGTATAGGATTAGAATTAACATGAAACTCGGTTTGGATAACATCCAAAGGGGTTAAGTTCTTTAATTAGATTTTTCCTAGCACTTACTTCTTTTGGGGGTTGGAATCATCCCCTTCTTGTCTTCTCTTTCGGCCTCGACCTCGTGGTTCGCCCCTTTGCATTACCAACAGGGTCTTCGACGCTTCCTCAATGCTGCCTTTCAAAGATGATTCAAGACGTGCGGCGGACGCCTGTGATTTCGCTTCATCTTTCTCCTTCTGTCCGCCACGAATTTCGACTTGAAATCGTTAACCGAGGCTTCCTTCGACGACATTTTCCACGAGAGCGAAAACCCTAGATCGAAATTAGAGATGTTTGGGATTTTCCTGGTCGACGAAGCTTGAAGGCCAAGAGGGAGAGAGAGAGTACTTGAGTGGAAGGGGAGGCGGCTTCCGAAGTTCGGCCACGTCGGAGGGTAGGATAGTAACTTTAGGTGCTATCTTTCTCTCTCTGCTCACATGGCGGGATTTTGGGGCACGGACACAAATCTGGTGTATTTGGGGCGAAACACATGGCCCAAAATACGAGGTCCCACACGGGCTTCCCATTTTTGGGGCCTGGACACAATTTTCCCAAATAAAAAACATTGTTGCTCCATTTTCATCCCACCAAAATTCTAAATAACCATAAGAAGATGGCGTTGAGTTATGATAAATCTCCAATTAGTTCAATATCTTAGTGTTAGACCCCACACCACTCTCTGTATCATCGATATCATCGATATCAGGACTAGATATTGGAAAGAATGTTCAAGGTTAATCCAAATTCAGATTAATGGTAAAAATTCCGAAAGTGAGAAAAGTGCTGTGTACGAAGATGTCATCTCATTAAGCTAATGTAATCTGAAAGGTAGTCTACTCCAATTAATTGATAGGATATATATATTATCCTTAGCCTATTTCTTAAAAGCCGCAGTGTAATAAATAATCTATCTCATATTCATTTTCTCTATTAAGAAACCACTATAGAAAATAAACCTAAAGAGATTGCAATCAACGAAATGACAGTTCAAACGGACGGCTGCCCGTGAATTGAAGAATTTGTACGACGCTTGTTATATCATGGGTCCTACCTATATCAAGCCTCCGCAATGTAGAGGTCTATTCACCGCACGATACCTAGGTTCTCGTCAAGATCTCAATCAAATAAATGAGAGGTGGATAGCTTATCAAAATTAATTAACTAATTGACGAAATTATTTTTATTATACATGTTTAATTAAACGTTGTCACAATTCTACGTAGTTATTGTAAGAAATGAAATTACTCAAAAATGATTATTGTTTGTTTGAGTTCAAATTGAGTATTGTTTCAACATCAGTATCCGAAACTACATTATATTATAAATATATCTATACCACAACTACTACATAATGAACATAGTGTCTATACTACTATATAATGAACATAGTGGGGTGGTGAAAGTTGAATGAGTGATGGACATTTTCCTCATTCATATTGTAATTTGGAGGGTAAAATGGTAAGTTTACAAGGGAGATTTTTCCCCTTTTCTTTCTTTTTATTTTTATTTCTAGAAGATTCTAAATTATGACATGAGAGTAGGAACTCACATAAATAAAATTATTATTTTCTAAGAAAAATATTTATTTTCTTTTTGCCTTTTATCCTTTCTAATTCTAGAACATTCTAAATCATTAAATGACAATACACACATAATTAAATTGTAATATATATCCTTTTTTTTCTTTTTCTTTTTATCACATACTCTAATTATATTATCCTCAATTTGAAAACTACTCAATAAAATTGTGTTAAAGGATAGATTTAATTCTTTGAATAGTCGTTAAAATGCATTTTCTATGTAGAGCTCCATAGTAAAATTGCATAAATTAAACCATCATTAAACTATTATACGAAAATGTAAGATTAATTAATTATATAATTAAATAGTTTTGCACGTCGCGATGCACGCGCCATTGTGCTAGTAAATATAATTGCAAATTTCATATCATATACTACAATGACACCATGTTGTTCTAATACCAGAAGTTGGAGATACAATCTAATGTGTGATGACATATTTCTCCAACTACAACATCAAAAGGTTAAAATAGATTAATTATTGCCTTGCTATTTTTATTCGATTTTAGTAAGCTCATGATTATTAAGATAAAAATGCTGATGTAACAAATATATATATTATGAGAAAGCCTTTAACTTAAGCCATATGAATACAAGACCAACTTTTTATCCATTATCTGCTCGTGATTTGTGATGCATAAATCTCAAAGTGCTTTATATCTTCACGGATCCCAAAGAAGATGAAATAAGGGTGTTTCACAAGATGACTATTCATTACAACTTAAGCTCATGTGTTCTTACTCTATAGTTACACCTGCAATGTTTCTGGCCTCAGGCTCAAAGTGTCACCAAACTCTTTAGTCATGCTCGTGAACTCGTGTTGCCACGAAAATGAATCCCACTGCATAAGAACAAGAACTTTGCTGTCATTAGGAACACGTTAAGGGGGCGATTAGATGATAAGCTTGGCAATGATTAGAATCTATGGATGTGACCGAGCACTGGTGTGATCCCCTAGTCTAGTGCTACTCCTTAAGTACACTTTATTGGCTGTCAGTTCCTTATTAACTCTGTCTGGGACCAGAAACGTAGGCTTTTCTGAACTCAAAAGGAATCTTTTCTAGTTCTTAGGAACGTCATTATACATGATATTATTGAAATTTTAGCCTTCTTTGGAGGGCACCATTTTACATTTCTTTTGAGAGTATAGAAATTCCAGATTAAAAATTACCCCCCAGTCCTCAGATTTTTGTGAGGAGGACCGCATGCGAGAAAATTATTTCTCATTTAACTATATACAAAACTATTAATTCACATATAACTATTAATATATAACTCCTATAAATTGCAAGGGTTACTGCTTTTTCACCAACATATTAATAATAATCCACTAAATATAAACTACTACAACTATTTTAATTTTATGACTTATTTAAACTTATATTTTAATTTCAACAGCATACATTATGCCTATATTCAGTTTTGCATCTTTTTCAATTTTAGTTCTCGACTTCGTCTCAACATTGACTTAAAAATGCTTATCATAAATTCAACATATTTTCAAAATACGTACTGATCCACAAAGCTTATATGATGTCAAAAAATCAACCATAACACAAACAACCATCTTCAAAAGTCAAGAATGTAAGAGATTTTTTTCCTTATTGTCAAATGCCCATGTTTCTCCATTAATAGTAAAATGGGCTTTTAGGTTTTAGTCCTTAAATTGAACATAATTTGATATTGGCCCTTAAATCTCCATATTTTGATATTAGGCCCTCAAGTTGCCATGATGTGTTAATATGAGGGGCTCATATCAATACATAATGGCTATTTGAGGGGCTAATATCAAAATATGAACCTAACCATAGGGGCTCATATCAACATATCATAACTATTTGAGGGGCTAATACAAATTGCTTATGAAGTAAGGGGCTAATATCTAAAAAACCCTAGTAAAATATAAATAAATCAAACAACACAATTGAAAATTAAAACACTTTTCCGCCATAAAATCTATTCATTTTGACCTTCATCAGTAAATCATGTTGTTGACATAAATTTCCAAAAAAGGATATATTCAGATGACCATATTGCCCTTGGTCACCAAACTATTACTCTCCCATCCCTACAATTTCCCGCCAAAAGTCCCAACAGCTTTTATAAAAAGACAAAAATGACAGGTAAGCCCATGTTGGGCTTGTTGGGTGGGATTGTGCTTTCAGGCCCACCTCATAACTGCCACGTTCCCATCCCTTTGCCTTTTTAGCCGAGGCCCACTGGCCCTAAGAAGTCACCACAGCTCGACACGTATCCAAGGGTAGCTAAACTGGCTGCGACGAATTTGGTTCGTCCACGTGGTGAGATGTAGCGCGTAATCACGTTATCATAACGATTTCTTTTGGCGTTACATTGAAATGAATATCTCAGTGATGATTTGATGACCAGACCTCGCTTGATTACTGTAATACGTATTTGGACCTACAAGTGACAAGTTGCCAATTGAGTTTGGTTATTTTATTACTCTTTTATCATTCGTTTATTTTTTTTTTCTTATTATTATTAAATTTTTTTGAGTGTTTCACGGAGGGAGAAAAATGAATGAATAATGAAGTGAGCTGTGGATTTCTTGGAGGGTGACAATCAACCTACGTTATCTTTCTGCTGCTTTAATTTAGGTGGGTGTAGAAAGAGTACTTTTCATTTTTGCTGCGGTTGACTTGCATTACTATATTACAGCATGTTACAAGAGGATGCGTGCAAGATTGCTATGGTCAGTATTTTGGTTATTAAACATTTATGGATGGAAGAAAGAGTAAATATCTTGAGAAGATTTTGTTGAAATTCATGTATAATAGTTTCTACGAAAAATGATAAGAAAGAGTATTGAATTAAGGTTCTTACTCTCCAAGAGGTCAGTAGTGTCAATTTAGTCCAGAGTTACACATGAATGATTGAGATATACGATAGATGAAAAGGAAAATAAATTTGAGTTATTTAATTTATAATGGATTATAAACTTTTATACTTAATTAAAACTTGTTTTGGTGCTATATATGACTGGGTAATTAACTAAAACTTTTACTTTTCGACAAAATTATAATTCAAAACCTCAATTTTTGTAAGAAACTAAAAGTAATGGAATTGTAATTTTTTTCCTTAATGTAGCTGCCAAGTGTCACCATTTTATTATTCATTACCAAATTAAACTTGAGACGTGAATTACACTTTCTAAATTGCATCACAATAGAGATAATATAATATCTCTCTGTAAACTCCAGATAACAAGATAACATCATCATGACATTTTAATTTGTTTCTAGACCGTTCAAAAGATAGTAAGTAGTAACTAGTGCTTATAAAATTATACATGGAAGTAACATCACCACTACTACAAACAAGACCAGCCCTAACAGTCGAAACCGTTAAGACTGACTATGACCCCAACGGTCGAAACCGTTAGGGCTGACTATGACCCTAATGGTTAGCACCGTTGGGGCAAAAAATAAACCGTTGGGGCATATCGCGTCGGTGATGACTCAGCCCTAATGGTTAAAAAATCTGGCCCAACGATTTTAACCGTAGGGGAAAGTAAATAATTAAGCTAATTTTCCAAAAAAGAAAAATGTCAGGCCCAACGGTTATAACCGTTGAGGCTGATTACTTGAACCAATTGTTAGAATCGTTTGTGCAAGTTAATTTTCTAAAAAAAAAAAAATGTCAACCCCAACGGTGCTAACCGTTGGGGCTAATGACTTACACCAATGGTTTAACCATTGGGGCAAGACTATTGCACTAATAGTTGTAACCGTTGGTGTAAATTATCAGCCCCAATGGTTATAACTGTTGGGGCCAGTTTTTTTTAAATGCACTTTCAGTTTAATCTTCGTACCTATATACAAGTCATATTCCCATACAAATACATAATCACCCTGTTCTCAAATTCATATTCCCAAGCAATTATATTTCATACAATTTATAATTTCCAGGCAATTGTACAATCAACAACACAAGTATATAATAAAATAGATTCGAAATCCTAATATCTCACACAATTATAAACCAAAACACAAGAGTCACGATAACCAAAACACAACGAATAATGTTTAAACTATTTAGTCCCAAACATAAAGAATGATATCCAAATTGTACATGTTTCTAATATCTAAAAAATACAAGAGTCACTGCCACAGATTGATACCAAAATGCTCGGCGAAAGCCTTGTGAATTTCCTCCTCAGCATAGTGCTGAAATATACTAGGAAGAGGAACTTGTGCTAAAATATCTTGAGGAGAACCTTGAGCAGCAAAAGTTGAAGCCTGACTGCCTGGAGAAGAATGAGAAGCCGATAGAGTAGTGGTAGCCGGTGCAACAGAAGGTGGATGAGCGTTCTGGGAATCAACATGTAAAATAGTACATGTATGTGAGAGAGGGGGGGGGGCGAGAGAGAGAGAGAGAGTGTGTGTGCTTGTGTAGCAGAAATAAGTATAGGTCCATGCGAGTGTGTGTATGAATCGGGCATCCTACACAACTCTCGCCAACAAACTTTTTGAATCATTGCTTTAAGATACCAAACAATTAGAGGTACATTAGCAAGAATACTACTCAAAGAGTCAATTGTTCATGTGAACTATACTCAATTATGGCCAGCCATCAAATTGATTACGGTGCATTTATTTATTTATTTATTTTTATGTGTGAGACTTGTTCACATATTATGTTAATTTTATTATCAAAGAAATCATTCAGTCAAAAGATTGTCCATCACGAGGTTTCCTGCACATTATGTGTTTCAGTTAAAAGAAAAGCAAGGCAGGGATTGTCTATCAGTTATTCATGTTTCGGTTAGGAATTTGTAAGCTTTTTTCTGTTCAAATGGAATACTTGGTCACAAGATTAGTACTTTATTTTTGTGCCATGAATCATGATTATCTACATGTATTTTTAATTGGAATATAGATATTATAATTATGATTTATATTCAAATTAAAGCGCAATAAGAAATACAATAATCCTAATTTGTTTGATATACATGTTATAAGTTCTCAAAATTTGATTTATGAGAAGTGTGATCCATGAATTCAAAATATATTTCCTTGCATGTTTTACGATCTTTATATTTTTCTATACTTGCATTATTAGTTTGTTATTTCTTCAAACATAGAAAAGTAACAATGACAAGTAACTATATTCATATTCCTAAAATTATTCTTCAAACAACTTTATCATTTTCATATTCACAAAAATTTCAAAGTATAAAATAAATATGTCCACGTGCATCGCACGTGCACTATACTAGTTAATTGTAAACTAGATTAGTCTAGGTTGATTTGAACACTACACCGGTTGTCATATGAACGGCTTCTATCTCATTAAAAATATAGTAGTGTATACATCTAACTTTATATACTTTGTGCGTTTTTATTTCTAGAAATTTTCGGTAGCACCTCCATGTTATTCTCACTGTATACTTTATGGATGTTATTATGCGTATCGGCAATGGACTGAAAGGTAGAACAACATACGTTTATTGTACACAGAGAATAACGAGAAAGTGTTGCCAAAATTTTCTTAAAATAAAAACACACAAAGTATACAAAGTAAGATAACACACTCCTATATTCCTAACACTGCTCAAGAAGGGACCTCCTTCCTGGAAAGATCTAATAATTATGATTTTGAATGCTATAATTACCAAAGCTGGGTCATGTATCTTATATTAGAAGTCCAAAGAATTAAGAGTAATTATTGGACAGGAGTCTAGACCTAACATTTTCTTTTCTTTTTCATCTAAATTGGATATATAACACATTATTGTGTTATATATCGCACTAATGGTAATTATGGTTGTGTAATTAGAGTTCAAGTTAGCATTATGATGGTATTAATGCTAATTACGGTAACTAAAGTAAAGGTAACTACAATTTTTTTTCGGTAAGAAAGTAAAGTTTTCCATTACCAATCTATAAAAATGAGCAAGTACATACTCTCTATACACTCAAAGTCCTTTACACACAAAGGACTCAAAACACAAACTAAAAAGAAAACCATAGAGATCAAAAGAACAAATGAACCTCTATGTGACCTGTACACACCCAGTCTTGTACAGACTTTAACAAAAACTCTCTATAAGCTCAAAAAAAAAACACTCTAACACAGGACTTGAGCAACAGTCCTTTAAACAGCAAAGAAAACAGCAGAGAAATAAAATCAATGTGACTAAGAGACACTTTACTTAGCTTCAAAAATAGGGTATATGCACATTGCCCTGCACCAGTTTCTATTAGCAGTAGTATCTTTCATCTTTACCACTTTAGAACATTGGAGTTTAATCTCAAACTAGACAAGCTGGTAGATGGCTTCAATGCAAGGAGCTTTTCCTTGAAAAATTAACATATTTCTAGCTCTCCAAGTGTGGTATACACAAGCAGCAACTGCAGCTCTTTTCACAAATTGTACTAATTTTCACAAATTAGTACAATTGCATCAATACCATAATATATAACATCACAAATTGTACTAATTTTCACAAATAACCACAAAATACAGCAAATACCAAAAAAAAATAGGTAGTCAAAATTTTCAGAAAATACCCTAAACTAGATGTGGTAAAAACTTACAAATTATAAGTAACCTAGCTAGAGGCGGAAGGAGGCGGCAAGCAGTGGTCTCGTTGGAGGGGTCAAGGAACAGCGGATTGAGAGCTTTTGAGTGTAGACAATATAATAATTTTAGAAAAAACTAAAAAATTCAGCTAACTACACTATAATTTCAGAAATTGCCCTAATTAGGGTTAGAGTTTTGATGGTCGGAGGACTGATATGAAAAAGCGGGGAATGTGGCGTGACAGAGTGTAGTCGTGGCAATAGGTAAACAAATAAATGTCGAAAGGGTCGAAAAACAGAAATCGTGGAGAAATCAGATCGCGTAAAGTTAAAGAAATCAGGTCCAGAGTTAAAGAAAAGAAAAGAACAGGTCGATCTCGAAGAATGGCTTAAATCATCAGTCAATCATTTCGTCGGGGATTTCGAAAGGATGGAGACAATCGGTTTGGAGTTTGGAGAAGGAAGAAGGCTTTCCGAATAAATCAACCCATGGTTTAAAGAAGAGAGAAAGAGAGGCAGTAGTAACAAGTTTTTAATTATTTTTGGTAAAAAATGTGGGGAAAATTCCCCAAAATTTTTGCTCGAAATTATTAGACCCCAACGGTTATAACCTTTGGGGCTAACAAAACTTGTCCCAATGGTTCCAACCACCCGTTGGGGCTGAGCATATTTGTAGTAGTGCACGTGGCATTATCTTTACATCATCCATACATATTAACATATTAATTTGTTTAAATTAATAGTCAACTCCATACTTTCAAGCTAGATGTGGTCTCCAAATATGCACCGATATGTTCTATGTAACCACGGGATGCATGTTGTTTATTGCGTATGAAAATATATATATTTCTACTCCAAAGTCTTTGCTTGGACGGTGTACGTATATATTTTACTTATTCTTTGTTGTATAAGATAATTTAATTATGTACAGCATGTCTCGTGTCTCCCTGCATGATTTGTTACTTCAAACAGGAAATTATATATATATATATATATATATATATATATATATATATATATATATATATATATATATATATATATATATATATATATATATATATATATATATATATATATGGAAGCAATGAGATGATGAAGAAGAAATCTTATCGTGAGAAGGACTAATCAGGTCATCAAATTCATGATCCATACCGTATATCTTGTTCAAAACATCATTAAATATATATGATCAAATTTTCACAAATAACCACAAAATACAGCAAATACCAAAAAATAGGTAGTCAAAATTTTCGGAAAATACCCTAAACTAGATGTGGTAAAAACTTACAAATTATAAGTAACCTAGCTAGAGGCGGAAGGAGGCGGCAAGCAGTGGTCTCGTTGGAGGGGTCAAGGAACAGCGGATTGAGAGCTTTTGAGTGTAGACAATATAATAATTTTAGAAAAAACTAAAAAATTCAGCTAACTACACTATAATTTCAGAAATTGCCCTAATTAGGGTTAGAGTTTTGATGGAATGGAGAGGACTTACAGCTATGAAGAGCAGATGTATGCCAAGCATAAGAGGCTAAGGTGAGTGTGTGGTGCGCGGCAGAGCTTATGGTGCAGCGAACGAGCTTGTGGTGACGCGGGAGAGTTGAGGAGGACGGAGATGGGTGGAGGCTGGTCGGAGTAGAGGAGAAGTAGCGGCGAGGGTTTGAGGGGAGAGGAGGAATTAGGGTTAGGGTTTTGAGGAGAGAGAGGAGGAGGGGGATTCAGGGCCGGTTAGATATTGGAGGGGGAGAGGAGGCGGCGGAGCTTGAGGTGAGAGGAGGATGCGGCGATGGAGTCTCCAGTGAGGAAGGCATTAGGGTTTTGGGGGATTTCAGAGAAGAGAAAAGAGAGAGACAAGTGGGATTTTGGGAGTTTTGAGAAGGAGAAGGCGGCGAGGAATCTCCGGCGAGGTTGACACCGGCGATGGTCTCGATCAGCGGTTTGAAAATGAAGAGAGAGAGAGAGAGAGAGAGAGAGAGAGAGGCTGACGTAGTAACAAGTTTTTTTTAATTATTTTTTGGTAAAAAAAATGTGGGGGAAAATTCCCCCCAAAATTTTTGCTCGAAATTATTAGACCCCAACGGTTATAACCTTTGGGGCTAACAAAACTTGTCCCAATGGTTCCAACCACCCGTTGGGGCTGAGCATATTTGTAGTAGTGCACGTGGCATTATCTTTACATCATCCATACATATTAACATATTAATTTGTTTAAATTAATAGTCAACTCCATACTTTCAAGCTAGATGTGGTCTCCAAATATGCACCGATATGTTCTATGTAACCACGGGATGCATGTTGTTTATTGCGTATGAAAATATATATATTTCTACTCCAAAGTCTTTGCTTGGACGGTGTACGTATATATTTTACTTATTCTTTGTTGTATAAGATAATTTAATTATGTACAGCATGTCTCGTGTCTCCCTGCATGATTTGTTACTTCAAACAGGAAATTATATATATATATATATATATATATATATATATATATATATATATATATATATATATATATATATATATATATATATATATATATATATATATATATATATATATATATATGGAAGCAATGAGATGATGAAGAAGAAATCTTATCGTGAGAAGGACTAATCAGGTCATCAAATTCATGATCCATACCGTATATCTTGTTCAAAACATCATTAAATATATATGATCAAATTTTCACATAGTTTGGAGTCTTATAGAGTATGAATCGAAATAGTTTAATATGTTAATTTTTCGAATGACTTAATAACCGTCCCTTTTGCACATAGCTAAAATAATAATTAGAAATTCTAAAATGATATAGTTTTTTTCTACATATAGATCATGATGAGTGCAAATCATGATGGGCGGTGTCGATCATCGCTCCCGATAGCCTATTGGGCGTCTCATGATAAGAATCTCATCTCACCATCTCATTTTATCATATATATATATATATATATATATATATATATATATATATATATATATATATATATATATATATATATATATATATATATATATATATATATATATATATATATATATAGGCTCTATGAACTTAAGTTCATAATGAATAGTGGTGCACCAACTTTTCTAACCACTCATCTTGCTTTGGGATCCGTGAAAGATATAAAGGCCACTTTGAGATTTGTGCATCACAAATCTCAAGGCAAGATGAGTGGATAAAAAGTTGGTGCACAACTATTCATTATGAACTTAAGTTCATAGGAGCCTTACTCTCTCTCTCTCTCTCTCTCTCTATATATATATATATATATATATATATATATATATATATATATATATATATATATATATATATATATATATATATATATATATATATATCAATTAGATCTTTTGAACAATCTTATTATATCATATTTGAATTTTTAAATGGATGAGATCAACTTGTTCATAATACGAATTAAGATAATATCATTAGCTGCTGACGTGTTTAAATCTAACATCGACAAGCAAAATACTTAGATCAAGAGATAATGTTGATAAAGTGTGCTTTCGTCTAAGGAAAATGTGTATATGATCCCCCAATAGAATAGTCGCAGCTATAGTCGAAGATCTTGTTCTAGAGTGTGTTGGCATTTTCGTGACATAGGCTTGAAGCTTTAATGATAGTCATGATAACTTTTTTGACCCACATGAGAAAGATGTAGGGGTCATTTTCTTATCTATGCATTAGGGATATTATAAAATCTCAATGTTTAATTAATTTCGAGGTAATTGACATCATGGTGCAACCAGGATTTTGTTTTAGTGATTATCTTATATAATTTATCATGGTTAAATTTCTAATTTACATTGGCAATTTTATAATTTCATCTCTTTTGGCGATGTCCTGCCCTAATTCTAGTGGTATTCTAAGTAAAAAATACAAGTAAAAGTAGATAAAATACACATAAAATAGGCAATCCAGGAGTATTCTATAGCACTACTGGATACTATATATGGGTCCACCACTGATTAACAGTAATACATAGTGCCATTTAGTGATCGACTGTTCTCATGCGTTTAATGCTAGTTGACATGCCAATAAGCTACTTCAGAGTAGATTTCTATCTTCTTTTTTTCTTTTTCTTTTTTTCCTTTTACTTTCTAAACATAAAAGATATATAACATTATCATAATATTGTATTGATCATTTCAATTTTTATTGGACTAGTGTATTGATGTCTTTTGCACGTGGACTTACTGATTTATGTTTTAAAGTTTATTCATTGATGAAAAAATTATGAAATAACTTTATAACAGTATAAATTCTTAAAGAACAAATAAAGTTTTCTTTCAATAAATGAAACTGTATACTAAAATCGTATTGTATAAAAATTGTATGAATAATGTTATAACTTATTACAAAATCATTATTTATTCAAATAATCATACCATATTAGCAAGAGTTTAACATAATAATCTAGTTTAATAATTATAATAGTATAATTGTAATATTATTTATAATATTATGTTTTGTAATTTAAAATTAATTATTAAATAAATTAATAGTATATTAAATTATGTATAACTATTTTATTATACTATTATTAAACAGTTATTAGTTATGCTATTGTTAACAATTATATTGTTATTAAATAATTTATTTATTAATTATGTATAACTATTTTATTATACTATTATTAAACAGTTATTCAGTGGGCAAAGGGGATGCTGCTGCTGATTAGAGAAAGCTTTTTAGGGACAATCGATCCATGGGTCAAGGTATAGAGTTGAATTTCTCCCCCCTTCCTCTTCTGAGTTTCTACATATTAGTGATGATGAATGGGAAGGAGGAGGAGACCTTGCTCATCTTTATTGGCTGGGCATGTTTGGGTCTTGATGTAAAATATAAAGCTATGCTTCACTATGTTGAGAGGAATTGGAAGTAAATTGCACTGCCGAAAGTTTTGCTGTCGAAGTCTGGTATATTGTTGTTCAAATTTGATGTTGATGATGATAGAAATGCTATTTTAGTTAAGGGACCTTGGTTCTAAGGGAATAGGTCTGTTTTGATGAGACCTTAGTCAGATGATCTATCTATTGATAAATTTGATTCTAAGACATTTCCTATTTGGATCCAGTTTCCTCATCTTAATTTGAGTCTTTGGAATGGTAGGTGCTTATCTATCTATTGATAAATTTGATTCTAAGACATTTCCTATTACAATACACATCATGAGGAGAATGTATTGTAATACTATTCCTATAGAGAATTTTTTTAGTACATTGATTCAGGAAGAAGGTGAAGACTCAGAGCGTGCTCATGAACTTGATCGACGAGCAATTTTGGGTGACTGTGGATAGTTGTTTGGTCCCAGGGATGCCTAGAGTTTGTTATGTACTTCAACGTTTCAGTTGGTGATGGAAAAGTTTCATTTACCAAAAAAAAAAAAGAAAAATAGATTGTAATTTATTATAAATATTTATTAATTATAAAATAATATAAATAATTATTTAATAACTTATTGTACATAACTATAGTTATTAATAATAGTATAACTATTAATTGTTAAAGGATTAATTAAGTGGGCATAGTTAATAAAAGATTAATTATGATTATTAGTGAATTATTAATTATAGTGAATTATCAAAACTGAGAGGGTAAAAGGTATTCAAAGTTTTGCTATAGCAATACTTTTTATAAGTAGTATATGTTAATATACACACACACGAAAAGACTTTTCCTAGAAAGTGTTAAGCTAGGAATCTGAGAAACTACTCCCTATCTTGACCTTTAATTATTAGTCTAACAAAGGAACATAGTCTCTCCACCTAGGCTTCTTAAGTTTGCACACTTTGATGCGAAGTTGAGCACTCTCTTTGGTGTGGTATTAATTAGCTTTATTAGGCTGAGTGTTATTAACACGACAATTAGGCATCATTCCCTGTCATGACTCAAAACTATGGTCGCATGTTTCAAGCAGACAAGTTTGGTTTTCTAAGGTATATATTCGGTTTCATATTGTTTATGTACTTATTTCTATCACATGGAAGTTGTGCGCAATTCCGAAATAGCCTCAAGTTCCCTCTTTCTCCTTGATCCTTTATATAACTTCTGCAGTGTCAAATTAATGTAGTACTCTTTCTAAACGGTACTTATTATGTAATCTATAAGTTATGACTTATTTTGATTATTTTATTTTATCTTCACCGATTGAGCGAGATGAATTATGTTCACCTACTATTTAGAAAGGAAACATCTACAAACTTTGAGCAGCACGCCACATGATTTCTGGCAGTAAAAGGCAACGCCTGGCAGGTAGACTGACAGGGCTATGTGATGATGGGACTGTTCATTTTGGTAAGAAATTATTGAGCAACTATGTTTAGCTAGAAAAATCCAAGCAAAATGTTGAAAATTTTAGGCAATGCTTATGTGGCTGGGGTTCCAATTCCATTTATGCGATAGTTTTTCATGTGGTTCTAGGCTCTAGCTATAATGTGCTAAGTAGGTATACTATTTTGGGAGAAAATATTTCAACTGTCATGTGATTTCTGCTGCACGCACAATCATCTCTCTCTCTTTTATGATTCTCTCCACTTGTGCAAGAAGTGGAGTTACCATTGTCTCGACGATACAGAGTCCCATCAAAATTTTGATGAAAGCTGAAACGAGCCCTTCCTCATGTCTACCTATGCGGTTCTAGTTTAGCTATCTGTATAGTTATTTTCACCGTTTTCTCGGATTAATAAATCAGTCTTAATGTATATCAATGACTTTGTATCTGAAAGGACCCAATGTATACACTGAAACTCTGAAGTTATGCTAAGGATTGAGAATTATATTTTTATATTGTAACATGTCATCACGGATTGGTGACTCTTTGTATGGCCTAAAATCTGAACTCATGCAGCTATATCAATTTTTATAAATTCCGCATTAAATTTATGGCTAGTGATATTCGAATCTGGATTGCTCTAATACCATGTGAAAGGACTAACCAATATACCAAAACTTCGAAATAGTGGTGAGGGTTGATGGTTATATTTTCATATTCTAACAGATCTCTGACCCTTGTTTGGTATGCGAGAAATGAGTGAGAATAGAATGCTCATTCTCACTTCTCACTCATGCATGCCGGACACATCATCCTTTTGAAAGCTAGAATCTCATTCCCCACATTTTGCGGGAATGAGCATTCTCAATCAGTTAGTATAGAATCAGCATTCCACTTAAGTGGGAATGAAATAATTAAAATGTACACCAAATATATATTTCCAAAATATATACTAATTATCCACACCAAAAATAAAAATATTTTCATTTCCACTTCATTCTCTAATGGCACCCAAACAAGAGAATAAAAATGTGCATTCCATGCTCACACTCATTCCTCTCCAATCCTGACTCTATTTCATCCTCACTTGATCTGCTTCCCGCATACCAAACGAGGCGTTCAGTTAGGCAATACCTTTAAAACCAGGTTAGGATTGATCGATCCTGGCTCATAGAGGTGTTCCATTTGGGGTAGGGATGGAGGAAAGGGTAGGAAAAGAATTAGTTTTAAGGCCAAAACTCGGCTTAAAAAAGGGGCCAATTTGAACCTTGTTTTAACCAACAGAAAGCACAACATAAAACTAGGGTATACTAATCCTGACTCAGTGTTACAGAATTAACAACACACCCTTAGAATTTCAATATTTTTTGACATAAAAAAGATTTTCGATACTTTTAAATAAGTCCCAAAAATCTTTGACATTAAAAGAGTATACTTTCATAATTAAGGGTTAATAAGTAATTACAGAGAGACAGTGTCTAGAATCAAGCTATAAGTATATAAGTGGATTCTTGAGTTTATACATGTTAATAGTGTTATGCATATAAATTAGATTTTGCAAATAGGCTAGCCAAACCATGCCACATCAGCAAATGACCTGGTCAACAAGGTAACCCACTTAACCCTCTAAAGTGTAGGACATCTGCATTTTGCATACCTAAACTAGGTCACGACTCTAAGTCTGACCAACAAATTTGGATAAGTACCCAAGGCTCATGACAACCGAACTCGCTTCAGTTCGAATATCATACCTAACTCTAACCCAAGCAGATCTTTTAGGTTTGTCTGATTATAGAAGATTGATTCCAATCATATCGTATCCTCAACATACCGTGTTAGGGAGATATCCAGTCAATAACCTATCTATCTAATTGTCAACTTCCATAACTTTCCTGATCATAATACGCATCATAGGAACCTTCCTCTACTAATAAGGTCTTGACACGTGGATTTACTTGCATGCTAAGTAAATACCATAACTACCTTAGTCGATAGGATGGTGACACATGTATCATCTGATCTGCTCAAGCAACTAGTATAAATACGCCGACCTACCACAGGTAAATGGATCTTAATCTCATATATATCTCTACAAGGTTTAACACCAACGACCTTAGACCTATGAACCCTACTCTAACCACCTAACTTACATGCTTTTGACCATTATTATCAAGAGTCTTACTTAGACATCGGAGTGGCGATGGTGGACAACCTACCATCATTAATCTGATGCCTTCTTTGTATTACATTAGGCCAATCAAGACCAACTAGCCGTCAGATCTCTGAGGAGATCAAGAGGGCCCTCAAAATCGACTCCAATCTTATGGACTCAATCTATCAAGTTTGTCCTTGCATCAACAAATAGTACATGTGGTTTTCTTTAACGATCGCTTTGGTTCTCCTATGAATGCTTTTGGCTTTTAAAAGTCTTCAAAATGCTAGATATCTTTGAATGTAGATCATTTAGTGCTTATTAGGTATTTGTAAGTATAGATATCTTTGAAAATCTTCAAATTTGGATATGAACATAGAAACCCAAACCGTGCAAATGCCACCTCTATGTTTCTCCAACGACTTAAAAAGCCAACACGCTGAATTTTCTACATCAATTTGTCAACTTAGTTGACTACAGTGGTTGTCCCATTCAATTTTAATACGGATACGTTTTAATTTCTGATGCAATTTATAGATTGTATTATATTGCATGCCAACCGATCATTGAAACAAAGTGAACTCCCTGCTTCTTCCAAATATCAATTATATTGAAGATGTACAAATTATTATTTTTAAAAGGAATTCATTGAAGCAGGTGCACGAGCGATGCATTAGTTATTGTATATACGGTATATTATAAATAATATATTATTGACGTTAATAATTCGTGTTGAGAACAGAATTCATGAATTACGTGAAGAGCATTACAATTGGAGTATTGAATGTTTGGAAAAACATCATCAGGACAATTTTTGTGCCTCGTTTATAAATTATGTAAGATTTTCCTATCTCATATTTTTTTTTATCATTGTCTTAATCTAAACTTGTATCGTTATATAATTACCACACAAACCGTTTTGTCAGGTCAATGATCCAAATGTAGAATGATCCAATGTAGAATTAACATTAGATGAGGAACTGAGATCTCTAGCTCAATATTCGAGTAGGGAGGTTGCACACTATAAAGGATTTTGTGTAAGTGGTTACAAATTTGAAAGCCAGGAGATAGAAGAATCACAGACGACTCAAAATAGTGGAATTGCGGCCCTTGGAAGCGATTGATTGGTTGACTATGAGTATTTGGATAGTGTACTTGCTATTCGCTATCTGGGACGAGTAAACCGAGCTTAGGTATTTAAGTATGTTTGGTAGCATACAAGAACCGGAGATGGAAAGTGGAGAAACACATATGGGACTTGGAAAGATGAATATGGATTGACTAGTTTAAACACTAATCTTTTTGAATTTGAAGACGAACCATATATATTCTCAGAACAAGCATCTCAAGTATACTACTCAAAGTGCTTGAAGCATCCGGGATGGAGTGTTGTTTGCCGATGGAAGCCTAGGGATACTTACGATGTCTCATAACTCACGGATGTTGACATAGAGGACAATGTTGAGGAAGAATTTGATGAAGGACTTAGATTGCTACAATCGTCTATTTCCATAAATCAAAAGGAATCTCAAGTTGATCATGAAGTTGGGTGGGTTAGGAATGATTTAAATAATAAAATTACTATAGATATTCTTATAACGTCTAATGAGTCTGTAAAAGAAAAAGATAATAATCATTTGAAAAATTTGTGCGTTAAAACTTAAATCTTGAAAATTATATACATTTTGTACATGAATTTCATATATATATATATATATATATAGAGGGTAGGGTTATAATACACCTAGGGTGTAACTAACTTAGTTACACTCACTTGTAAAAGTACATGTTTGAGTGTAGATATTAACGATCAACGTCGTTTATTGTGATCTATGTGTTCAAAACATCATGGAGACCAAAAATCACATAGATAAGATTTTTCTAGTTTATACATTTAATGACCTAGAAATGAACGGTATGTAACAGTTTAAAATACCCATTATTTTGAGTTGCTTGAATTATAGGATAGAAAATCCCAAACCACATGATTTTTGATCCACGCTCATTTGGTGACATGTAGATCACAATGAATGGTGTGATCGTTAATATCGATGGTCAAATATGTATTTTTAAAGATAGGTGTAACTAAGTTAGTTACACCCTAGGTGTATTGTAACCCTACCCATATATATATATATATATATATATATATATATATATATATATATATATATATATATATATATATATATATATATATATATACATATATATATATGTATATATATGTATATATACATATGTATATATATATATATGTATATATACATATATATACATATATATACATATACATACACACACACACACACACACACACACACACACACACACACACACACACACACATATATATATATATATATATATATATATATATATATATATATATATATATATATATATATAGGGGTTGATGATGATGCACGGTGGAGGACCATCAAAGTCCAAAACCAGACGGCTGCGACCAAACCAGCTTGAGCTTCAGGCGAGGGAGCGTCAGAGGGAGCTAACAGGTGGTCGGCATTCTACATCTATCCCTAGTGTTCCTCCGTCTACATCCATTTGTAGCGACGATAGAGGGATAGAGTAGATTACTTCAGAGTCTTATAAGGTCGATTTCACATCTTCCCATGCAGGTATTAGTAACTTTTTATTTTGATTTGATTTTATTTTGCATTATGATTGATTTTTTATACTATATTGTATTCTTTCCATCTAAACATAGGAGCTCAGCATGAGGACGAGGCTGAGGATGATTTGGAGACCCTCCTACACACTCCATACCATTTGGTCACTCGATGGGTTAGTATCATTTAATGTAGTTATATGTCATATTGATTTTGTATTATTTATTCAGACGGTATTTACATATTCATCTTTTATTGTCTAGTTGGAGGGGATGCCTCTACATCCACACCGGCAGCTGCTCCTCGACACCTGAGGAACTATCATGTTAATCATGATGCTAAGTGTGCAGAGAGGCATGCTCTTAGAGCCGTAGGTATATATCTATATTATTTTATTTTATTATTGTTATTATTCTTTTTATTGTCTAATTCTCTTTGTCTTGTTATATATTTTTTAGATGCAGAGCTGCCAAAGACGTCCCGAAAGATTCGAGTGCCAAATAAAGCCAATCGGCTGCGGCCCGATCCTGAGAAGAATGAACTGGCATTTCCCTTGCATTTTGATGTTGAGTTCCGCATCGTTGGCCCCAATGCCTAGAGATTTGCGTAGTATGTGGGGGAGGGAGCTGCCACTACACTAACTATCCACTTCATAAGAATTGGGGCAAGGATCATGAATGCTTGTTTTAACAGTTCTTTGTGAGGGCTCAGGTTTAAATACATTTTTAACTCGCAATATCCGATTAATTATTATCATTTGATACATATATAGTTTAATACATGAATTTGTTGAATGTGCAGAAAGATTACGTGTTTCTTCCAGAAGATCCTTATTGTCCTCTCAACATTCCTGCTATCTAGAAGACCGTGAAGCTCAAGATGCAGGAGAGGGTCCGAGGCAATAGGAACTAGGTGAATAATGAGTGTTATCAATTGTGGGAGAAGACTCCCGAAGAGAAGAGAGGTGATCTCTTCAAGGAAGAGGTATTTTCTAGAATTGATGAAAAATTGTGGGCGCCCTTACACCAATTTTTTTCTTCTAAGGCAAAGCAAGTATATAATTAAAATCAAATTTAGTGTTTAATATTTGTGTGCTATAATATTTCTTCCAATAATTTGTATCCTTTCTATTGTTACATGCACTCTAAATTTTATATTGATGTGCAGGAGGAGGCAGCACGCAATAAGGCTAATCGGGAATCAAAGAAGAGAGGTCGAGCAACGTAGATAGGTGGCTCGAGGAACATGGTTTGGGCTAGGTAAAAGTGGTAAAATTAATTCTTGGTGTTTTAAAAATGCATTTTTAATTAATGATATGATATATTATACAAATATATGTTTGCTGAATTATAGAGAGCTGAGATCGAAGCGTCAAGCGAGAAGTCTAGTGTAATGAAGGAGCATTTGAGTACTCATGGGACATTAGTGGATCCACACAGTGACACATACACATATCTTGACACGCAGACCCAGGAGTATCGCGTGAGTGAAACTATTTTGTTGTTAATTCAAGTGATTTTTCTTAAATATGTTAAGAATAGCATTGTTGACTTACATTTAATAGTTCACATGGTGTAGACCCGCGTGATAGAAAAGACAAAATCATTAGGGGTCGAAGGTGAAACCAATTTTGCCACGATGAGAACAGTATTGGATGATGTACATAGAGGGCATCATGGTTGCTATGAGAGAGGCCTTGGTCATGGTGTTAGCAGGTTCTACTTGACGAATTCCTTTACTCTTGCAACCACCACTCCCCCCCCCTGATGTGCAACACGAGTTGGCTAAACTTAGGGCCAAGATCGATCAGCTTACCCAGTAGGTACTTATGCAAAATCTAAAATTATGAGAGTCAAATTAATATAATATATCTATATTCCAACATGCAGATAATCATGATTCATGACACAAAAATAATGTACTAATCTTGTGATCAAGTATTACATTTGAACAGAAAAAACTTACAAATTCTTAACCGAAATATGAACAATTGATAGACAATTCAAATCTTGCTTTTTCTTTTAACCGAAACGCATAATGTGTAGGAAACCTCGCAATAGATTATCTTTTGGCTGAATGATTTCTTTGATAATAAAATTAACATAATATGTGAACGAGGCTCACACATAAAAAAAAATAATTGCACCGTAATCAATTTGATGGCTGGCCATAATTGAGTATAGTTCGCATGAACAATTGACTCTTTGAGTAGTATTCTTGCTAATGTACCTCTAAGTTTGGTATCTTAAAGCAGTGATTCAAAAAGTTGCTGGCGAGAGTTGCATAAGATGCTCGATTCATACACATACTCGCATGCTCATACACTCACACTTTCTCGTGCGCGCGCGCACACACACACACACAAAAACACGCACACACGCAGGCGTGCACACACACACATACACACACTCATACGCGTACTATTTTACAGGTTGATTCTCAGAATGCTCATCCACCTTCCGTTGCACCGGCTACCACATTCCACTGGCTTCTCATCCTTCTCTGAGCGTCCAGGTTTCAACTTCTGCCGCTCAAGGTTCTTCTCAAGATAGTTCAGCATAAGTTCCTCTTCCTAGTATATTTCAGCACTACGCTGAGAAGGATATTCTCAAGGCTTTCGCCGAGCATTTTGGTATCAATCTATAGCAGTGACTCTTGTATTTTTTAGATATTAAAAACATGAATATTTTGGATATCATTCTTTATGTTTGGGACTAAGTAGTTTAAACATTATTCGTTGTGTTTTGGTTATCATGACTCTTGTGTTTTAGTTTACAATTGTGTGAGATATTAGAATTTCAAATTTATTTTATTATATACTTGTGTTGTTAATTGTATAATTGAAATTATGAGTCGTATGAAATATAATTGCATGGGAATATGAATTTGTGAACAGGGTGATTATATATTTGTTGGGGCTGACTTTTTTATTTTTTTGAAAATGAACTTGCACCAACGATTATAACCGTTGGTACAAGTAACAAGCCCCAACGGTTGTAACCATTGGAGCTGATATATTTTTTTTAAAATTAAATTAATTATTTATTTGTCCCTACGGTTGGAACCATTGGGGCAGATATTTTACCGTTGGGGCTGAGTCAGCACCAACGCGATATGCCCCAACGGTTAATTTTTTTGCCCCAACGGTGGTAACCGTTGGGATCATAGTTAGTCCCAATGATTTCAACCGTTAGGGCTGGACTTGTTTGTAGTAGTGAGTTAAGAGACACAACATCGGAGTATATGTCTGTATTCGCAATTAACCCTTGCTATTTTAGAAATTACATAAGGGGTCATGAAGAAAATGGAGAAGAATCTATGTCTATTTAGAAGTGCATAACTTCCTTGTGGATATTAATTATGTACAAAAACTTTAGGAAAGCCAAACATAGACATTAGGAAACCAAACTTGTTTTGCTTAAAACATGCGACCATAGTTTTGATCCTTGACGCGGAATGATGCCAACTTCCGTCTTAAACACTTAGCCTACTGAAATTAAACATATAAGTAATCAATCATGTGAAAAGAGAGTACTGGAACTTGAGCCTCATTACTGGGGGGGAAAAAAGGTTGGAACCTCATTGAGAATATGTACTCAATGCAAGGTATGATTCTTTTAATGCTAAAAGGTCAAGATAATTATTAATTCATCAGTTGATATTTCCTAATTTTCTTGAAAAGTTGGCTAGTGTTTTAGAAAATTGATATTAGGTTGATATCCACTTATATAAACGTACGTACACGGTTATTTTAATACGAAAAGGTTGATATGTCATATGTCAATGCAAGATATGCTTCTTTCAATACTAAAAGCTCAAGATATATAGCTGTTAATTACCCTGTTGATCATAATTCCAAAAAGTTGGCTACAGCCTGTAGTTTTAGAAAATTGATATTGGGTTGATATCCACTTATATACATGGGGCCTTCAATTATATATATATATATATATATATATATATATATATATATATATATATATATATATATATATATATATATATATATATATATCATTGTCATATGAGCGTTTCCTCATATAACAATGATGTGGCACATTCCCCACTAAGTAGATAAAGGAGGAGAGAGAAAAACTCATAACCATACTTAGATGTGATTGGACCACATCATTATGTGTGCGCGCGCGCTCAACGTAATGCTCATATGTCTGTAGGACCTGCTCAACGGCGAAACTACGCTTGCGTTTAAGGGGCCCTAACACACAACCCTACCACCCCAAAAAAGAGCCCCAAACCTCATGGTAGAGATATTCTACATCCTTGATTGTAGAGACTCTTTACAATTCACCAATCAAAACTCTTCACTCAGTGAACCCCACGAATAATATTAATTATCTAAATAATATAAAAATAATTTTTAATTGTGGGACCTATTGAGATAACCTAATAGTATTAGTCCACCTAACTAATTAGAAACTTCTCTATAATCAAAATTGTAGAGAATGTGGACCCTCAACCCCTCACCAAAAAAAAAAGACTTTTTTACTTATAGGTCATATACTATTATGAATATATATGAAAGAATAACCAAAATCTAGGTAATAAAAGGATCCCACTACATATATTAATGGGAATAAAACCTTTGCTGCTAAAATAGCTGAAGTCTATTATAGAAGAAGTAAAAATGAGTTGGTCCCCACTAGATATATTAATGGTAATAAGAACTCTCTACTAGATGCTTTTTTTTTTTTATGGAACACTCCATTTATATTCGATACCTTCTAACCTTTGGGTTTGGAGTCATATCCAAGAAGAAAAATCCTCCAGATTATCACAATATGCAAACCATTTCTATATAAGCTGCGTTCTTTTTTTTTTTTTTTTTTTTGAAGTTAAAAATAGGGCGGGAAGCCCTATTCAAAAGATGTATATATATATAAAATCCAAAATTTACAGGTATAAAACGGAAGTATGATACTAGGAAAGAGAAAGAAGGGAAGGAGAGGACCATAGCCGTCACCTCCCTCGACAATCTTTTTACCAGGATCCAAACTTACCGTTAAAGGAGAAAATGCCTATATACAAAAAGCTATCTGCTGATAAACCATCAGCTAACATCCCAAAAAGAGAACCAAACAAAATCAGTAGCACAAAAATAAGCAAGTATCAAAAGAAATCATCAAAAGAGCACAGGGTCTCAATGACTGTCTTCGCTGTTACTCAGAAGCTCATCAATCCCCCTTTCTTGAATAATAGTCCTCAGCTTTGCCGCCCCCTTCATCCTCGAATTGCTTGTCCAGAAACATAGAAAATACGCAACATTAGTTGCCACCTTGCTTGGATCCCTGATCTCGTTATTAAAAACCTTGTTGTTTCTCTCTCTCTCCATAAACACCAACAGAGCGTGGGTAGAAGGACAAACCAGAGCTTACGTCAGTCTGCATTCATGATGAAAGCACCTTTCAAGTGTATCATATGGAGGAGATCAGTATCAAAAGAAACCATTCCCAATTTAGGAAGAAAGTAAAGCCAAACATCACGAGCATATGAGCATGTGAGGAAGAGGTGATCTGCAGATTCTGCCACTTCATTACAAACTGGACATAAAGGGTCTCTTGTCCAACCTTTCCGTAACAAGTTATCTTTTGTTTGCAACTTGTTGTTCGATAACAACCATGTAAATATTTTGACCTTAAGAGGAATCATAGATCTCCAGATGAATTGATACAAATCAAAATGAACCCCTCCAAAATTCAGAAAACTATACATAGATTTCACTGAGAAGATATTATCTTTTGTGAAAGGCCATGTAGGAATATCAGATGCACCAGAAATAGGGGAAATCAACGATAAGATCTCTGTCAATGCTTCCACTTGATGTGTTTCAGTAACTGAAATGGCTCTTCTGAGAATAGGCTTCCAGAACCATATATTATTCCTCATCAAACCTTGAGATGACACTAGAACATTTCTAGAGAAGGCAAGGTTATAAGCTGCTGGATATAAACTAGCTAGAGTGAAATTCCCTAACTATTTGTCTTCCCAAAATCTGATCCTATTACCCTCCCCTAAATTCCATCTAACCATACTCCTCAGAGGAAGGCTAATAGAAACGGTATCATGCCAAAATTTAGATACAGACCTAGCCAGAGGTGGTGTACTGAAGAGGGCAGAACGCTGAAGATTGTAAAGATACGATATAGTATTCCCTACATAAGAATCATGTCTTTGAACTTTTCAAACCCATTTAGATATTAAAGCATAGTTGAAGTTTGCTAAGTTAAGAATACCAAGACCTCTCTCCTTTTTAGATTTATAAACTATCGACCAATTAACCAAAGCTTTACAACTGTTGTCTGAATTATTACCTCCCCACAGGAACCTACGACGATTTTATCAATTGCTTTGACAACCCAACTAGGTAATTTGAATAAAGACATAGTATAAGGGTAAGGATGTCAACACAGAGTTCTCCAAAGTTAGTCTACCACCAAAAGAGAGATGCTTACTCTTCCAAAGAGAGAGTTTACAGGAAAAAGAATCCAGAAGAGGTTGCCAATCTGATCTAGATAGCTTACCCATCTTAAGAGGAAGACCTAGGTATTTAAAAGGGAAGGACTCTATAGAACATCTCATAAGACTTGTAAAAAAAGCACCCCTGTTTGGATTTTTACCACAGTAGAAGAGAGAGGTTTTAGTATAATTAATACCCAAACTTGAAATTTCTTCAAAGAGATAGAAAATCATTTTGAGAGTAGAGATATCTTCCGTGGTAGCTCTACAAAAGATCAAGGTATCATCTGCAAATTGCAATGATCTAATAGAGTTAAGAGGGTCCTTAAGATGAAGTTCAGAGAGATCCCCTGCGTTAACACTATTAATAATCATCTTATTGAGAACGTCAGCAACCAAGATGAAGAGCATGGGAGATAATGGATCTCCCTGCTTAAGACCACGGCCACACTAAAAAAAATTAGTTGGTGAGCCATTGACAAGGATGGCTGATCTGGACGAGTGAAGAGTATGTTCAACCCAAGCACACCAACGGGGACCAAAACCTCTAGCTTTAAGAAGAGAAAGCAAAAAAGATCAACTAACACAATCGAAAGCTTTCATGAAATCAATTTTGAAGATACATATCTCTTTACTCCTATTACAACAATTATGGATCATTTCACTTGCTAAAATAATAGAGTCAAGAGTTGATTTACCTTCTTGAAAAGCTGATTGGGTATGATCAACTAGAGAGTGAAGCAGAGGAGCTAATCTGTTAGCCAAAACTTTAGTAAAAATTTTAAAAAGACCATTTAGAAGGCTAATTGGCCTGAAATCCTTAACCCTATTAGCTCCATCAACTTTAGGAATCATAGTGATAAAAGAAAAATTGATAGAATGAAGAGAAGAAGGATCCAGGTATAGGCTGTTGAAAAAAGCGAACAAGTCCTCTTTAATCGTGTCCCAAAAAGATTGATAGAACATAATAGGGAAGCCATCGGGTCCAGGAGATTTATCTGGATGAAGAGAGAAGACTGCTTTCTTAATCTCATCTAGGAAAAAAGGGTTGTCTAGATCTGAGTGAGAATCCAGGTTCTGAGGATACAAAGCTTCCCAATCGACCCCAAACGAAGAGGTATCCTTGACTTGAAAAAGATTAGAGAAGTAATTGTGGAAAGCTTCTTTGATATCTACTTGAGAAGATATAATACAGTCATTGTGCAAAAGAGATGGAATAAAGTTACGACGCCTGTGATTTGAAGCAGATTTATCAAAGAAAGCAGTGTTAGAATCACCCTCTCTAAACCAAATAATCTTAGATCTTTGACGCCAGAAAATCTCTTCAGATTTAGATATATCAAAGAGCTAAGACTTCAGAGAGATTCTCTGAGTAATTTCTAGCTGAGTGAGGGGCCTAGACTCCTCAAGGATCGATAAGGACTCAATTTCAGAAAGGAGACTCTTTTTTGAACATGTAATTGATCCAAAAATATATTTTTTCCACCATTTGATACGTCTCTTCAGAATTTTGATTTTTTGAAAAAACTGAGTCACAGGGGTACCTTTACAAACAAAAGAGTGCCAACAATCCTTAACAAAATTAGGAAAGGAAACATGTGACAGCCAAGCTTTTTCAAATCTAAAGAGAGGAGCTGGTCTGATACAGGAGGTGTCTAGGATGATTGACTGCGTTCTAGTAGTTATAGAAATGACAAAAGTTGTTTCTTTTCTTTAACACTTCATGTTTGTACCGATATCAGAGGGCGATCAAATTTAATTGTAAAAATTGTGAAAACAAGACTTTGCAACAAACTGTAGAAAGATTTCTAGCAGGCCACTTACATGTTACATTGAAAAGGAAGAGTAATAGTCCTCGGAATCCACTAAGAATTATTTTTTGAATCCACAAAGAATAATCTGTGAATCCACGAATAACTTTGAATGCATGAAGAGAATATAATAAAAAGGAATTTTATTGATGAAAAGCTATCTAATAATTCTAGGGTTACATATCTATTCTTAAATAGAAAAATAAAATAGACTCATAATAAGACTAGAATTACAAAGAAATAGAAAGTATTAAATTTTACGCAAAAAAGACTCCCCATAATACATGAAATAAATCATAAATTAAAATTGAATTTGTTTCCTAATCTAAATTGACTCCAATATTATCACTAAAATAAATAAAAGTCGATTATTTTAGATTTCTGCCAAACACCGGTGATATTGGTGTGATTTTAAAAATCTATCAATTTACATAGTTTCGTCTCGTTGAGATAAGTGATTTTCATATGTAGTATATCAGAATCCGCCTTTCGGATTGGGAGATATAGTCGTTTCTTTACTGACAAGTCAATAATTCATCCGTATCTACATTTGACTCGTTAAAGTCCCACTTCTCCATGAATTTGCTTGTTATGCGCCCTATATCAAACTTGTAGAAAGTTTTACCACGAATATAATTACAAAAGAATTTGATTTCAAGAAGTGTCGTATGACACATCTTTATTAAGGGGTATGTTGAAATTATGCCTGAAAATCCTCTGATTGTTCAATTCAGCCAATAGATCATCGATGGTCAAGAGGACACCATCGATGGTTACTTTGATCATTGATGGTTTATAGTGAATAATCAGAGAAAAATAGAAATAGGATTTTGAACCATCGATAGACTACAGGAGATGATCGATGGTCGTGTTTGACCATCAATGGTTACGATGCTGATTGCAGTTTTGATGATTTAATCTCAGCCGTTCATGTTTTCTTTTGATCTCTAACTTCTACCAAGTTTTGGATACCTCTTTTCCAATCTATTGTGGTCTCCTATATACTAAAATAGAGAGAGTTTAGATTAAGGTTGGATCATGAGAAGAGGAGAGTTTGATAAGGAGAGTTTGAGGGTTTAGGCTATTGCCTTATTATTATACTTCTTTCTCTTTTGATAGTGAAATTTCTTCGACGCCGCTGCCATGGACGTAGCCCAAATTAGGTGAACCACGTAAATCTCTATATTTGCGATTGCTTGTTATTTATTCTCGTGCTTGTTCTTCGTAATTATTTCCGCTTTATTGTACACTTGTTCCAACAAACTGGTATCAGAGGTTCGGTTGTGATTTGTTTTGTGCGCAAAGAAGATGTCTGCGAAATACAAGATTGAGAAGTTCAACCGTGATGTCAATTTCGGTCTTTGGCAAGTGAAGATGTGGGCTATTCTTGTTCAACAAGGATTACATAAAGCTTTGTTGGGAAAAGATAAGATGCCGACATCGATGACAGATGATGAAAAGTTTGAGATGGATAAAAATGCGTTAACTTCAATCCAATTGTGTTTGCCAAATGAGGTTCTTCGAGAAGTCATGCATGAGAAGACCGAAGCGGGCTTATAGCTCAAATTGGAATATCTTTACATGACAAAAACCCTCGCCAACCGACTGCACTTGAAACAAAGATTGTTTATGCTTCGCATGACGGAAGGTACATTTATTAAATCACATCTTGCTGAATTCAATTATATTATTATAGATTTGGAGAATGCAGATGTAAAGGTAGAAGATGAAGGTCAGGCTTTGTTATTGTTATGTTTGTTACCGCCCCCTTACCAGCACTTTAGGGAAACTATGATTTATGACAGAGAATCTATCTCGATGGAAGATGTGAAATCATATTTATTCTCAAAAGAGTTGATAGATAAAGAGTTGACCGGATCTAGTGATTGTAAAGTCGAAGCCCTACATGTTCGAGGTAGAAACATGGAGCGTGGTTTTAACAATAACAAGTCAAGATCGAAGTTGAAGACTAAGAGCTAATTCTGTAACTATTGCAAGAAGAAAGGTCATGTCTTGAATGAGTGCTGGAAGCTTCAGAATAAAGAAAAGAAGAAAAATCAGGAAGAAAAATTAGGTCAAAGAAGACTCCGCGGAGGCTAGTGTTGTCAAGGATGATTCTTATAGTTTTGTTCTCTTGGCTATAAATTCAGGTAGATCCAAGGATGATTGGGTCTTAGACTCTGGTTGTACTTAACATATGTGCTCCAATAGAAATTAGTTTTCCACCTACAAATTAGTTGAATGTGGAGTTGTCCTTATGAGAAACAATTCTCATTGTAAAGTGATTAACATTAGTACAATTGAAACTAGAATGCATGATGATATTATGAGGATATTGTCAGATGTTCGTTATGTTTCAGATTTGACGAAGAATCTCATCTCTTTTGACACTCTTGAAACTAACGGGTGCAAGTATTCAGCCGAAGGTGGAGTTTTGATAGTTTCTAGAGGTGCTCTAGTTATCATGAAAGCAAAAAGGTCAGGAAATCTCTACTTCTTACAAGAAAAGATAGTTACAGGTGCTGCTGCGGTTACTACATTGTCATTGTCAGAGATTGATGCCACCAAGTTGTGGCATATGAGATTGAGTCATATGAGCGAGAGGGCATGACTATACTCAGCAAGAGGGGACTTCTTTGTGGTCAGAGTACAGAAAAGATGGATTTTTGTGAGCACTGTGTTCTTGGCAAGCAAAAGTATGTCAGTTTCAGTATAGTTGTGCATAGAACCAAAGGCACTTTGGATTACATCTATTCTGATTTGTGGGGTCCCTCGCGTGTTCCTTCGGAGGGCGGTGCTAGATATATGTTGACATTCATCAATGACTACTCAAGAAAAGTTTGGGTTTACATGCTAAAATGAAAGGATGAAGTGTTTAAGCATTTTAAACAGTGGGAGACATTGATTGAGAAGAAGACTGATAGAAAAATTAAGAGGCTAAGAACTGATAATTGGTTAAAATTTTACTCTATGGAGTTTGATGAATTCTGCAAGGATGAAGGTATAGTTAGACATTAGACTGTATGACACACCACAACAAAACGCCGTTGCAGAATGGATGAATAGGACTCTTCTTGAGAGAGATTGTTGTATGTTGTTGAATGCCGGTTTGTCGAAAGATTTTTGGGTTGAAGCACTGTCTACGGCCTGTTACTTGGTGAATCACTATCCATCCATATCCGTTGATTGCAAGACACTAGAAGAGGTTTGGTCTGGGCATCCTACTGATTATTCTAATTTGAGACTATTTGGTTGTCCTACATGTGCACATGTAGATCAGGGTAAATTAGAACCTAGATCTAAAAAATACATTTTTATTTGTTATATCTCTGGGGTGAAACGATATAGGTTGTGGTGCCCTAATCCTAAATCACCTAAATTTATGATTGAGAAAAATATAATATTCCATGAGTCTGCTATGTTGCATCCGAAGGAAGATACTGTTGTTGTTCCTTCTGATGCAGGTACTGCACATAAGAGTACCAGAGAGAAGGTGGAGATAGAGACCGATTCTCATAGTTCAACTCAACAACTAGTTATTGGTTTGCCTAAAAGTGATGAGGAAACAGAAATTACAACAGAAGATGATACTTATAGTATTACAAAAGGCAAAGGAAAGAGAATGATAAAGCCATCTTGGAGATATGCAGATTCAGCCATTGCATATGCATTGTCAGCAATTGAAGGGATGGATATGCTGACGAAGTCACTACCAGTAGCCAAGTTCAAGCTTTGCTTGGACTTGCTTCTGAAATTGCCCTGGGGGGGGGGGTGAATAGGGCAATATGCTAATCTAATCCGAATTAATGCCAATTAAAACTAATTAATAAATTATATCCTAGCAAGAATGATATTCAATAAGATTATATGCAAGGATATGTAAGTAATACTAACAAAATAGTGGATGAAATGATCAATAAAAATTGGCGAAATAGGCAATAAGCACAAATAGAAATGAACGCCAAGCAAACATAAACAAACGATATGATCACGGAGTTCGGTCCCCACGACCTACGTCTCCGCTCCTCGCCTCGAGGAGATCTCCACTATCACAACCGGGTTTTCTACGCTCACCCGAATAACGTTTACAACATCTACACATTCGATTCTCTAGCTCACCGAAAATTTTACAATCTCTCACAATTGCAATCACACAACCTCACCCTCTAAGTGTCGGTCTCAAGCCCGTGTTTTCCTCAAGTGATCGGATTTACTACCTCTCCCTAGGCTTTACTACCGACGCCACTCCTCTTGGGACAATCCCGTCTCTCACCGCACACTTCTCTCGGTGTCCTTGTGTATTACAATGTGAGTCCTCACAATAAGCTCGCAAATACAAATTTTGTTCTCTACAATGGATGAGAACTCAATGTAGCTCACTCTCTAAGTCACACTACCCACAACTCAAATTATACAATGTATGCAAATACTATAAGCTCAATAGTTGCGTGTGTAGACAAAGAGAAATAATCAAAACTAAACTCAAATAAATTCTAGCTTATGAAAATGAAAATCAGACATATAAATCGCTAGATATGAGTTTAGAAAAACTTCTCTAGATGACAAGAGAGAAGGAGAATAGTTGAATGCTCAAACACCAAAGGATGATCATCCCAGCAAAAACGCTCAAAAATAAAAACTAGCCGTTACTAGCCGTTATAGGCTGAAAAGACCAAAATACCCCAAAATCCAGCATTCTGGAAATTTATATATCTGATTTTGTAAAATCAATTAAAAATAGTAAAGCAACTCAAAAATCATGAAAGTTTGAGAAAAGTTTCTAAACATGTATATGAACATGTTAGAGAAATAATTTCTAAAATATCACTTCCCATTTGTGATAAATAATTATTTTAGGACAGATATTTTAGATTCTGAAAAACTGCTAAAATGCTTGACATTGTAAAATCAATTTGATATAGTAAATCAACTCCAAATATTATGAAATATTCAGGGAAGGTTATAAAGATATAGATAAACATTTTACAAAAATAATTTCTGAAATAGCACTTCCGATTTGTGAGAAATAATTATTTGAACACAAATAAACAGTTTCTAAAAACTGCTGAAAGCTTCTTTTGTAAACTCAATTGAAAATAATAAAACAACTCCAAAATTAGTAAAAATTGGGAAAATGTTTGTATATACAAAGATAAACATGTAAACAAAGAAAATTTTCAAATTGCATTTTCCAATTGTTAAAACTCAATTGTTTCAAGAAAAACATGAAAAATACGATATGTGAAAAGCATGATTTTGAACATGAACAAGTATTGAGATCTTGTGATTTGGTTTATGGACTTTATATAAGATATAAATTAATGTGATAAAATTAATGAACCATGGATAAAATAAATTCTCAATTTTAACTTGTTTTGCAATAGAAACAAAAAAGTGTGTATGCGTGCATGTTCGTGCATGTTTGAAAAGATATAAACTTGAGATTTTTTGATTTTTTTTTAAACACGTTTTGAAACACTTTCCAATGGATTTATAAACTTGAGAAAAGTTATAAAATCATGTCGTTAAGTCAATAATCCAAAACGGTGATAAATCAAAATAAATATGTGTGTGTATGAATCTTGAGCTCTAAGTATAAACACACAAGTATAAACCTAAACTAATGTACCCAAGCTTGAGATTTACAATAAGCTTGTCTTGGCTACGGATGAAGCTTGATCTTGAATCTTGACTTGAATTGCATTGCTTCACTCCACTATTCCTCCCATCCTCTAATGGATATGATCGTGTAGGCGCAAGTCCATCCATCCTCCAACACATTGTTTGCCTAGAATAAACATGAAAACACAAACACTAGACAAACAAGATTAGTTATAAATTGTTTGTTAGAACATCATCAAAACCAAGGAACTAACAGCTTCATGTCAAAGAACGTTGAGGCGCTGTAGGCATTTGCAGAGGCGTTGGCAGTATACTATTGAGAAAGTTGAGAACTAATTCGGGTTGTTGAGTCAAGGTAGAGATTTATTGAAATTGTGCCTCAAAACCCTCTGATTGTTTAATTCATCCAATGGATCATCAATGGTCAAGAGGACACCATCGATGGTCACTTCGAACATCGATGGTTTACAGTGAACAATCGGAGAAAAACAGAAATAAGATTTTGAACCATCGATGGACTACAGGGAACCATCCATGGACTGCAGGAGATCATCGATGGTCGTGTTTGACCATTGATGGTTATGATGCTTAGTGCAGTTTTGATGATTTAATTTCAGCCACTCATTTTTTCCTTTGATCTCCAACTTCTACCAAGTTTTGGATACCTCTTTTCTGATCTATTGTGGTCTCCTATTTATTGAAATAGAGAGAGTTTAGTTTAGGGTTGGATCATGAGAATAGGAGAGTTTGATAATGAGAGTTTGAGGGTTTAGGCTATTGCCTTGTTCTTATACTTCTTTCTCTTTTGATAGTGGAATTTCTCTGACGCCACTACCGTGAACGTGGCCCAAATTGGGTAAGCCACATAAATCTCTGTGTTTGCGATTGCTTGTCATTTATTCTCATGCTTGTTCTTCGCAATTATTTCTGCTCTATTGTGCACTTGTTCCAACAGGGTATTTTGTTCAACTTCTCTTTCTTTTATAGTTTTATATTGTTATATCATTAATATTTTTGAATGACAAAAATATACAAATCTAGGTTTCTAGCTCAAAACAAACTTACTCTCTAACTTCCTCAAGGAAAACACTATTGAGAAGGATAAAGCGACGTATCTCAATGATAAACGTGAGACCCACTGTCGTGTGGATTGGTTTGCCATATGATCTGTCATGAATACGCAGAGGTCTATTAAGTTTTGTCTCTATGTTTTTATCCAAATAACGAGAATAAAATGTCTTTACTTCCTCCAATAGATAACCTTCCATAATAGAACCCTCTGGCCGATTTCTATTCCGTATATAATTTTTAAGAGTGAGAAGGTACCTATAAAAAATTACATGAAATTACGACATACAAGCATGCAGAATAGCAAAATTATAATAGTTAGCATCAAACTAAAAAATAAAGGTACCTTTCAATAGGATACATCCATCAATATTGTACTGGCCTGGCAAGCTTAGCCTCCACTGGTAGATGAGCAGTCAGGTGTACTATGTTATCAAAGAACGATGACAGAAAAATCCACTCAACCTTGCATAATATTAAGGGAATTACATCTTCTAGATTTTTTAGCTGTTTCTCCTCAACATTTTTGGCACATAATTCCCAAAAGAAATTGCAAAGTTCATTGATCACTATACCAACAGATTCAGACAGAGAAGTTCTGAGGGACATAGGAGAAGGTTTCCTATAAGAACATGGTGATCATGACTCTTCAAACCATCGATCTTGCCTTTCATAGTCTTTATCTTCTTATTAAAAGATCCTAAAAAATATGTAGGAAGCTTTAGCTCATGCAACACCTCGAGGAACTTTTTCCTTTCTGATAGTGACATATGATAAATAGCATTGGGGAGTACATATTTGTCCGGTTTACCAACTTTAGGTAAAGGATGCAACTCTTTTTTGATGTTCAAATGCTGCAGATCCCTCCAAGCTTGGAGGTTGTCTTTTGATTTTCCATCTTTACAAAGAAGCAAGTTAAGTGTATGTTTGGATACTCCCTTCTCAATGTGCATGACATCTGGATTGTGATGCACTGTATTTGTCTCCCAATACGGCAGTTCAAAGAAATTTTTTTTTGTTCCATCCTTGTGGCTTTTCCTATCTCTCCTTTACTTTCCCAAAAATCACATTTTCATAACCTTTCCATTGAGCAAGTATGTCCTCTCTGGATAAGGGGACTGGAGCCTTTCGGTGCTCTTGTGACCATTAAAGTGAACTTTGTCATCCTTATAGTGATGGTTATCCTCAAACATACGGCGATGACCGGAATAATAGATCTTTTGCTAAAGGGTAACGATGTTGATGCTGTATTGGCGTGGCAATAAGGACATACTTTATAACCATGTACAGAATAACCTGATAGCATTCTATATGCAGGAAAGTCGTTAATTGTCCACATTAAGGCTACACACATAGTGAAGGCTTCCCCTTTGTCTGCATCATATGTCTCCACATCATTAATGAATAAAGACCTTAACTCTTCAATGAGAGGTTGGAGTTAGACGTTAATATTATTTCTCGGTGAATTTAGTCCGTCAATCAAAGGAGGCATCATAAAGTATGATTGATCCATAGTCAACCACAGTGAGAGATTATAAACCACATTACAACGGGCCATGTGATGTGCGGATTGCCACTAAAATTGAAGGGGCAAAAGCCATCGCTAGTCAGTCCGAGCCTGATATTACGAGGATCCTGACTAAATATTGGGTGCAACTTGTCAAAATCCTTCCATGCAGGTGAATCTCTCGGATGACTCATTTTTCCATCTTCGCTTGGAATAGCACGGTGATGCCAGGTCATTGCCACTGCTGTCTTCTTACACTTGTATAGCCTCTATAGCCTCTGCGTTACAGGAAAGTATCGTACTACCTTGACATGTATGTCAGTCTCTTTACCATGTACTTTCTTCTTATATCTAGACACTCCACAAGTAGGACACTCTTTCTTATATGAATTTTCTTTCTAGTACAGTACACAATCATTGGGACATGCATGAATCTTCTCACAGTGTAAACCCAGATTCGACATTGTCCTTTGAGCTTTGTACCAGCTTCGAGGCACAATGTTCGCTAGAGGCATAGAATCTTTTAAGAACTTTAGAAGCTCCATGAATGACTTGTTGCTCCATTTATATAGGCATTTAATCTGAAAAAGTTGAACAAATCATGACAGAGTGGAATGTTTTGCATATTCATAAATCGGTCTCCTAGCATCATTCATATACTTCTCATACTCATCTACATGTCCTTGTCTGGTTGGAGGATCTTCTTCAGCAGGATTAGTGTCACCAAAAATAAACTCTACCATTTCCCTCATCTCCTTTCCTGGGAAAAAGTTAACATCATCATTGTTGTCTTCATCTTCATCATCATCTTCTTCATCGGCATTATCGGGAGATAAAAGTTCTCCGTGATATATCCAAGTTGTGTAATATCTAATAAAACCATGCAAAACAATGCGAAGTTCTACAACTTCCACATCGCGATGCAGACTATTCCCACAATGGCCACACAGACAAAGGATCAGCCCATGTTGGAATCTATCGTGTACATAGGCAAATTCAATGAAAGCAGCAACTCCTTCAATGAATTCAAGCTTTGTACATTCTCCACAATTCACATACATCCAGTCCTTAACTTCAATATAGTCACGAGCCATGATAACCTAAATAACACTTAGTTACCGATAACAACTCTTGAAAATACGCTTGCATTTATCTATACTACTTATAAAAGAGAATATGAGTGTCAAAATTTTTGATTACCTATTATACCCCTTCTAATTTTTAAAATTCCCAATTTATTTAGTATACTATTAAATTGTCCTAAATTATCATTCAAACTCGCATCCAATGCATACAAATGCCTATGCTTAATCTTTTCAACTTCCTCTCTTACTAATGAGACACAAGCTTACTATATAAATGAATGTATTACCGTGAACATCATTGTCCACTTAATATCAAATGTACATTTAACATTTCATATACATGTGACCATTTCTTGATTGTGAGTAATGGAGGTAATATGTATTGATGTCCTGGGACTCAGCAGCGGGATTAGTGGATAATCCCGAATGGTAGCGGGGCTTAGGGTCGACATATAAGATGTAGTGGTCCCCTCATCTCCTAAGGCAGATGATCCCCTGATTGGATGAGAGTTTTGCAAAACTACAATATGTTAGAGGGCCGGAATTGGGTTCTCCGGTGATCCCTCCGACGATCAAGTCAATATAGAGCTTGAGTGGGGAATCATAAAACTGAGTCAGTTCTAAGTGTGCAGAGATTGTGTTACTTAATCAGAGATGGCTCTCTGGGTTAGTAGGTGATGAGCCTATATATACATGTCTGAGGGGTAAATAGGTAACATTGTCTAAATCCAGGCAGGCAGCTGAGTCGACAGATTGTCTACAGGTGTCAGCTACAGACGAGATGAGTCACTACTGATCTTGATGTGATGGTGACTAAGAAGGCATGGAGCTGATGGAAGGTGATGAGTCATGGAGACCTGTGGCATGAGAAATGATGAGGATGGCTAGCTCTTGGTGTGGGCTTTGAGGACAGGTGATGAGTCATGGAGACTCGTGGTATGAGAAATGATGAGGATGACCAGCTATTGTTGTGGGCTTCGAGGATAGGTGATGAGTCATGGAGACTCGTGGCATGAGAAATGATGAGGATGACCACAAACCACCTCTCGATTCGGATCTGTGAGTTGGATGACAAGTAGCCTTTTTATCGGCCTTGCAAGTTTTCAACCCGGCCTTGAGTGAATGAGCGTGGTCGACGCAAATAGGGAGGTCGAGTGAGAGCTTGTCTTAACTCGGCCCTACTCGGGAAGGGACGAGTGCCCATGCTATCCGAGTCATCCTGGCTAGGGCGAGCTGATCTGATAATTAGTGTTAACAAGGGACACATGTCGACTCCAAGGGGAGGATTAGCTCTTAGGTTAATTGATGCCGTAACACTAGCCCCTTTCGCTTGAACTCGGGGTAGCCGGGTTCGAGTGAAATAGAACTATTGTTGGTCGGGTCGCGATGTGCATTTATGAGGAGTCGCTAAAATGTCTCTTCGGATGTGACGTTGCTGACGTGAGAGAAGATCTTGAGCTGTCGCTGTCTCGATTCTTGAGCGAGGATTGCTGGCTAACCAAGGCAAGGGGTGCTTTGGTTCCGGAGTGGTCATCTCGTATGCTAGGAACGATCCCGGCTGTTAGTTAATAACTGAGTCGGCCATTGCGATCCCGCCACCTGTTGGCCCTTCTGCTTATAAGTACAGCTATTTTGCGATGGGGGAGATTGCCGCTCCCATAAATTCTTGAACTCCTATCTCTTGAATAATTTCTGATCTACTTCATACTTTCTTCTCTAACGATCATCCAATCTGATGGCATCTTCATCTTCGATGGCTTGGAAGGAGACTTGGATCAATCATCTTTGGAGATTTCACTCAAAAGTGCCATCGTCGCTGCTGGAGACTCTGTATGACAAGTACAACATCCCTAGGGTGTTTGCCCTAACGGCGCCGGTGTGTACGCAGGCGGTGTACGACCATGGAAACAACCTAGCTCCGGTGTATCTGAAGCACTTGGATTATGGGTTGCGCCTACCGCTGCACCCCTTCCTCCACCGTGCTTTGGAAGCTCTAGGGGTGTCACTATCGTAGATGAAGCCAAACTCTATCACCACTCTGGTAAGGTTTTTCATCATCTGCCATTGACTAGGAGTCAAACCTACTCTGAGAGTTCTCAGCCACCTCGTCTGCGTGAAGGTAAATCAGCAGGAGGGCCACTATTACCTCCAGATCTTGTGGGGTAACAAGATCATCTCCAACGCTCCGAAGTCCAACAAGAATTGGAAGGAGAGGTTTGTATGGGTATCTAGAGATGAATCAATCTTGGCTTGCTCCAGCTAGTCCAAAATCAAAAAGGACGTGCTGAGGTCGGGGCTGTTGTCGAGCAACGAGAAGCGTGCGCTCGACATGATCAGGGCTTACACTTGCTCTCATCAAAGTGAGAGCCTCTTCGACAAATCAATCCTGTGGGTTGTCAGCATCTCCTCAGTTCCTCCAACTATAGATGATGAAGCTAGGTCGGCCATGCTGACGCTGGGCTCGGAGGAGACCGAGATGGTGCCGACAGCTCCGCTTGCTCAAACTCGAGGAGGGCCCTCAGCGAGGCCAAAGAAGCACCTGCGTTCTGACTTGGCCACTGAGGAGGCCGAGAGGGTGCAGGCCAATGCGGCTGAGATAGTGGCTCGACTAGCCGGGTCGAGTTTAGCTATAGGCCGAGAGGTCTAAAAAGAAGAAAAGGTGGCTGAAGAAGGTGGGCAGCCGATGTCCTCCTGGAAGCGCTGAGGCTCCTAAAGATCGGCCTAAGGCTGCTAGGGAGGCGGGTGCATCCTCGGCTACTTAGAGGGAGGCCGTGAGCAGACCAACGGCGGAGATCCCGCTCCCTCAAACAGTGGGGGATGATGCTGCTGTCGTGCCCACTCAAGAAGCTTCTGTGGCTATCCCACCCGACGTCATCATCATAGATGATAGGTCCCCTGCTAGAGACGAGGGGATCAAAATCAACATGGCCGAGGCCGAAGAGGCCGAGGCACCAATAGAGGGAGAGGTGGCCCCTGACACGCCTGCCGAGTCGGCATATCGTCAGGGAAAGGAGCCGGCTGCTGAAGGGATGCCTCCTCCCCAAGGATCTTGATAGGTAAATAAATGTAAACCTAAAGTTGCAAGTATACAACCATCAAGTTAGAGTATAAAAAGTTATCGATCCCACGAGGAAGGTGTTTGTAGGAGTTAATCAAATTCGGTTCTTATATTGTGTGTACGACAATTCGGAGTGATAAAATAAATGTGATGGATTGTGGAGAGATTAGAGAGTGTTGTGATTGAATGCAAATAAAAACAAAATGAGAATGAAAGTGAGTGTGAAGAAATTAAGAGTGTGGAAGTGGTAAAATATAAATAAAAGAAAAATGAGATTGAAAGTGGGAAGGTAAAGAGTAGATGTGAATATGTGCTAATAAATCAAAACAAGATTGAGAGAGAGTGAGAAGTAAAGGAAAATAAAATCAAGAAAAGAAAATCAAGAATAAAGATAAAAATCAAGAAGTAAAAGATGGATGATTCAATTAAAGATATGAGAAATCTAGAAGTGAATCCACTAGCTTATCTCACTTATAAAATATGAATTATTATCTTATTATGACATTTTACTTTATATTTATTAAGTATAGCCTATCCTACCACTTTTAAGGCAAGTATAACTTATCCTAGTATCATTCAAGCAAAATTAATATTCATGAAAAGAAAAATAAAGAGATAGTAATTCTAGAATTCATTAGCATACTCTATCCCACCACTTTTAAGGCAAGATAGATTATCCAATTCTTCTTCTATCAATTGGTTCTCAGTTAATTATCCTAAATATGATCATTTAAGTACAAGGGAATAATCTATAAATTATAAGAGAGATTAATACTAGTTTTATGCAATTCTAGAATTCCTACAAGAGTTTAGTTTCACATCTCTAGAAAATAAAATAAAGACATAAAAAGAGAGATGAAAAAGAATAAAAGAAGAAGGAGAGAAAATAAAAATAATCTAAACTATTGGAAAGAAAAATAAATCTATATATTACAAAGTAAAAACATGACATGAATGTAAATACATGAAATTAAAGACATGAAAGTAAAGACATAAATGTAAATCTACTCTACAAAGCATTAAGAAATAAACAAGAAAAGAAAATAAGAAAAGAAAAAGATAAACCCACATTTTATTTCTACATCTTCATCCTCTTTTCATCCTTGGACAAAGAGACGAAAGGAATTATGAAGGGGTGAAAATATTTTTTTTATTGATTGTAATAAAAAGTTATAATTTGGAAGGTCTTCTCAATTAAGAGTAACCCTCCTCTCTAAAAAGAGTTTACAAAATATTTCATACAATAACCCCTCACTCTACCCCTCTATTTATAGCCTACAGCAATAAAAAAGAACCCTCGGATGAAACTTGGCAACAAAGAAATCAAATCTGGCCACAAATCTGAATCTGCCGCTCACCAATCGGTTGGCCGACCGATTAGCCAATCGGTTGGCCGACCGATTAGAATTCCAAAATTTTGAAAATGCAGTTAGCTCCGTCTTGTCGAGATAGGTAATTTTTATATATTATATGTTGAATTTCGCCTTCCGGATTGAGAGATATCGCCGTTTCTTTGTAGCTAATCATCTTAAACATGATTTTCACTTGATTTCTTTTCATATTGGATCCTTATTTCTTCGGCTTCTGTAGATTGCTTAGCTTGATCCCGGGCTTCAATAAAAGGTTAGAAAATGAGAAAATTTGAGTTTTTTTTGAGCTTTTATTTATTAATCTTCATTAACCTGCACATTAAGATAAAACATATTATTAGTGGTATATTTATTTGTATAAAATAGATGATGAGGGTATAAAAATATGATTATCAAATACCCTCACACCTAAACTTTTGCTAGTCCTCTAGCAAAGAAAGAAATTGAAAGAGAAAGAAAGAAAAATTCTAACTCACTTTCGCAGAAATCGCGGTTGTATTTAGCTCATACAACAAGCCTTTAAACCCCTAGGTTATCCTAGTGGACGAGTTGTAGTCTCGTGAGGGTTTGCAGTGAATATACCCATAAAATTCAGTCAACTTGCCAATTTAAAGTAGTTTATGAATAGTTAATTTACTGGATTTATTTAAACATTCTAATTGAAGCTAGGTTTTACTCAAGAAAATATTTTTATATAACTCCAAGGTAAATCTCTTAGAAAATATTTTCATTATAAGTATACAAAACTAAATCTAACTTAGAAATTTAATTTAAAAGTTTTGAGAAGAACATGCTTACTTTTGTTTTAAATAATTTTCAAGTCTCTTAATCAATTTATTTTTCAAGAACATATATATAAATATAACTATATATATAAAAACATTGTTAGTAAATTTTTTTTTAAACTCTCTATTTTTTGGTGATTTTGTTCTGCTTGATCGGACTTTCTAAGTGACTATTTAATGAGTTTTGGGCCAATGAGTCCCAATCTAATTGGGCTTAGGTCATTAAGCATGAAAATATTCCTTGGGCTTAATTACTCGGTCAACTTAGGCTTAGTAAGATAGAACCACCTTGGATTTTAAGAAAATTTTAATTGGTGCCCATTTTTCACACTCTTCTTTTGTAAAGTTAGTTTTTTAATATATATATGTGTATATGTATATATATGTCTAAAAACTTTAGATCAAGACAACTTGAAAATTTATTTTCAACTCTAAGATAAGCATGCAAAAGTTTTATCACTTTAATTAAAAGTCTAAGTAAAGACTTAAGTGAAGTATACTACTTTGAAAATTATTTTTTAAAGATATTTATTTAGAGTTATCATAGAAGGTAAACTTGAGTATAAAACTAACTAAGGATTAGAAAATTTCAATTTTATCAAATAGATCAATTATTAATCAACTCTATTAAGTTGGCAAGTGACTCTATTTTTATGAAAAAGAGAAAAAATGACATAAAAGAAAAATGGTAAGAAAAAGAGGGAAAATGACTAAGATAAAGAGGAAAAATGACTAATCTCCACCCCCACACCTAAATTTTACATTGTCCTCAATGCAAACTCTATAATGCACAAAGTAAAGCAGATAAAAATGGAAGCACTTATATTTGTTCGATCGAAAAAAAAAATCTACAATTACCTTTGGTATGAGGAGTATGAAGTCAAATTTTCTTCTTCTTTGTTTTATTTTCTCTTTTTTATTTCCCCTTTTTTTCAAAAGGAACAAGAAACTCTCAATTGAGAGAAGAGTAAATTCTTTTATTATTATGAGACAAAAATTAAAGATGTAGAATGAAGGATTAAATATGAAAAGCTCATATTCTACATCAAATCCTACCTTATTGCTGAAAATTCTACCCGGATTTTAAAGACATTCAAAATAATATAATCAAATGATGTGCTTAAATTTAAAATATTCCAAGGTTTTCAATAATTTTGCAACAATTGAAGGTAGGTATCAATGGTGTTATGCATTTTGAACTTAGATTCCTTATTAACAAAAGCTTTTCCAACCAATTCTTCTTTAAAATTTCCTCAAACACAAGATCTATGTTTGAGGTTTGAAATTCTGGTTGTTGTTTATTTTTCAAAAATCTAAGTTCATCATAAAAGAGTTCTTCAAAAGTTAGATTAAAGAAGCATGCATTCAACACAGTTTCAACGTTCTGAAAGACCAGATCTGTTTTCTCTAAAATTTACAGTTCCTCACCAAAAATTTCCTCAAAATTTAGATTTGACTCATATTCTTCTTCTTCTACCTCCTGAAGGTAATTTATTTCTAGATGTTGTTTAGTTGCCTGGTTCCCTGTATTAAAAATATTAATATCAGCAGTCATATTCTCAAAGGATAGCTTTATTTGACCAGTCTTACAATTGATTAGAGCATTAGAAGTGGTTAAGAATGGTCTTCCTAGAATGACTGGTATCTGACCTTTGGGATTGGAAACACACTGTGTTTCTAACACTATGAAATCTACTGGATAAATGAAATCCCAAACCTTAATCAAAACATCCTCTATCTCACCTATGGGGACTTTGACAGATCTATCAGCTAACTATAAAGTGTATCTTATTGGTTTGAGTTCTCCTACACCTAGTTGATGGTAGACTGAATAAGGAAGCAAATTGATACTGACCCTTAAGTCTAAAAGTGTCTTATCAATGACGGTATTTCCTATAACACATGGAATAGTGGGACAACCAGGGTCATTGTGTTTTAAGGGTATGGGCTTTGAGAGCATATCACTGATATTGGCAGCAAGAAAGACTTTCTTTGAAACATTTCTTATTCTCTTCTTGGTGCACAAATCTTTTCAAAATTTTGCATAAGAAGGGATTTGTTCAATTGCATCTAAGAGAGGAATGTTGATCTCAACCTATTTGAAAGTTTCTAGAATTTTCTCCACATGAGGAGAGTATTTCCTAGGCCTAAGTCTATTTGGGAAGGGCGCAACTAGTTTAAACCTATCAAAATTAGGCTCAGGTTCGGGTTCAGGCTCTTGGTCATTGACAGGGGGTGATTGTTGAATAGAGTCATCAGATGGAGAGAGAATTTATTCTGGTTCAAGGGTTTCATTTGGAGACATTCTAACTTAATTATCAACTTGTTTTCCTGACCGTAGTGAAAGGATTGCATTCGCTTGCGCTTGGTAGGATGAACTTGATCCCGTGTCCTTAGGGTTGGTCACGGGTTGACTCGGAAATGTTCCTTTTTCTCTCTCACTCACAGCACTAGCCAGTTGTCCAAGTTGGGTTTCTAATCTAGCTATGGCTTGAGTGTTGAAATTGAGAATTTGTCCGGTTGATTGCATAAAGGAATTCAAAGTGTTGGATGTTTGAGTCAACAAGTTAGTGTTTTGTGTAATTAAGCTTAATTGCAAAAAGGAATAAATCGAAGCTTAATTGCATCTTCAGATAAGTCCCTCATCTTAATCATGAGACAAACTTCTTCAAATTCAGAGATAAAAATATATGCATCTCCAGATTCCACTCCTAAAAATTTTTGAAGCATGTTTATGAAATGCGGTCGAAGTTCAAAATTGGTTCCATTGACATCGGGGAGCTTAATGCAAGATGGGATTGCATTCCTAGTTGGGTAACACACATCTTGAAGAACGAGTGAATTAGGCTTGGCCATTTCGTTGGTCTCAAAAGATGAATCAACACGGATTAAACGATTGGTATTATCCCTAATCCAAGTTTCCATACACCAAAATAAATTCTTTTTATAATTTTTTTTAAAGAAAAACAAAAGTTAGTTTTTTTTAGAGGAAAAAAATAGTGAGAAAAGGAAAGGGAAAAAATTAACTAAAGCAAATCAATGCAATCACTTTTCAATCACTTTAAACTCTAGGGTTAAGCCTAGACTAAACTAGACTAGCTCCTAACCAAAAACTCCTGTAATGAAAAGATCGAAGTTTACTCGGTCAGTTAACCAGGTAAGGATAGTACTAGAGGAAGATCAAAGATCAATTAAGTACCTCGTTCCTTGCTGAGCGCTTTACGCAACCTCTAAACCTTGCCTTAGACACCAACTAATCCAAGTAAACTTGAACCGGTTCACTTAATGCTTTTTTATTCCTTAATGAGCTTGAATCCTTAGGGGCCAACGTCTAATGAGTTTTAAAAAGCTTGGATTTGTGTAGTGAGAAATTAGTGATTTGTGGGCTAAGGAAAGAGTGATGAAATCCTTCACCTTATCTTGATTAATGGGTTTTGTCCTTACGAATATTTTCAAGTGAGTGTCAAATCAAGGTGCTCAAATCACTTTGGTGAATTCCTACTATTATATGCAATGCAACCCTAGAAATTGAAAGCAACTACAAAATGATGCAAAAATAAAATCTTTTTAACTTTTTTAGGTAGGGTTAGCAATCAAACAAATGTGAGAAAGGGTGATGTTGTTTGAATTTATTATCTTGTTAGTAAATGTCTAAGTGGAGGGTGAATTTTATTATGGTCAACAAAAATAAATCTTTTTTTAAAAAAATCCTAATTGTCTCTAATTGTGAGAACTAACTAAAGGGTGGAATTGAAAATGCTAGAAAGAAGAGTTACCCACGCAAAAGCAATCCTAGCCTTCTTGAAGGCAATTCTTCAATCGTCAATCTTCAATTTTTCTTCTTCAAAGTTCAAAATAGTTCCTACACAAGAAAACACACAAGTTAAAGAACTAAAATATTTTAATTACAAACACCGTTCCATGGCAACGGCTCCAAAAACTTGATAGGTAAATAAATGTATACCTAAAGTTGCAAGTATACAACCATCAAGTTATAGTATAAAAAGTTATTGATCCCACGAGGAAGGTGTTTGTAGGAGTTAATCAAATTCGGTTCTTATGTTGTGTGTGCGACAATTAGGAGTGATAAAAAAATGTGATAGATTGTGGAGAGATTAGAGAGTGTTGTGATTGAATGCAAATAAAAATAAAATGGGAATGAAAGTGAGTGTGAAGAAATTAAGAGTGTGGAAGTGGTAAAATGTAAATAAAAGCAAAATGAGATTGAAAGTGGGAAGGTAAAGAGTGGATGTGAATATGTGCGAATAAATCAAAACAAGATTGAGAGAGTGAGAAGTAAAGGAAAATAAAATCAAGAAAAGAAAATCAACAATAAAGATAAAAATCAAGAAGTAAAGATGGAGGATTCAATTAAAGATATGAGGAATCTAGAATTGAATCCACTAGCTTATCTCACTTATAAAATATGAATTATTATCTTATTATCATATTTTACTTTAGATTTATTAAGTATAGCCTATCCTACCACTTTTAAGGCAAGCATAACCTATCATATTATCATCCAAGCAAAATTATTATTCATGAAAAGAATAACAAAGAGATAGTAATTCTAGAATTCATTAGCATACTCTATCTTACTACTTTTAAGGTAAGCATAGATTTTCCAATTCTTCTTCTATCAATTAGTTTTCTAGTTGATTATCTTAAACATGATCATTTAAGCACAAGAGAATAATCCATAAATTATAAGAGAGATTAATACTAGTTTCATGCAATTCTAGAATTCCTACAAGACTTTAGTTCCACATCTTTAGAAAATAAAACAAAGAAATAAAAAGAGAGATGAAAAAGAATAAAAGGAGAAGGAGAGGAAATAAAAATAATCTAAACTATTGGCAAGAAAATAAATCTATACTACAAAGTAAAAACATGACATGAAAGTAAATACATGAAATTAAAGACATGAAAGTAAAGACATAAATATAAATCTACTCTACAAAGCATTAAGAAATAAACAAGAAAAGAAAATAAGAAAAGAAAAAGATAAACCTACATATTCATTTCTTCATCTTCATCCTCTTTTCATCCTTGGACAAAGAGAAAAAAGGAATTATGAAGGGGTGAAAATATTTCTTTTATTGATTGCAACAAAAAGTTACAATTTGAAAGGTCTTCTCAATTAAGAGTAACCCTCCTCTCCAAAAAGAATTTACAAAATATTTCACACTCAAACCCCTCACTCTAGCCCTTTATTTATAGCCTATAGCTTTGAAGGAGAACCCTTAGATGAAACTTGGCAATAAAGAAATCAAATCTGGCCATAAATCTGAATCTGCCGCTCACCAATCGGTTGACCAATCGGTTAGCCGACCAATTAGCCAATCGGTTGGCCGACCGATTGAAATTCTAAAATTCAAAAAATACAGTTAGCTCCGTCTCGTCGAGATAGGTAATTTTTATATATTATATGTTGAATTCCATCTTTCGGATTGGGAGATATCGCCGTTTCTTTGTGGCTAATCATCTTGAACATGATTTTCACTTGATTTCTTTTCATATTGGATCCTTATTTATTCAGCTTCTGTAGATTGCTTAGCTTGATCCCGGGCTTTAATAAAATATTAGAAAATAAGGAAATTTGAGTCCTTTTTAAGCTTTTATTCATTAATCTTCATTAACCTGCACATTAAGATAAAACATATTATTAGTGGTATATTTATTTGTATAAAATAGATGATGAGGGTATAAAAATATAGTAAAAATGTGATTATCAGATCTGGATGGCCGTTCCCCAACCACATCGATGAACTTGATGTGGAGAGATGGAGAGAACTAAAGATGCTATTGATGGTCTTCAAGAGTCGGTCCCCGCTATGATAAAGCACCGTCAAGGGAGTTCAGATTCAAACCGAGACGACATCTTGATAGGAGGGGGTCGGTTCTGGAGTCTCGACTCGCCCAGACTAGGGCTGTTGAGCAGTTCTATCTACCTCGAGATTTTGAGATCCTTGCTGAGATGCTAGATGTCGGCCTCTATCAGTCCTTGAAGGGCTATCTGCTTCTAGGGGCCCTGGTTGATTAGGAGCTATTTGGTCACTATGAGCGGGTGCGAACCTCCTTTCTTGGGCTTCAAGAGGAGTTGGAGGCTCAGAAGGCCGAACATGAGAGGACTCTCCTGGTGCTAGCTACTAGGGAGGATAAGCTGGCGATCTGGAAGAGAGGCGAGGACAAGTGGCGCCGGGAGGTGGAGATGCGGGAGAGCATTATCAACGGCCTGAAGGCTTCAAATAGCAGGAAGTCAGCTGAGATCAGCAAGCTCAAGGAAGACCTTGACCATTTCAAACACGAGCTTCGTGAACAGGATGATAAGATAAGATATCTGTCCGAAGAGGTCAAGGTCGAGAGGTGAGAAAGGAATGACGCCTTTGAACGGGCTCGAGCGGTTCGCTTGGTTGCCGAGACTCTGTGAGAGCAGATGAAAGAGGATTTGATTGCTCTTGATAAGCTGAGACAGTAGAGCACCCGGGTGGCGTTGGAGGCCGAGCGTCAGCGCGAGGCGTCCCTTGTCGAAATCCAGGCATTGCAGGGCCACCTCGCTCATTTGGAGTTTGAGGCCCACCGGTTTGAGATTGTTGAGGACTACCACAACAGCACTCTCAGAAAGGTGGAGGTGGCGCTGGCTTGCAAGGCTGGCTTCGATTATCTCAAGACGCAGCTTCCGGCCGAGCTTAGGAATGGCCCCGAACGATTCCACTATCCTCCAAGGGTGGCCAAATGCCTGGGCACCCTACAAGGGGGGCTCATGCTTGACACCAGGAGTGCTGATGATGATGAAGAAGAGTCTGCTGAGGGGACAGGCGAGGGCTCGGCTCATGACAACTGGGTGAGTTGGCCTGAAGAGAAAGGAGACGAAGAGGTCGATGCTGAGGTTCAGTCGACTCCTCTTGCCAACTTTCACTGCCACTGCCCCTCTGCACTCCACTCCTGCTCCTGACTTCAGTGTCACTCCACCCACATCTCTTTCGAGTCTGACCCCTTTGGGGCTCATATGTATCTTTATTTTTGTGTTTGTAGCACTTTTTGTACTATCAATAGTTTCACAAATATGAATAAAAAGACTTATCTTTGTCAATTTGAACTGTGTACCTTTGAGATTGTGTTCTTGTGTGTTTAAGAGTTTGCAATTTGCTTTATTCGAGTACCAAATTGTTTTTGGGTCGAGGCGACTCGGCTCTGTGCCTTAGGTTGGGGATGACTCAACCTCGTGCCTTGGGTTTACTCGCGATGACACCAAGGTCTTGGGTACGTGTCGTGGGCTTATTCATGAATATGATGCCAAGTTCTTTTGAGTCGAAGACGATTGAATTGATTCCTTGGGTTTATCCCAAACGGGTACCAAGGTCTTTTGCACGTGCCTTGGGGTTTATTCATGAAAATGATATCAAGGTCTTAGTGTCGATAACGTGCCTTGGTTTTACTCCGAAAGGATACCGAGGTCTTGTATACGTGCCTTGGACATATTCATGAAATGATGCCAAGATTTTGAGGTACGTACCTTGGGCTTAAGGTGATGCCAAGGTCTTTTGAGTCGAAGACGATTGACTTGAGGCCTTGGGTTTATCCCGAACGGGTACCAAGGTCTTACACACGTGCCTTAGAATTTATTCATGAAAATGATACCAAGGTCTTAGTGTCGATGACGTGTCTTGGTTTTACTCTGAAAGGATACTGAGGTCTTGTATACGTGCCTTGGAATTATTCATGAAATGATGCTAAGGTCTTGAGTCGAAGTTGGCCGAGTCGATGAAGATTGAGTAACAAAAACTGCATATAGGTTAATACATAGCACAAAAATATCTCTTGTTTATAAGAGTCTCTTAATTTGACTACCTTGGAGAGGTATGATCTGAAGGGCGTATACTTTATGGCAAACCTGCCACCATAGCCTTACGGTGGAATCTCTTGACTGTCGTGGAGCTCAAATGGGGACGACAGCTTCTTATTCTGAGGTTTGAATATAGGGGATCATCCATTTCCATTTAAAGTAATAAAGAGGCCCCACGGTGGGTGCCCGTGTTGATGTCCTGGGACTCAGCAGCTGGATTAGTGGATAATCCCGAATGGTAGCGGGGATTAGGGTCGATATATAAGATGTAGGGGTCCCCTCATCTCCTTAGGCAGATGATCCCCTGATAGGATGAGAGTTCTGCAAAACTACAACACGTTAGAGGGCCGGAGTTGGGTTCTCCGGTGATCCCTTCGACGATCAAGTCAGTATAGAGCTTGAGTGGGGAATCATTAAGCTGAGTCAGCTCTAAGTGTGCAGAGATTGCGTTATTTAACCAGAGATGGCTCTCTAGGTTAGTAGGCGATGAGCCTATATATACCTATCTGAGGGGTACATAGGTAACATTAGCTGAGTCCAGGCAGGCAACTGAGTCGGCAGGTAGTCTCCAGGTGTCAACTGCAGACGAGATGAGTCACTACTGATCTTGATGTGATGGTGACTAAGGAGGCATGGAGATCATGGGAGGTGATGAGTCATGGAGACTTGTGGCATGAGAAATGATGAGGATGGCCAGCTGTTGTTGTGGGCTTCGAGGACAGGTGATGAGTTACGGAGACTCGTGACATGAGAAATGATGAGGATAGTCAGCTATTGGTGTGGGCTTCGAGGACAGATGATGAGTCATGTAGACTCGTGGTATGAGAAATGATGAGGATGGCCAGCTATTGGTGTGGGCTTCAAGGACAAACCGCCTCTCGATTCGGATCTGCGAGCGGGACGACAAGTACTGCCTTTTTTGTCGGCCTCTCAAGTTGTCGACCCGGCCTTGAGTGAATGAGCGGGGTCGAATCAAATAGGGAGGTCGAGTGAGAGCTTGTCTCGACTCGGCCCTACTCGAGAAGGGAGGAGTGCCCATGCTATCCAAGTCATCCTGGCTAGGGTGAGCTGATGTGATGATTAGTGTTAACAAGGGACACGTGTCGACTCCTAGGGGAGGATTAGCTCTTAGGTTAATTGATACCATAACAATATGCAAAATTAATTTTGTGGTATCGAAGTTAAATGATTCTTACATGAACTCTTGCTTGTTGACAGTAAGGGAGGTAATATGCAAAATTAACTTTGTGGTATCGAAGTTAAATTTCATACAAGTTTTAGGACTTTTGAAAGAAAATAGCTTTGAGATATCGGTTCAAAATAAGGTAAATTTTGCGATACTTAAGTACAAATAACCCTAATAAAAATAAATTTCAAATCATAAAAATGCAATAAACAAATATAATAACATTGTACTACTTGCACGGAAAACCTAGGTTATACTTTATTATAATTATGATTCATATTCAAATTAAAGCTACAATGAGAAATTTAATAACCTAATTTGTTTAATATACATGTTATAAGTTTTCAATAGTTGATTTATGAGAGGTGTGATCCATGACTTCAAAATATATTTTCTTGCATGTTTTACGATCTTTATATTTTTGTATCATTGCGTTATTAGTTTGTTATTTCTTCAAACATAGAAAACTAACAATGAAACATAACTATATTCATTTTCCTAAAAATTATTCTTCAAATAACTTTATCATTTTCATATTCACAAAAAATTTTAAAGTATAAAATAAGTATGCCCACGTGCACTATGCTAGTTAATTATAAATAAGATTATTCTAGGTCGATTTGAACACTACACCGGTTGTCCTAGGAAAGGCTTCTATCCCATTAATAATATAGTAGTGCATACATCTAATTTTATATAGCTTGTGTGTTTTCATTTCTAGAAAATTTCGGCAGCACCTCCCCATTGTTCTCCCTATTCATTGTGCGAATGTTATTATGCATATCGGCAATGGACTGAAATGCAGAATAACATACACTTATTGTACACAGAGAACAACAAGAAAGTACTGCCGAAATTTTCTAGAAATAAAAAAAAACAAAGTATACAAAGTTAGATGACGCACTACTATATTCCTAACCTGTTCGAAAAGGAACCTCCTTCCCGTACAGATCTAATAATTATGATTCTAACGACTTCCAACACGACAATATTGCTCCTAGTCATTGTCATTAACATCCAAATTAATATCAAAATCAGCACACCCCAAAGAATTCGTTTTAATCCAGAAACAAAGGCACAACCCCCCCAAATAATTTAACATTAACTTTTGTGATACACTGAATGGGGGAATATAAGTTGTCCATTCAATTTATTGAGTTATCATTCAATCATTGTAATTAGTTGGAAATTGGAATCGCTGCAACAGGATGTTTTTTAAATAAAAAAAAGAATGGTACCAAACTCAACTTATGGAGCTGCCAAATATTAATATTTAAGAGCTTATTAACAGAGTTGGGTATTGTGCTCTGGACTTGTGGAGTAAACGACCATGACGCCGTGGGAAAAGATGGGGGCGTACGTGGTTTTGATGGAAGTGGGAAAGGGGGTTAATTTATAAGGAGGAGGTCGAGATAGGGTTGCAGGTGGGAAGGAGAGAGAGCGTTATATTTTGAGAATCAATCTTAACCATCAGTTGTTTCCCGTTATTTTCAAGTATCGACTCCACCTGGAGAGAGAGAGAAAATTAAGATTCGGAGAGATAATTAATCTTTTTCTATTTAAGGATGTTTTAATTGTGACCCTAAGATTAAAATAGATGGATAGGATTTGTTCGTCTCATATCCATAGGAATCTTGCATCTTATACATATGTGTGTGTGTATAGAGAAAAATGTTGAAACTTAAAGGAACCTGGTACCAAGCACAAGTTTTGTGTTTGGTAGTGAGATGACTCATTCACACACATAATGTTCAGCTTGGATCCAAGAAGTGAACTTCCATGGGCTAAACACTTTAAATGGGTCCAAAGTCAAGCCCACAACAGATTATAGTGAAGCTCGCTCAAACAAGCACGCGAATATCGCCATGCAACCCACTTCGGCTCAGTCGAAACGAGTCAAAAATGAGCCACACGAAGTTCGCCGTTTGATGTCAGTGAACTTCGCCAGCAGCTACCCACGTGGGCCATGTCACCCACAATTCAGAAGTAATGGCCCACCCATGTCCAAGTGAGCCTCGCCCAAACACTTTCAGCGAGCTTCATCAACCAATTAATCATCGAACTTCGCCAATCAACCGTTTGAAAGCTATTCTCAAGGAGATAACCACTCTCCCACTATCTCCTACTTTAATGGCCATTTAATCCATAATTAAATGCCATTAACTCTCTCTCTCTCTCTTAGCCTATAAGAAGAGGAGGAGATTGTTCATTCGGGACACCGATAAAAGGATCACCAACAGAGATATCGAACACCCCATACACGTGCGGAATCAATCTTTTCTCTCTTTTCTTTTGATATTCGGTTCCAAGAGAAGACTGAGCTATCTTCCCAACAACCAAATCAGAGATCAACAGTAAGAGATTAATCATCTTAGTTGGACCGTCAATGGAGTACAAGATCGACGCTCCATCGGCACGCAGCAAAGAACCCTGCCAAAATAAAATTTTCTTGTTTCTCTTTTTATTGTAATATGACAAAAGACCTGAAACAAGATGGCAACTCTGATGGGAACTACTTTCTCCTCTGACGAGAAAATTATGTCGCAGTCCGACACTAAGACCTTCGGGTATTTTGCTGAGTCGCTGGTCATAGAATTTGACCAAGCGAAGTTTGAGGAATTAATTTCCTCGAACCAGTCATCGACGGTAACTGTGAGGAGTTGTCGTAAAATTCGCCATAGTGCAAATTCAGGGTCTAAATCGACCCCCGCGTGTGTGAAGGCAACCTTCGCCAAAGACAGTTTGAGCTTCGCTAGAAGCCAAACGAACTTCGCCCAGAGCGAAGAAATGTCGACCTTCACCTCGAGCGAAGGTCAAGACGTTCTCACGTCTTCTGATTTTGGACATCAGTCCACAACTCATTTCTGGGGTTTATTTAAAGCATCTCGTGATGCTCGCTATGCTTCATCAATAGAAGCAAAGAATGGGGGTAACCCCTTATCCAAATTGCCACAATGAAATAGCATCACTAATGGTGATTCATCTGACCCCGCTAAGCGAAAGTCTGGCCAACATCGCCATAGGCGATGTTAGCGTGCCAAGACTCAAAGCGGAGAAGTTGGCTCTGAAAAGAGCCATAACTCGAATCAACATCAAACTCCTGGTGATCTGAGAGAGTTTCTATCTCTAAAGAGAGCTTGTCAATGTCAGCATTGTGTGACCCTTAGAGAAGTTATTACGGCAGTTCAAAAGAATTGTCAATGTAAAGCTATTCTAGAAAAAGAATTAGTTTTTAACCATCTCAGTCACAATCCTAAGCCTTTAGAGGCTAGGATCAAAAGACAACGACATATCTGAAAGGGTAAACTCTAAGAATTCACAGTCAATACGACTAGTGTAATCTCTGGAGATGAGGAGGAAGATGCGGACAGTCCGTCCGATCCAAGATATTCTCCTGGCATCGGAGGTATCTTGCCAGAGGATGGCTATGTGTACCGCCACACCAGATCAAGGCAGAGAGCAGCAATCCCCTCTAACTATTCCCTCTTCCAAACACGAGTGCCGCGGGCTCCACCTCAAGTTGACCAGCCCACAGCTAGTGACGCCAACTCTGTCATAGTATCAAATACCACTCCTAGTTCAAGTCAAGAACAACAATTGGCTGTGGATATGATGGAGCGAGAAGATCTTCTTCAATAAATGGAAGCTCAAAGAAAAGCTCCAGAAGAGCGATTCGAGCAATTAGAAAAGATGCTTAGTCAGCTCATGGCGACCTCTCAGCCTCATCCAAGTTCTTCGAAGGGGAAATGACTGATTATCGAATTATCCCTAGAAGAAGAACAATCGCATCAAGGAGATGCAGATTCTGATCATTTAGGATCAGACACATCGGCACCTCCTAAGCCAAGACAGGAGGCAAAGGCCCTTGAGGATCTCCAAAAATAACTCAATGCTCTTTCTTAGTGAACTGAGCTGAAGAAGGTTGGAATCACCCTACCTTATCCCAACGAATGGGACATGGTTCTCTACCCGATGAAGTTTAAGCCACCAACATTGCATACGTTTGAGGGCAAAGGTTCTCCGAGCCAGCACATTTACTACTTCCACCAACAAACTCGGAATGTAGTGGGTAATGATGCTATTAAGGTGCGGCTTTTCATTAGCATCCTTCAGGGAGTAACCTTCGATTGGTTTTCAGAATCTGCCTGAGGGATCAATCAAATTCTGGACTGGTCTGGAATCAAAGTTCCTCTCACAATTTCATGCGAAACAATCAGATGTTACCATGGCCAAACTCCTCTCCGAAAAGCAAAGAGGAAATGAGATGGTCATGGAGTTCATTGAGAGATTCTGCAATCTGACATTATGGTGTCGAGATATGCTATTGTCAATGCTACTCCAAACTTATCAGCATAATTTCGTGGGTCGTATAGAAGCTCATATGGGCGTTGTCATGGCCTAAACATGGAATGACTTAATGGAGCAAGCTGAAATAGCAGAGAAATCATCAGAACGCTTTAACAAGTTCGAACTCCGTACCAATTTCAATGGTAACAAAGGCAAACAAGGGCAGTCCTCTCAAGCGAAAGCCAAAGAGACTTTCACGGTCAAGAAGCCCGGGAGTTAGAAGAGGGAACCAAGGAAGAATGTTCAGCGCAACTACTCCTTCAAGGACGAGCATACGGTGGTTATCTTCCATGTCCTCAATAAGGATAATCGGCTAAAGCATCCTGAAACTAGGCGCCTTGAAGAAATTAGAAAGACTGATGATCCCAACTACTGTCTTTATCACAGAATATTGGGACACCCGATGAAGAACTATTACATCCTTAAGGGTAAGATACAGACCTTTGTCGAGTCAGGAATCCTCAAGCTCAAGCCTTAGCAAAAGAAAGTAACTGCCAACATGGTGACCCTTCAATTTGGCTCCATGCTGGAAATTCAGGCCCTAGACAGAATTGTCCCCATTCCCACCGCAAGGATGGAAGTGATCAATCATGACCAACAAAATCAGCAAAGCCAAGGCTTGGTCCCTCTTACTACAACAAGAGGAAAAATGATGTGGGTACGTCCCGACCTTCTCCAAGATGAACATTGGACTCTTTCGAAGTCCAAGTCAAAGGGCAAACGCAAGATGAAGTCTTACAACACCATCTCCTTAATCATTGGAGAGGAATCTCTACGAGTCTGTTCACTCACTGACTCAGAAAAAGAGAAAATTCTCATGACGGGGAAAAGATTCGGCCGAGACTATTTAAAGAATTATGATCAGCCAGGACCCTCCAAGCAACCCAAACCAACCAAGCAAAAAGAGACTCGGTTTGACAAGGTATTGCAGCGTCACTCAAATGATCCTAAAGCCCCATTTCAATACGATGTCATGGCCCAGTTAGCCAATATCCTGGCTCGTATAACCTTCTTCGAACTTCAACATTTATCTAAGGAAACGAGGGAGACTTTGAAAGAAGCTTTGAACAACAGTAAGACATTTCTCGCCCACATGGTCAAGCCTCCTCAAGATGACGAACACAAGCAGTGCTATCAATGTCAGCAACAGGCACATTGTATCACCTTCACTCTAGATGACATGCTCATCAAGGACCATCATCACAACCGACCCCTTTACTATACCGGGCATGTGAGATCAGCGTAGGTCGAGAGGATTCACATCGACCTAGGCTCTTCTTTGAGCATAATTCCGTGGAGACTTTTGAGCTTTCTGGGTATTCCCCTTCACAAGATCTCAAGGACTACTCCACCATCTTTGGCTTCAATTCCAGTAGTAGCCGATCTCTTAGGAAGATCCGACATAAATATTAGATCAGCGATTTAAAGATGGAAGTGACTTGTTATGTCATCGACGTCAAAACACCCTACAACCTTCTCCTCGAATGACCGTGGATCCATTTCAGTATGATCACCCCATCAATGCTTCATCAATGCTTCAAGTACATCGATGAGCAGGAGGTTCAACAAAAGGTTGATGATGAAAAGCATCCCTTCAAGGGGGTGGACAATTATTTTACTGACTCTCTCTTATATGATGATAATCATACAATCGAGATTGTTTTTCCTAATGATGAAGACAGCGGTATGAAGTCGAGTTTTCTTATGACTACTCTTTAGACTCTGAGTATGAAAGCTCAAGAGTCGAAGCTCTGATGTCTATGCTAGCTTTAGAACCAACTTTGTACATGTCTATAAATGAGTCTTACTCGACTCATCATCAGCTAGGTGATTCAGAGGATGCCACCTTCATGGTCCAAGCTAAAGGAGGTGCCCGAAATCCTATTGTCTTTCGAAAGGTTGTGCCGCGACCACACTTACAAGCTCGAATGAGGAAGCCAAAGGAGTTCTAGAGTTCTCCCGCTACAACCAACAATCTCAGCATATAATGGTGAAAATGGGGTACGACTTCGATTTAAAACAAGGATTGAATTTTAATCAAGGACTGAGAGTTTTTCTAATCCCCTTCGTATCAGAAGGAGAGGCCTTCGATTATTATAATCGAACTAAACATGGATGCCCGATTTGAGGGAGCACAGTAGAACCTTTCCCCCATGCAACCACTTGAGAAGTGATGCAAAGCTCTAGCGACATCCACCAATTTCCCGTCGAACTTCACTTCAAGGCTAGGGATCCCGCTATAAAGTTGTTTGTAGCCAAACTACCCAGCAAAATAACTTGGAAGGTAGGCTTCCAATTCACAATGGCTGCCATGATGAAATAGCAAGTGGGATGGTCAAGTGCTAAGAAACCAGTAGAAAACCCTAAGGGGCATGTCCGGGTAGGGAGCCCCATCATTCACGAACTCCTGGCCAAGGACCACCTCTGAAGATCCCATGCTACATCAGAAGGCTTGGAGATTTGCAAACACGCGCAATAGTGGCCAATACATCAGAATACCTCCTCGAACACTGTTTATGGAGTTGTAATAACATGACCCACTGTTAACTAGTTCTTGCACTTAGAGTGATCAAGAAGGGAAAACAGGCTCCAAACCATACCATGATTTAAGTATAAGGGACGTCCTCCTGAGGGTTGGGAACCTAGTACCCGGTCTTCCCCTCTTCTTCCTATCCTTGTCGATGTTACAAAACCCATCGACTAAAGTCCTTAGGCCGCTCTAGATGCAGCACACCATGGTGGGGAGTAGGCTTAACTTATGACCAAAGTCTAAGAGCATTGCAGGATACAACACCTTGCCAATTATAACCCCCCCATAAACAAGTCTTGGCGGGAAAGTACCTTAAGGTCTCTAAACTGTTGAAAGCCTTAGACTTTGCTGACCGACCAACTTCTTATAGAATGAACGAATGAAGATCACAAGGTTGCTGACTCCTTCTAGGTTGGAAAAGAGGTAGCTGTCCAACACCATCTTGGCGATATTCTTCCCACGATGGCTCTTGACCTCCATGCATAGATTGAAGTGACACACTAACTCCTAAAACTTATCATACTCAAGTGGGTGGTGAATGCAGACCATCTCTAATTTGGACACAGAGGGGAAGTACTCTTTAAAATTGCCCTAGAGGGGGGTGAATATGGCAATATGCTAATCTAATCCGAATTAATGCCAATTAAAACTAATTAACAAATTATATCCTAGCAAGAATGATACTCAATAAGATTATATGCAAGGATATGTAAGCAATACTAAACAAAATAGTGGATGAAATGATCAATAAAAATTGGCGAAATAGGCAATAAGCACAAATAGAAATGAACGCCAAGCAAACACAAACAAATGATATGATCACGGAGTTCGGTCCCCGACCTCGTCTCCGCTCCTCACCGAGGAGATCTCCACTATCACAACCGGTTTTCTACTCTCACCAATAACGCTTACAACATCTACACATTCGATTTTCTAGCTCACCGAAAATTTTACAATCTCTCACAATTGCAATCACACAACCTCACCCTCTAAGTGTCGGTCTCAAGCCCGTGTTTCTCTCAAGTGCTCAAATTTACTACCTCTCCCTAGGCTTTACTATCGACGCCACTCCTCTTGGGACAACCCCGTCTCTCACCGCACACTTCTCTCGGTGTCCTTGTGTATTACAATGTGAGTCCTCACAATAAGCTCGCAAATACAAATTTTGTTCTCTACAATGGATGAGAACTCAATGTAGCTCACTCTCTAAGTCACACTACCCACAACTCAAATTATACAATGTATGCAAATACTATAAGCTCAATGGTTGCGTGTGTAGACAAAGAGAAATAATCAAAACTAAACTCAAATAAATTCTAGCTTATGAAAATAAAAATCAAACATATAAATCGCTAGATATGAGTTTAGAAAAACTTCTCTAGATGACAAGAGAGAAGGAGAATAGTTGAATGCTCAAACACCAAAGGATGATCTCCTCAAGCTCTTGTGAAAATTTCTTCACAAACTAAACTTCCAAACAAACTAAACAAACACTTAAACTCTTTAAAAACGTGTTTAAAACCTTCTTGATTATATCTGAAATAAATGAGGGCATGGGATATATATAGGATGAAGATACAAAGCCTAAAACCCAAGAAAATCCCAGCAAAAATGCTCAAAAATAAAAACTAGCCGCTATAGGTCAAAAGACCAAAATACCCCAAAATCCAAAGATTCGAAATTCAGATATCCGATTTTGTAAAATCACTTAAAAATAGTAAATCAATTCCAAAAATCATAAAATTTTGAGAGTAGTTTCTAAACATAATTTCTAAAATATCACTTCCCATTTGTGATAAATAATTATTTCAGACGTATATTTCGTGACTAAAAACTGCTAAAATGCTTGACATTGTAAAATCAATTTGACATAGTAAATCAACTCTATATTATAAAATATTTAGGGAAGGTTATAAAGATATAGATAAACATGTTGCAAAAATAATTTCTGAAATATCACTTCCCATTTGTGAGAAATGAATATTTGAACACAAATAAACAGCTTCTAAAAACTGCTGAAAACTTCTTTTGTAAACTCAATTGAAAATAACAAAACAACTCCAAAATTAGTAAAATTGGGAAAATGTTTGTACATATAAAGATAAACATGTAAACGAAGAAATATTTCAAATTGCATTTTCCAATTGTTAAAACTCAATTGTTTTGCAAAAACATGAAAATAATGATATGTGAAAAGCATGATTTTGAACATGAACAAGTATTGAGATCTTGTGATTTAGTTTATGGACTTTATATAAGATATAAATTAATGTGATAAAATCAATGAACTATGGATACAATAAATTCTCAATTTTAACTTGTTTTGCAATAGAAACAAAAAATGTGTATCGTGCATGTTCGTGCATGTTTGAAAAGATATAAACTTGAGATTTTTGATTTTTTAAACACATTTTGAAACACTTTCCAATGGATTTATAAACTTGAGAAAAGTTATAAAATCATGTCGTTAAGTCGATAATCCAAAACAGTGATAAATCAAAATAAATGTGTGTGTGTATGAATCTTGAGCTCTAAGTATAAACACACAAGTATAAACCTAAACTAATGTACCCAAGCTTGAGATTTACAATAAGATTGTCTTAGCTACGGATGAAGCTTGATCTTGAATCTTGACTTAAATTGCATTGCTTCACTCCACTATTCCTCCCATCCTCCAATGGATATGATCGTGTAGGCGCAAGTCCATCCATCCTCCAACACATTGTTTGCCTAGAATAAACATGAAAATACAAACACTAGACAAACAAGATTAGTTATAAATTGTTTGTTAGAACATCATCAAAATCAAGGAACTAACACTCTTCATATGGTTTTTCACCCGTGGGAAGCCCATATTTCCCACATCTCATGGAGGGCCAAGCCTAATTCCCCCACTGGGGTGAGAAAGTGCTAGTAACAGGGCAAAACAGCTCCAAGATGGTAACAAAATTGGCTGCTAGCCTCCAATCCAAATTGAGTAGCCCTGACAGCTTTGTAGAGGCCGACGTTATGTAATTGATGCTTAAAGTGTCGAAGAATGTAGGTGGTTAAATGGCTCCATTACTGGTGAGAATGGATTTAACCCAGCTCGACATACGATACTCACTGGCCCGAGGATAACAACCCTGAATAACAGAGAAATGATCGAGAAAGGTGTGGTCATGTGCTGGGGGGTCTGCTATTGAAGACAGGGGTCTGCTATTGAAGACCCAAGCTCTGTTAAACCTAGTAAGAGTCCTATTACCAGGTCATTCTGAAACATCAGGCACTAACATCCACCTTAAGTGAGTGATAGATTTGAAATACCGCAAGGGCTAGTGACACTCAGTCAGCTGAAGATGACACGCCTATCCATTTATAGAAGACAACCATGTGTAATTTGATGCGTACCACATATGCGCGTGCTCAATGGAGGAGTCACCAAAAAGAAAGGTGAGTTTCGGGAGAACAGCCCTAGAGGAAGGTCTAAAGGGAATGTATGATGATAGAGCTAATAGTGTGGATTCGCTACCCTCCAACAAATGGTGGAGCCAGTCAGGAAGGTTATACATGCCTAAAGACACATCCTCAGAAAAGGAAAGCCTGATCGGAGCTTCCACACCCTCGGCGATATCACAAGAACCCATCAAAGTGATGGGATTGTTGGGGAAGCTAACTGGAAACAAAACACACCAAGTTAGAACCAAAAATCAAGTAAGAAATCGACTAAATGTCACTTGCATGGAGCTATATTTACATGGATCTAAGTTTATGTGAGGCTAATGTTGTGTAAATCCCTAAAATTGAATTGAGAAAATCCACCAAAAGAGAGGTTCAGTAGCCCGTGTAAAGATGGGGCGGTAATCGAAGGATTTTTACCCTTGATTTGTGACTCTGACGACAGGGGACTGCTCTCAATGTCACTGCAGGTGATCTCACCATCGTATCCGGTAGGTAGAATGGCGGCGCCTACCCGTTAATTTTGTCAGCAACTCATCGAGCGATTTTTTGGTTCAGAGACGTTTACGCAGAGTTAGAAAGGGGAAAGTAGGGATGAAGATGAGTAGTTAACACACCCACTTTCTTTTATATTTTACGCGAGTCGTTAGATTGCCGCCATGTTGGCAAGATCTCAGCCGCGCAACCCCGTGTAAACCTAAGGCCAAAAAAAGCCTCCCAAGAGTGTGTGGAAGCCTATGTTCACCCTAAAACTTGGTTTTTTGCCCCATCTTCGGTATTCTTACCGTCATTGCTCGTCAGCCAAGCATTTGTGCAGATCAATAACAGACAAATCAGCAATCTTCAATAAGATCAAATAAATCTCTTCACCAAATCTCCTTAGGAAGTTTAACAGTACACTTCTCCGGAGGTAGCTCGTTGCTAAGTTCTATAGTACACTTCAAGTGGCAAGTTCCATGACCGATGGCGGGCTTCAGACTCTTCACCAACTTCATTGAAATGACATTTCTTCTGATCAACAAATAGATACAAGCAGCCTTCGCTTTGAAAATATTCCCCAACAGAACAACCTCTCACTCCTCACATACAAAATTAGCCCCTCTCCTCCAAGCGAATTGTCATGATCGCCTTGTCAATATCAGAGCTTTTTCAGCTCAGTGCCGAGTCTACAAAAATGACATTTTAGCCATGCATCCAAGTCAACCGCAAACACAATCTCAATCAAAATCAACTTTCCAATAGATTTATCTGCCTCCAAGGTAATCCTCCACCGAATTTAATAGTATACTTTAGGTGATAACCCCTACATGCCCCGAGACCTAAATAGCCCGTGACTAGGTCGGCAGCACACCACTTGGACGACAACGGAATCTAAATGATATACTTAAGCCTCTAAGTAGCATGCTCAATTTTTTTTTCAAATTATGAATTTACTAAAAATATCATACTCTTCAGGATCTTGTGAGAAAATATTCAAAAAATCGAAAATCAACTTCCAAAACTAAAATAAACCAATGTATACCTGAAAATCTACTGTTCTCGACTCAACCAGCACTCTACTCTGAACTATAACAACCACATTTGGAAAAGATAAGAAAAAGAACAAACAACTAAAATAAATCCGGCAGAGCAGACAATAGCAAGTATCACCAAAGGATAGGATCCACAGGATGAAATAGTAAAATATGTGATTCACTACACAAATAAAATCAAATGAAAGAAGGCTCAAAGAGATATTCATCAATGATTCAAAAATAGAGACAATACCAAGGAATACATAAGAATATAGAAAAATGTGCATGATTGAGCAAATATGAACCTCAGAATAAACTTTTAAAATCATGATGGAACATTTCTACTCGTCATATCTCTCAAAAGGAGCATGTACCCTGGCTCGTTACTTGACTCGCAGTATTTCAAAACTCAAAACACTGAGATACTAAATACAAACATACTATATCATTAGTCATGTGTACATATATATATATATATATATATATATATATATATATATATATATATATATATATATATATATATATATATATATATATATATATATATACACACACACACACACACACACACACACACACACACACACATATAACCATTTCATAGAAGCATGTGCAAACAAATTTGCAAATTCCTAGCATATTTAGATTAGTTTTAAGTTATTTTAGATTAAATAATAATATTGATTGATTTAAGATGGACAATAAAATCTCAACACGGCAATCCAAAATGGGACTTGTAATAACTCATCAAAATGGCCAAACAAATCTCACACCTTAAAAGCCAAGTTATTATTTATTATTCCCTATTTAAACCTAATATTTTTTTTAAAAAATTAATTTTAAGGCGATTACACACGATGTTGTCTAATCTCAACTTTTCTATATTACATGACTAATTATCAAGTGAGAAATCTAATACAAAAATATAGAGGTTACAAATCCTCACACTCACAGTTTACACATTATCACTCAATACTTAACGTGCACTATACAAATTCCAAGTGTTCGGAAAATTAGATTTTAACTATCTAACGATGTTATCTCTTCTCAAAGTATCATATCGATATACCCGTAGGCAACAAGTTTGCACCCTTTGTACCCACCACTAACTCAGCTAAAAGCTTACCATGTTTATCGAGATAGACGTCTAATATATAAACTCTAAAATTCCATGGTATTATATGCGTAATCTTTAAGGGTATAGTTTTTATCATCAATAATTGAACCACGTTCACAAGAGTCAGCATATCATATAGCCCATTTTATTGAAAAGAAACTCATTTTTATATTAAAAACAACTCCAGGTAGAGTTTGGGCTCAAGACTCAAATTCAGCAAAAACTATATTTTCAGAATTTTTGGTTCAACCGGATAATTATCAAAAGGTAATCAAAAATACCAAACTAGACTTTGAACAGACTCAAAATATGATAATAAAAATAGGTTTTTGCCTTAACGCCTAATGGTTTACCCTGTCTTATCTTTAAGCCCAACTATTTTATTTTATACATTTAAACCCAATCATCTTTATATATTTATCTCCAAGCCCAATTCTCAAATACAATACATAAGTAAGTGGGCTGGCCTTAAACTTTTCTAAAAATCCCAATTCACACCCCGCTCTCTCTCTCTCTCTCTCTCTCTCTCTTTCTGACACCTCCGTTACTCTCTTCTTTCATTCTTTAATACTCATGAACCCACTAATTACTCCTCAACTCTATTAATGTATAGGGTTTGATTGCTCAATTTTGGTGGAGATTCATCACTTTTTAGTATTTTAAGGTATAATTTTATCCTTTACTCAAGCTGCTAAATTTGTTGCATTAATTTCTCATTTTCCTCATCAAAATTATTTTACATTATTATTCATGAATCCTCATGATTATTTATTACAATTAATATGAAAAATTGATACTAAAAAATCAAAATGTTAATTTTAATTTAATAATTAGATTTAATTTCAGAATTATGATTTTAATTTTAGAATTATGATTTTAATTTCATAATTTTGATTTTAATTTATTATGAGACTAAATTTCATAGTTAGTTAAATTTACTCTAAATTGATTATCTTTGATAAAATTTGCATATTTTATTTATTTTTGTGTCAAATAGAGATGAATAAAGATTTGTATTGTACTTTCACAAAAACAGCTATACTTTCACTAAAACCCACTTTACTTTCACCAAGACTATAAGGAAAGCAAGTTTTGGTGAAAGTATAGCAGGTTTTGGTGAAAGTATAGCAGGTTTTCCTGCAAGTAGAGCATGTTTTTCTATAAGTTTAATAGATTTTGGTGAAAGTATAGCAAGTTTTTATACAAGTATAGCGGACTTTTCTGTAAGTATAGCAGATTTTGGTGAAAGTACAACTTGTTTTTTAGCAAATTTTCTTCTAAATTTAGCGGTTTTGTGAAAGTATAGCGGTTTTTCCATAAGTATAGTAGGTTTTGGTGAAAGTATAGCATGTTTTCCTATAAGTACAATAGTTTTTTCTATAAATATAGCAGAGTTTGAAGAAAGTATAGCAGAATATTCCTATAAGTATAGCACATTTTGGTGAAAGCATAGCGGGTTTTGGTGAAAGTCCAAGACAAATCTTCATTTATCTTTGTTTGTCATAAAAAGAAATAAAATGTGCAATATTAAAGAAAGTCAACTTAAATAAAATGAGCTAAATATGAAATTTGGTCTCACAACAAATTAAAATCAAAATTATGAAATTAAAATAGTAATTTTGAAATTAACTCATAATTCTAAAATTAAAATTAACATTTTGATTTTTTAGTAATTTATTTTGTATTAATTGTAATAAACAACCATGAGGATTCATGAATAATAATGTGAAATAATTTTGACTAAGAAAATGTGAAATTAATTCTACAAATTTAAAAGTTGAGTGGAGGACAAAAATTATACCTTAAAATATCAAAAAAGTGATGAATCTCCATAAAATTGAGCAATCAAACCCTATGCATAATTAATAGTTTCATGAGAGTTAAAGAATGAAAGAAGAGAGTAAAGGACGTGAGAGTGGCGGAGCGAGGGGGGGGGGGTTAAATGAGAAAGAAAGAGATGAGAGAGAGAAGGGGGTAAATTGGGATTTTTATTTTAAAAGTTTAAGGGGGCCCCACTGACTTATGTATTGTATTTGAGAATTTGTGATTGGGGTTCAATGTTACAAAACTAAGTAGTTGGGCTTAAAGATAAAATAGGGTAAACCATTGGGCCTTAAGGCAAAAACCCCTAATAAAATGTTTTCACAAAGCTTTATTATCATTGGAAGTCATATGTAGAAGTTTCAGGGTCAAACGATGCTTGGGTTCAATGTTACAAAACTAAGTAGTTGGGCTTAACGATAAAATAGGGTAAACCATTGGGCCTTAAGGCGAAAACCCCTAATAAAATGTGTTCACAAAGTTTTATTATCATTGGAAGTCATATGTAGAAGTTTCAGGGTCAAACAACTCATAAAAAAAATAAAACTGCCGTGCATTTTCAGGTGTCTGAAATATTTCACCAAACATCTGAACTGAAAGTATGAGATCCCTAGTTTTGACTAATGAACTAAATTACCAATAATAAGTTTTCTAAGTGTTTTAGATCTTTTATCTCAATTGTTTGGGTGGATGCATGACTTCAAGCATAAGTGGAAATATCTATAGAAGTCATGACATCAAGCATACTAAGATCGTTCAATTCACCATCAAGAGAGAAGTCAAAAACACTACAGCAACTTACAAATTGGCAAGGCACAAGAGAAGCAAAGTGGAGATTCAGAAGAACTATAAAATATTCAGCAGAAAGGTTCAAGACTGGGCTGAGCTAGTAGGTGGTTTGAGTCTTAAGCTGTGATCAATCAAAGTATGCATTAAGTCATGATTATATAGTAGTCTTCTTGCAAGTTTGATTTCCTCCATTATCAAAATTTAAAATTTATCTTTGAGAGAATCCCTATGGTTCAAGATTCTACCGTTTAAATCTTGTTACCCAATCTATGCTTAATTGTGAGACTTGGTGAGAAGCCTTAGAACCTTCTCTCCTATCTAATTCAGTAAATCCTGCAACCAACAGCACCTGAATCAATGTACAAGACTATTAACCTTGGCTGTTAGAGCGATGGCTTGTAACTGCATTTAATGTTGATGACTTAGCTTTCTTGAAGTAGTAACTGTCATGATCTGCCAGCCAGAAAGTTCATACTAGATTGGTGCAAACTGGCTATGTTGACTCTTGTGAGAGAAAGAGAGCCATGATGGCCATTAATGTTACTGTTTGAGCCTAATTCCTATTTGCCTTTTTATTTAACTACCTCGGTTCATTTCTCTTCAATCAAACTAACACTACTGACATTCTAAGTTTAATTGTCTTATCTACAGTGTGCTCTGTGAGACTTCCAATGAAAGTTCCACTCGCAAATCCAAAGCTTATATTTCTCCTTGAGTGAAACTATATTTGAGGGTTATGAGATTTTCCTAATAATATTCTGTGATCTTATTCTTAGAAATTTGGTTGTTTGCTTCATCTCTTGCCAGAGATTTTACTGTATTTTTATTTACTTATTGCATACATTTAGAGTATCATTTATACTTGTGCATTTCTATTGTTTTATGTGTTGTAAGCTTACATTGTCTTAGTTCTCCCCTTTGGTATAGAGAACATCATATTTCTCACTTTGTATAAGTGTTCTGTCATCTCAAAGTGTGAGAGTGATACAGGGTTGAAGTGTGTTCGCGGGAAAAGTCAGGTTGTTCTTCATTAATGAACTCATTACAGCTTTATGCGTTACAATGAATTCAAAAGTTCATCTTTTTATAAGACTTGATTACAATGAAAATCAAAAGAAAAAAATTATAACTTTTTCCTGAAACAAACACAAGATCCTGTTTATCAGACTCCTGCTTGCGTAGGATCTTTGCCTGTGCCAGGGTTTATCCGTCGGCCGTCGCGTGATCTGATCCGGTGTAAGATCTATACGATCAAGGGGATTATTTCATGAAGGAAATAATCGCCAAGTGAATGAAATCGACCAAGCGAAATCACCACTCTTCTCGATATCAAAACAAAGTTTGATCCGGAGGGGTCACGTGTAGATCCGACCCTTAGATCTCTCGAACTTCTTCGCTTTATGCTGACGGGTTCGCTAAAATCTCGGATCTCATTGTCGGATCTAAGCGTGGATCACTGTTGAATCCGGCAGAGCCTCCCCTTCTCCTCAAAAGTCCAGATCTGAAAAATGAGACACCTGTATTTATAGGCTTTAAAGCGGGTCGCGGGTCGGATCTGTGCCTAGCCACCTCTTGGTGGCTCGGCCACCAAGCCGACCAAGTGGCCTGGTTTCATCTTTTTTTTCGAGTCCGTCCGGTTTAGTCTTGTCGATGTTCGCTAATCTGAAGCTTCATAGTTGGGTTTATCCCATTATTCGTATGCGGTTCGTCGCTTCGCCGACTTGCACGCCTCACTGACTCGCTTCATGCATTTCGTCGACTCGCTTTATGCGTTTGCGTCGTGGTCACTTGTTGTTACGTCGTCAACGTTTCGCCGTTACGTCGTTGGATGGCTCGCCGATTGTCAACTCATTGTCATGAGTCATGTTCGGGGACTTATAGGTAATTTTTAATACCTACAGATACCCCCTCCAAAGTATTTCAGTCTCATTCTTTTATAGAAGAGCCTGAAATACTTTGGATATGATAGGTCCAAACCTTCAATCGGCATAACAGGACCTGAAAACAGCTTCAAATCTTGATTTCTTCAATTCTTTCAGATTATCCGGTGCTTTGTCGGCGTGAAAGTGTCATGGTCTTTGCATTTATTGTCGACATTTGTTAAAATCTTGAACCGAAGGCGGTGGCGAATTTTTGCTTTAGCTCGTGTCGGTGAGTTGTCATAGAACTGACCATCAAACTTCTTGAGATCTCTCCTTTAGTCGGTGAATTCTCCATTGCGACGCATTGACCGGTGTCAACACAGTTTAAGCTCTTAAGGTGTTGGAGCTGGGAGAACCAGTTTATACTCGTATACCCCCGGGGATTTCGAGAATCAATATTTCCATTAGAGATTGTCGAGTTATCCTTAAGAATATTTTATAAAAATATTCTCCATAAACTTCTCGACAAAAATGGAAAATAGTTTAGACTCATATACCTTATTGGAGTAATTATGAGGCTCGAATAAATCAAACCGGATGAAAAGTGACCCTCAATGGGTGATAACCCCGCTAGATAAACATCCAGGGCCCCTCCGGATGTGTGGGAGGGAGAAAGAAAAAGAAAGAATCAATCGACGGGCTGATACTCAGATGATTCAGAAGGCTGCTCGGTCACAGAGGAAGCGATGCAAGACTCGTCAAATAGACGAGGAGGAAGAGGAGACCTTCAATTCTGCCGAAGAGACCTCAGGAGGAGATCATGCGGATGACAAAGATCATGAGGAGGACTTTGGGACAGATTTATCGATACTTCCTCTCCCTTTTTCTCTTTCTTCTTTTAGAATTATTGGGTCTGACAGTAATTTGAAGCTTCAGGAATGACAGCCGAGGAGGAGGAGGGACTTCGCCCCTCTTACCGGGCGAAGCCTCGAGTTGGGACTCAAACTTGACAGCGAAGGAGATAATGCTTAACCACCACGTAGTCCCTTCGATCATTTAATTCCTTAAACTCAGGGCTCACATTTCTTCATTTCTGTGCAGCAGGATATGGAGAAGGCGAGATCAGCTTCGATTTTCCCCATCACGATTTCGCCTCTTCCGAAGAACCCAGTTTCACACAACAGGTGTACGAGTCTTTGGCAGAAGAGCCTACAGTAGCTGCTAAAATTAGTGAGACTATCAATGTAGGACCTGATTTAGCAAATCCAGGTACATCTATTATTGGTAATACCTCATTTAGATGGCGAGTACGGGAGTTGAACGACTCAAAATTCGTGCCTTCCCTAATTGTCTCTATGCTTCTTGCTCTTTTCGAGAAATTGCGAGGGAAGCAAGCGTGGTTCTTGGGATTAGAGACTAACTCCACTGTAGGAGGTAAGCCATATTCGCTGATCACAGGTTCTTGATTCTGCTTCTTTCACTTATGTTCTCTTGTGTCAGATTTTTCGATAGAGGATTTTGATGAAGATGGCCTGCTTGTGGACACCCCCATGGTCGACTTGATAAATGGCTCTCCCCGAGATGATCATCTTCCCGGTGATATGTCACCTGAGCCAACAATTCCCGAAAATACTAAGGTTTGTTCCTCTAAAGGTATGGGCTCCCTCTCCCGTTAAATGTAGGACTAGCCATTTTTAACTAATACAGGTACAATTTGATGAATCTGAGGAATTCATTTTGTTGTTGGCAGGAACTCCTACTGAGGCTCATTTTTCAATTCCTCATTCTGATGCTCCTCTAGAATTGGCTACCATGGCGGCTGCCGTGCCTGATGAACATGTCGCGAGACCAACTGCAGTAGTCGGTGCATCAACAGCGGTTACCCTTTCGATAGCCCCGCTAACCCATGAAGCTATACCGATGGAAGTAGGTACGGGTTATCCAGCTAAGGATGTCTACGCCGGCCTTTGACTTAAGATTCTAAAATGTCCATCCCTTTATTTTTTGCAGGGCTTACATCTCAACTCCATGATCTGGCGAGGGCGCTGATGTCAGACAACGACCCAAATCAGATTATTATCTGTATGGAAGTCCGCTCGTTCTTTTCTTTCGTAAACATGATGATCGACAAGCTTCTCCACAGTGGGCTTTCTCTCCGTCAGTTCAAGCCGGTCCTTGACCCTGGAATGGCTTTGATAAGGGATGCTGGTTACCCAGAGTTAGCCAAGGCAATTGCTGATGATCTTGACCGTCTGGAACTTAAGCTTCAGAAATTACAGGAGTTGCAAGCAGCAGGTGCTTCTTTGTATATAGCCGATCGAGTGGAATATCGTCTGGAAGCATGGCGCGATGCTCGTATTTTTACTAGACTCGAGGTTCAAATGCAGCGAGACCGGGTAGATCAAGTTAAGACCGCACTTGCCGAGAAATCAACATCCCTGAGCAACATTCATTCTTGTATTGCGTCAAGTGAGGCCAAGATAGCGCAGCTTAGGCGGGAACTTCAGGTGGAGGAAGAAAACTTAAGTGTCTTGGAGTTGACAAGGGTTAACGAAGAGGAACCTCAAACCGCCATATCCAAGAAACTGGAGCTCTCGGAACAAAAGCTAGCTGAAGTTGAGGAAGAAGCTGCGAAGACATTGAACGCCAATGAGGAGTCTTTCAGGGCTGAGTTGCGGAAGGAGCTCCAACAGGCTTATAACGATGAGTTGTCCAAGTTAGAACAATAAATTTTTGCCATAAACTTAATGTTTGAATAATTACAATTTCTTCGTTGAAAGACTCGACTCTTCATTAATCGAATAAATTTCTATCCTCCTTTTTATTGTTGTTTATTATAATTTCTCATTTCGTTTGAAATAATCAACCATAGTACTCATAGGATTTTTAGCAAACCCTCGACCATCAGCGGTTTGTGAGCCTTCGCGATTCTGGTATGAATCGGGCTAGCATCGGATTATCTAAACCCGTTCATGCGTGGCGTTGTGCTACAAGAATGAAACTCTTTTAGACTTGGTGCTATGATATTGAATACATAGGCTTCGTCTTCTTTTACGGGCAAGAAACTAACAGGCAACGCGTGTTAGGCGTTGACTTTAGGGTTATTGGCCAACCCCGACCATCAGCAGTTTGTGAGCCTTTCCGATTACCGTTTGAATCGGGCTAGCATGCGGATTATCTAAACCCGTTCCGCACGTGACGTTGTGCTAAAAGAATGAAACTCTTTTAGACTTAGTGCTATGATGTTGAATATATAGGCTTCGTCTTTTTCACGAGAATAGACTACCCGGCTGCATGTATTAGATGCAGGCTTATCCCTACTTAGACTTTGGGATAAAATTCCCCAGACTTGAATTATGGTGTCTTCTTCAATCGGTAAAAGACTAAACCAATAACGCGTGTTAGGCGTTGGCTTATTCCTACTTAGGATTCGAGATAAAATTCCCCACATGTGTAAGGCGTGGATTGTGGTGTTATTAATAACAACCTGTCATAATTTTGAATATGTGGGCTTTTGTTCTTTTTACGGTTAAGAACTAACCGGCAACGCGTGTTAGGCGTAGACTTATCCCTACTTAGGATTCGGGATAAAATTCCCCTGGCGAATCTTGGTATCCTTTTCACGGAGAAAGGTTAACCGGCCACGCATGTTAGACGTACTCATCCCTACTTAGGCTTCGGGATAAAATTCCCCAGACTTGAATTCTGGTGTCTTCTTTAATCGGAAAAAGACTAAACCGACAACGCGTGTTAGGCGTTGACTTATCCCTACTTAGGATTTGGGATAAAATTCCCCAAGATGAATCCTGAATTGAAGGATTTTTTTGTTAAAAAGATAAAATTGATTCATCTTTTCAAATCTTCCTCTCCAACATCGGGAGACAGAATATAAAATTCTTTGATTCAGGTTACCTGTAGCGGACCAAGACGCTCTAATACTGTTCTCTTGCTTCGGGGTAAGCCAGCGGGATCGACCGAAGTGGGAACAGAGCTAGACGGAGATTTGGATGTGATTGCCGGAGGTGGAATCGGTATTGGGGTGACCTTTCTTTGATTCAGGTTACCCTGTAGCGGCCGAGCCTTAGTCGAATCAGCCTGAGGTGGCTGATCCCTAGTTGACGTTTCTGCCCTTGTCCTCATCGTCGTTCCGGATTTCGACCTCCAAACTTGGCGCATCTTTGGTGGCTTCTTGGCCACTTCTTCTTTCTTCAATATTCGGGCCTCTTGAACTAGAGCCCATGTGTGCGCAAGCAGTGCGCGGCGCTTTCAGATGCGCTCCTCGAGGGTTGAACGGTTCCGTCTGACACGGACTCATTCACTTATTAACGGCTTGGAGGAGCTGCCAACCATCTGTTATTGAGGCCTTTGACCTCTTCTGAACTTGAGATCCATCTCATAGCGGATTCCGTCAACCGATTCCAGGGCCTTGGTGAACTGACGCGCCAGGCGTTGGCGTCGCCTCTGGCGGGCTCTCTTTGAGAGAGTCGGCACACCATCGGCGGTCATCTCCTGCACAGAGGAGTTCAGATATGTAGATCCTGCCATCTTAATTGCCAGAAGGACGCTGCTTACTGCGACTTTGGTAGCAGCGGGGTTAGGATCCTCGCCTTGAGATTCCGGATCCGAGGACTAGCGGATCTTCCTTGTAGCGAAAATCTTCCTGGATTTGCGAGGGGAGGACGACCTGGACGAGGATGATAGATACTCCTCGAACTTTTGTTGGTCGAACTCGTATTCGACCTCCTCTTTGACCGGGATCGCTATCCGCGGTTGCGACACGACGATCTCATCAGCGAGATCGTTGGCTCCCACTGTGGTCGCCAGCTTGTTCACGGGAAAAGTCGGGTTGATCTTCATTGATGAACTCATTACATCTTTATGCGTTACAATGAATTCAAAAGTTCGTCTGTTTATAAGACTTGATTACAATGAAAATCAAAAGAAAAAAAATTACAACTTTTTACTGAAACAAACACAGGACCCTAGTTATCAGACTCCTGCTTGCGTGGGATCTTTGCCTGTGCCGGGGTTTATCCGTGGACCGCCGCGTGATCTGATCCGGTGTAAGCTCTATACGATCAAGGGGATTATTTCACAAAGGAAATAATCGCCAAAGTGAATGAAATCAACCAAGTGAAATCACCACTCTTCTCGGGATCAAAACAAAGTTTGATCCGGAGAATCCGCGATGTAGATCCGACCCTTAGATCTCGAACTTCTTGGCTTTATCTTGTGAGGTTATTTGAAATCTCGATCTGTTGTAGGATCTAAGCGTGGATCATTGTTGAATCCGCAAAGCCTCCCCTTCTCCTCAAAAGTCCAGATCTGAAAAATGAGACACCCCCCCTGTATTTATAGGCTTTAAACCGGGTCGCAGGTCGGATCTGTGCCTAGCCACCTCTTGGTGGCTCGGCCTGAGAGCAACCACTAGGTAGCTCGGTGGCGAACTCCTGAAGAGTGGCTCGGCCATCGAGCGCCAAGTGGCTGTTTTCGTCATTTTTTGAGTCCGATCCGTTTAGTCTCGTCGATGTTAAGCTAATCTGAAGCTTCATAGTTGGGTTTATCCCATTATTCATATGCGGTTCATCGCTTCGCTGACTTGCACGCCTCGCCGACTCGCTTCATGCATTTCGTCGACTCACTTTATGTGTTTGCGTCGCGGTCACTTGTTGTTACGTCGTCAACGGTTTGCCGTTACGTCGTCGGATGGCTCGCCGATTGTCAACTCATTGTCACGAGTCATGTTCGGGGACTTATAGGTAATTTTCAATGCCTACAAAGTGTAGTGCATAGATTTGTGTGGTTGGCAAGTTCTATTTGCTCTAGAATTTGAATGAGATAAAGACTGAAAGTCCAATACATTGGATGGCTGTATATTGGTGGGGATTGTAACCTATTTGACTTCTAGAGGAAGTGCTTGTAATGTATTGGAAAATCCTAGCTAGGATGCCAGGTCGTGGATGTACCCAGGGACGGGAACCACTATATATCCTTGTGTACTATGTGTTTGTTGCTTTCTGTCTCTTTACTTCTTGCTCTGCTATCAGTGATCCACTTTGAAGTATCTTGCTGAAGTTTTTATATATATATATATATATATATATATATATATATATATATATATATATATATATATATATATATATATATATATATATATAATATCCACTATTACGCTTTTGTTCTTACATCAGACCTATTTGCATATACACACCATTATATATCTATTTATCTGTGCAGTTGATACTTAGAGTGAGAGGTATGTTGAACTTTCTATAGATTGCATCTGCATTTGCTTATATGTGTGTTCATCATTCTGTCTGAAAGTTCTTACTAAACTTTCCACAGACTACATTGCTAGTATATTGCATACTTATCGGCTTATCTCCTTATCTATGCTTTTTTTTTCCCATTACACAGTTTGAAAGTTCCACTGAACTTATTTCACTATAGTTTCTACGAACTGTCATAGTGATACACATCAGTTTTATCATAGTCATATCATTGCATTAATAGTCATAATTTTTATTGACCCTATTCACTTCACTCTAGAGACTTACATGAACTTCAAACAAGATGTCTGACAAATCAGACCAGACGTCTAATTTACGGATGACAGAAACTCAAAATAAAAAAAATAAGACCCAGACGTCTAAAAATCCTAACCAGACGTCTGCATCTGATTTTTGAGTAGATTTTCCAGATTGCCAGTCTAGGGCTCATCATATCTTTCTCGTGTCTAACTTAGAGAAACTTAGATACACCTTTTCATCATGATATCTTGAAACTAACATATGTGAAACAATTATCATGATCATAGATGCGATAAAACACAAATTGTTCATCTAAGGTTTTGTAAAAACTCGGCGAAACATCGTCAAAACTTATCATTCATATGTAAAATGAAATTTGTCTTATAAAACTAATAAAACCTAGCATATGAAACATGGATGAATAATTCTCATCAGATTTCTACAACTCTAGGTCAAAATCTCACATGCATGCATGTTTTTCATTGAAAATATTGATATAGCTCAAGAATTAAATGCATTTAAGAATTAAAGGTGGAAAGAATCGAGATGGTACTTGCCTGAGGGTTTTTCTACTGAAAAGATGATCTCCGGACTGACAAACATATGTGGAAAAATCTCATCTTCCTTGTCCATGCTTGGCCATCCTAGTAGGTGTTAGAATATGCAAAAAAATTTGATCTCTAGGATTTTGTAGGCCTGATATAGGGGGTATATGGCTTTACAGTTTGATTTTGACTTAGATAAGTCTTTTTAACATATAAACCCTTCTAGAAACCTCTATTAAGAAAAATAAAATGCAGGGATCCATATAAACTAATAAAGAAAAGATTCTATCTAATCTCTTAATGTCGAAAAATTAATTTCGGGATTAATTTTTAGTTTTGACAACCCGGGGTGTTATAATCCCTTCTACCCATTGACACATTCCTATACTTCTGCCAACATATTTAAATAATTTTTTGCTGACCAACGGGCAAATCCCGCTGATCTCAACATTGTGGCGGGTCAACATTACACCTCTGCCATCACTAATTGTTTACCACATTTACATTAAACCTAGGCAGTGACTTCTCAACTCCGATTATGTAGGCCAAACCCGCTAATATAGTTTTTCGGCATGTTCAATAGTACACTTCTGTCAGATTATGCTTCAGCATATTAACATCAAACCTCTACTGAAGGTGATCGACTACTATGTTCAATATTAAACCTATGGAAAAGATCCTGCTGTCCTGCTACTAAATGCCAGGGTGACTCACCAGTAACGTTCAGCAATAAACCTCTCCTGGGATGGATCTTAGCGAGTTCAACACTACACCTCTACTAAGATGGATGCCGACTATGTTCAAAACTACACCTATGGTCATAGCCTTCTCGTCTGATCATATAGTTTACCACTATTGATCCTGGACGGTCTATCGGTGGGTTCAATAGTACACCGAGGTTCAACAGTTCACCTTTGTCAATATATACAGATCTCAATGGGTTTAATAGTACATCCGGTTTAACACTACACCTCAATTGTGATGATCGTCTGTTAAGTTCAACACTACACCTATGACAGCGGTCCCTCCGAAAAGCTTAATAGTAAACCTCTTTCAGAATTGCCTAAGTGGGTTCACCTTTACCGGGATATATCTCGGCAGGTTCGATAGTACACCAAGGTTTAATAGTACACCTCTGCTAAGATAGTCACTTGTTATGTTAACACCACACCTGTGATAGCGGCACTGCCGAAAAGTTCAATGGCACACCTCTTTCAGAACCGTCTCCCGTATGTTCAACTTTACATCTCTGCTAGGATGAATCAGCCATCACGTTCAACATCACACCTCTAAACGGCACTCACATGGTTAGCGCATTCTGGCACCCTCACCAATCAAGTTCACCCACCTGGTTCCAGAAGGCATCCCTGAACAATTCGACATTATACTAGGGATTTCCCAAGTATTCTGAAACCAGCTCTGTATCTGAACCCGAATTTCAAAAAAGTTTTAGGGGGTCCTAAATTTAAAAAAAAATTAGGGGTGGGGTTGTAGATGGGTAAAACTGTCAAACTGTCGATCAAGTGTCCTATGACACCACAAGCAGGCCCGAGAGGGTATAACAGTCATTCTAGAGTGACCAAAGGGTTCAACATAACAAAATGGACCAAAACGAGCTAAAGACACAAAGTCACAAAGCCCCAAACTTAAATGGAGTGAGAGTCATATTAAAACTCGCCCAAAAATAGACTAAGATATGTTTGCATGTTGATATAATCACGCGATGCTAAGGTCACGCAGAGCTAGGGTCTATGTGGTGCTAAATCTGTGTAAAGGTAATGGAGCGTAAACTTTCTGCTGAACTGACAATTGAACTGGTAGACAAATTTGTTGAATATCAGAAGCGTCAGAGCGCTACATGGCAAAATTCATGCATAACATTTTTCGTAGGGCTACATAAAGTGAGCAATGAGAGAGTTTATGAGGCACTACTAGCACCGTGTAAATGACAAAAGCTATAAGAGTTGCTAAAAAAGATGCTGCGATGCTATCCATTCGGTCCCCGTACACTGAAAAGCTGTCATAGTATCTTGCATAAATCTAACCCCACGTAAATCCACTAAAGCCGCATAAAAAAGTATTTCTCTATAAATAGAGACCCTTAGCCCCACAACCAAAGGGCTTCAAAATCTACAAACTTTTATCCAAGCCTCATTGTCTTGAGTTTGAGCTCTCCTCTTCTTCAGTAGAGTTGCTCCTACTCTAGAGGGTACCTTAGGATACGTTGGCCTCTCCTTGGCCCTTCGAGTCACATATCTCCTCTTCATTGGGGTTTTCTCATTATCTTATCACCTCTCTATCGAGGTTTGCGCAGTAGGGTTTCTAATCACCCAAGAGCCATTGCTACTCCTGAAGGAGTTCCATCCTCTCATTGGGTTATACAAAGCACCAAAAAGTGACATCTCCCTTGGTTGAAGTTATCTTCTTCTCACTAGAGGGTTTGTAACTAAACCCATGAGAGGAAAAGAGCAACTTTTAATTTTCATCAATTGAGATCTACTCTTCCTTCAAGGCGCGAGCTTCACAAGGAGCGACATCAATACCTTCTACCTCATCACATAGTTCACGGAGATCCTCGACTTATCTCTATCAATACATGGACAAGATCCCACTCAAAAAAAATAAGGAGTAAGTGGACTGGATTCCTTATCTTTTCATTCGAAGCCCGAATCACATTGATGTATTCATCCCACGATTTGAGCGGAAAACAATATCTTCAACCTATACTAAATAAGACTTCTTTCAATCTTTACTATCAAAAGTCTCCAAGCATTGCACATTTTTGAATTTTTGATTGCAAATATCATCTTTTGAACAAGAAAGATTCTTTCGATAAATTTGATTCTAAAGCTATATATTTTTAGGATATTCTTCTTGTAGCAGGGCTTATAGGATGTTCAACAAGAGAACTAAAATGCTAGAAGATTCTATCCATGTAAGATTTGATAAAACTCACAATTATGATATTTCTATTGATAGGGATGATGACGAGCCACTAGAAATGAATTCAAAAAAGAATGATGGTTACGAGAAGATAATTCAAGATGAGAAGTAAGAATCTCAGGAAAAGAAAAAAAAGATGATGATGGAAATATCAAATCAGTTGAATCCAAATCTTGGGAAGATCAATCTCAAGATTGTGGGACTCAAAGTATTCAATTAGGGGTTCCTATGAGAAAGACTCCTAAAAGGACTCGTCAACAACCCTCTCACTTGCAAGACTATGTTTGCCCCATTGCCACTTCATCATCACTTCATTTAAAGACAAGTGGTTCACGGCAAGGTAAGCAAAATCACCCATATTTTTGTGAATTTTGTGCAAATGTTAGCTTCATTTCTAAAATAGAATGAAAAATGTCAGCAAAGCTTTAAAAGAGGATAGTTGGGTCATTGCTATTCATGAAACATTAAATTAGTTCACTTGGAACAAAGTCTAGAAATTAGTTCCCAAACCCGAATGATCAACGTATAGTTGGAACTAAATGGTTTTCAAAATAAATTGGATGAACAAGGTAACGTGATAAGAAACAAAGATAGACTTGTTGCTAAAAGTTCTAATCAAATAGAAGGCATAGATTTTAATGAAACCTTCAAGCAGGCTGCTAGACTTGAAGCCATCAGGATTTTGTTTGCATTTTCTTATTACAAAGGCTTCAAGCTCTATCAAATGAATGTGAAGAGTGTCTTTCTAAATAGTTACCTTAAGGATAAAATTTATGTAGAGCAACCCCTCAGTTTTATTGATCATGAATTGCCAAATCATATTTTTGAGCTTGATAAAGCTTTGTACGGTCTGAAACAAGCACCTCCAGCTTGGTATGATCATCTAAGTTCATATTTCTTGAAACATGATTTTTCAAAAGGGTCTGTAGATAACACCTTATTTATTCATAATATGACAAAGAAATTCTTATTCTACTTTTTAGATGAAATTATTTATAGATCTGCTAGCAAGAATCTTTGTTATAAGTTTGAGAAGTTATTACAGGACGAGTTTGAAATGAGCATGATAGAAGAGTTGAAGTATTTTGTCAGGTTCCAAGTCAAACAAATAAAGGAAGGCGTATTTATCTGGCAAGAAAAGTACGTCAAAGATCTATTGAAGAGACTTCGAATGGATAGCTTGAAGACAGCTTCAACTCCTATGAGTCCATCAACAAAGGTGACTCGAGATGAAACATGTATATTAATTGATGAAAAAAGTACAGAGGTATGATCTATAGTCTTTTGTATCTTATTGCTTCTCATCCTAATATTATGTTCGCTGTGTGTTTGTGTGCAAGATTTCAAGCTAATCCAAAAGAATCTCATTTAAAAGTTGTAAAAGAAATTTTCTAATATCTTGTTGGAACACAAATATTCGGTTTATGGTTTCCAATATGTAGTTCATTTTAATCAGTTGGATACTCAAATAGAGATTATGCTGATTGTCATTCTGCTACGAAAAGCACTAGTGATATGGAGCACTTATTAGGACATTCTGCACTGTCATGATCAAATAGAAAACAGAACTGTGTAGCACTGTCTCCTACAGAAGCTGAGTATATTGCTTTAGGTAGTTGTTGTGCTCAAGCTCTTTGGATGACTTTTGAATCTAAAAGACTTTAGTCTTACCTACACGAAAGTTCCACTTAGCTGTGACAACAAGAGTGCAATTGATCTTAGTGATAATCCAGTCTATCATTCCTGGACTAAACACATAGATGTGAGACATCATTTTCTGAGGGACCATATTGCCAAAGAAGATATATCCATTGAGTTTGTCCCCATCGATCATCAACTTATTGATATCTTTACCAAACAGTTGCCCGAAGAGCTTTTCACAAAGTTAAGACAAGATACATGCATTTTATCCTTGGATATCTAGCATGTTTTTGTGTGTATTTTTTTGTCTCTCTTTCTTTTTAGTTTTACTTTAAAAATTGAAAAATCCATGTATCTATATGATTAGAGATAATTGCTGTGGATGATATTGTTATATGATACATGGGTTTGATTATCTATTGACAAATTCTCATGTTTTTCACATCTATTTCTATATTATCTATGCATGTGACTTGGTGACAAATTAGATATTGTGATTTTTCTCTTTTGTTTACACACACGGTTTTATATCATCTCTTGTGCATGTTGATAGAAGTAGTGACACTATTCAATCCTCATCTGTATATACTCATCGACTACGTTATGAGCAATTCTTGGACATGATATATGCACTATATTTTTTGTATGCCAATAAGCATCTTATGCTTCATAGAACAAGTGTATTTATTAAAGGATGATCAAAGATCCACACTCATATAGAATCCACAAAAATTCAAGTGTAATTCTGAAAAGAAGGTCAAAGACCCACACTTGTTATCAACGTTGAGTTTGACTATTTCTTAGTATATGCTCACATCTCACGATTTCAATGTGTATTACACCTATTTATTGTCTTGGTTGTTGCACTTTTTAATACTCTCACTTTTTTTTATCATGGAGTGTGTGTGTGTGTGGGTGTGTGAAGGTTTAAGTTGCTTTTCTCATGTATTCTCACTATATATCATGCCATATATTTTTTCTATCCAAATTATTGTGTGAAACTTGCTTGGATATATCTTCCCTGTACCTCATTTGAACACAATTTTTCCAGGATCTTTATCTTTTTAAATGTTCATATGGGATTTTTGGCTTTTGCTAATAACAAAAAGGGGAGAAGTTTTTGAGAAATTTCAACTCAAATGCAAGTGATTTTTTTGGTTTTTGAATGAGTGGTTGATCTTGGTTGTCTTACTTTTGATTTTTGGAAATTCATTGCATTGATGTAGGGGGAGCGCTGTTTTAAACCAGTATCTCATGTTTCATATCAGCAACCATGTAGGGGGAGGATGCATACCTATTTATATTCATCATGAAACTGAGAGTGTTTCATTCATTTATATATCTCAAATAGTTTAGTCTTTGAATTCAAAATTTTCAGTTTGTTATTATTAAAGGGGGAGATTGTTAGGACCTTGTCCGTATAATTTCTTTTATTTGAGTAATAGCAAACATGTATTTATGACTAACTTGTGTGTAAGATGACTTGTTCAAGTATATAAAGGATACAAATGATAACAAGTTCAAACAAAGTTGAAATTAGCTCAGAACGATGACTTAGTAGGCAGAACTTATTGATGTGCATTTTGCCCATCAATGAGCAAGTGGTCGTTGATGAGCAATGTTCCTCATTGATGAACCTACTGTTGTATTATCGATTTCTTAACCTTCTATTGATGGAAATTTTGACAAAGATTGTTCACCCATAGATGCGCGTGCTGCCCATCGATGAGCAAAGAAGATGGCCATCGATTTGAAATATACCCCCATCGATCCAGAAATTGTAGAGACATGTTATCCATCGATGAGCATATTGTCCATCGATAGGCAAGCTGCTCATCGATGAGCCCAGGTCAATATAGCAGCTTTATGAGACCTAACATCAGCTATTTGTTGCAGATGCTATACCCGCTCTCCTATCACGTTTGAGAGAGACATCATTGACCTAATTTCTAGAAACAAAAATAGAGAGAGGAAGAGAAAGAACCTAGGGTTTGAAGATTGAAGTTTCCTTCATCATCAAGATCATTCTGTAGCGTTCTCGATCACATCTTGTGCTCTTCATCATTCGACCAATATCCTTCGACAAGTGCTACTCTAGGATCACCGGATCTACCTCTGTTCTTCCATACCAAAATCTCTTATACTTTCAAGAACGTTCTGATCATTCAGGGCTGTAAGATCTTGTTAATTATGCCTATTTGATATTCTTGATTGTAATTAATACTTTTTCGAAGATTGTTTTACAGGTTTTACGATGTGCTCAAGCCGGTGTTAATTGAGAGTTAGTTTTTGTTATGGTCATAACCACTAACCAGTGATTAAGGAGAAAAAACCAAGCGCCGACATGGATAAACGCTTCCCTGTCAACAAAAACAGACGCGAGCCTCCGCACCCGACCCACAAGGCGGCCGGCGCTTATCGACCCCGTCATGGTCCAATGAACGACTATCACCATAGCCGACGCGAGAGGCGGTGCAAGTCGGCCCATCAACAACCCTCTCCCGCGGACGACGCGAAAGGCGGTAACAGTCGTCCGCCCCGCCAATTGACTCCTTCGAGGCTATTCCACGTCGCTCGTCCCGCCGGACGACGTAGGGACGACCAGCTATCACCTCCCAATCACTAGCCTACTCGGGCGACGCGAAAGGTGGCCCTGATCGTCCCTTTCAGTTGATTACCTCAAGGGCGTCGAAGGCGGCGAGTCGGCCACGACCTCGGCTCCCCTACCTCATCCTGCGTGGCTCCCTCCGTTCAAGCGACGGTTATGCGGTACTCGAGCCCATCAACATCGCATTAAATGCACTGACAGCCCCATAACTCCCCCGTCTCTCACGGTATTTAAGGCACCTCGGACCCATGCAGCTACAGGCGCCGTCAATCTCATCCCATTAATGGCGAATATACCATACAGACCCTCAAATTACTCGCAATTTGACACCTGTAAAGGCCAGCCCCCATAGCAGACAAAGAAAACGCGCAGCCAACCACTGGCTCACACGTGGAAGAGAGGGCTGACTCATCAGTGGTTCCTTAATCGATGGAAAGACAAAAATACGCCCTCAACCCTAGGTTTAAATAGCAACGTGAACAACGAACCAAGTAAATAATCTTTTCTGAGTGAATTCCTGCTCCATTAGATTATCTCCCTCTTCACTGACTTGACCGTCGGAGGAACCACCGGAGATCCCAACTCCGCCTCTTCGCGAGTCCCTCTTCTTCTGTGGCGAGCCCCTCGACGGAGTCCGTCATTTGGGCTTTAGGAGAGAAGGCGGACTCCGCTCTCTTAAAAGCTAAACTCATCCGAGGTTAGTGACTGTGATTATATACATCAACAGTTTTACTAGCTGGGAGCTAGGGCACACACTAGTGGTGGTATTGTTTGGATGTAGACGACTAGATTGGGGTTCGATCTAGGGAGCGGTTTTGTAACCCTACTAGACTAGGATTTGTAATCCAGGAGAATAACTATCATACTGTGGAAGCCCCTTCGAGAGAAGAAAGAGTGGATGTATGATTTATTCTAAATCACTATAAAAATTCTCTTTTGCTCTATGCTATTTTTTATTTGTGGTTGTTGCTAATTATTTCATATTTTTCGCTGCTTTGTTTTATTCTGTCAAAATGTTTGTGCAATCCTATTCACCCCACCTTGCCCCTCCCTGTCGCCCCCCCCCCACCCAATGCTTGCGTCTCAAATTCCAATAAAAGGTTTAGACTTTATTAGTTTAACTTGTCTTTGGATGCAAAATTGAAGATTAATTTCTAAGCGTTTTCGGCCAACAAAGTATGGAAATTGAAGATCTCATCACTCATGTTTAAAATGGTATATAATCTCTGTTCAAAAATTTCAACTAACTGAAAAGTAAAAAAGAGAGGAAGAAAGTAACGATAAAAATGCTCGTTATCATTTATATCCTTTATATACTTGAACAAGTCATCTCACACACAAGCAAAACCAAAATAAAATCAGCCTAAAATTTGGTTTGCTTCACCTAACAAAATCCATACTAATTGAAAATTTCTATTAGGTGGCTTTCATTTCTGAGATTAAGGATACATAACATACTTTTACTTTCATGTTTGCTATAGTATAGTGATAGATACGCATCCTCTCTGGGGCAGTAAGAGAAGCTATATATTTGATCTATGACTCATTTATTATGTTTGACAAAATAACATACACAATTAATTTTTGACTTGAAAAGAATACTAACTTTTTTCTTAAGTTAATGTTAGATTAATATTATAGTCTTGATTGGAATGGAACAGCATTCTTCAATAATCCTATCAAAATTAAATCAGAAAAGTTTGAGTTTATATGTCTGAAAATTACAATCCAAAGTTTGTTATCAGAGTTTGAATATTAATAAGTGAACTTTACATTTGTAATGGATTCTCAGATGGATCTTAAAAGAACCGGTGCGATTAACACCATACAAGATTAGGGTAGTGATCCTTTTCTTCCAACTTTAGATTTCTCTTTTAGTCAATAATGTGATGTAAGTTATTGATATTAATGTCAAGCTTTATTTTTCTGCAGTTGTTATGGCTTATAAATCCATTCCTTCAAGGCTAATCTTTCATCATGTAATAATTAAGTCTACTTTAAGGAGATTATGTTGCTTTATAATTAAATCACACTTTTTCTTTTTCTTTTTCTTTTTTCTCATCTTTCTTTATCTTTCTGCAGTTAAACACACTAACTCAGATTTTTTAGGGTTTAGGTGTGGATGTGGCTTTTTTCTTTTTCTTTTTTTGGTTGGGGTGGGGGAACGGTGTGGGTGACATGGTGGCAAATAAAAGTGAGAAGTTAGAATGTGCATATACCATATATGTTTATAAAAATAATTTATTTATCCAAGTGACACGATGATGTTAATTTTTTTATATCTAATACACCCTAATTATATGATGTCAATTACAAACTGTGGTTCTCACTTTTCTATTTTTATTTAATTCTAGTATTTCTTTACAAAAGCTAAATATTGCTGGGGAGAAATCATGGCCCAATTAGAGTTGATGGGTCTTAGATAGAGGTTCGGAACTAATTTTAACCCAAAAGTTATAACTATTAGGTATTAGCCGCAACTTCTATTTCAAACTTATCACTCTTTTTAATCCTATTCATTGTGAGACTATACTCACATACTAATAACCTCAACAATTCCCCCTTTAATTTGTGAGTATTATTCAATTCAACTATATTTTCATTTCCGACGGCATTCACTAATAACTATACTCACATATTAATATTCTCAACAACTCCCCTTTAATTTGTGAGAATAGTTCAATTCAACTCTACTTCAATTTTCCACGGGATTCATTAACTTTTTCATCGCTTCACTTATGAGCTAACCAGTTTACTAACTCTTGCACCACTTCACTCGTAAGCTAACTAGACTATATCACTCATAGGGGCATCCGTGGGTTCCTTTTTTTTTTAAAGTACTTAGGACCATGACCTTAGCTATGATACCATTTATTGGGGGGAGAGATCGGGCCCCAATCTAGAGTTGATAGACTTTAAATAGTGGCTAGGAACTAATCTTAACTAAAAAACTATAGCTATTAGATATTGGTCCCAACTCCTAATTTAAACAACTCATCACTCTTTCTTATTCTAACCAATGTCGGATTATACTCACATATTAATAACCTTAACAAATATGAATGAGGTTTGACGTGCATCATTCATTTGTATTTCGATTTCACAGGCCCTTCAATGAGTTAAACAACTTTAATGATTGAAAATGTGCCACTTTCATATTTATATGTTTTACTTTCATGCAAACAAAAACTCTTACGGCTAGAGCGCAGGGGTCTTGTGTGATAGTTAAGACTTATGAGGTTTAATATGATAATTTTAATGTGAAAGAAGTTAAATTTATAGGAAGAACCAGATATTTAAGTCATGTTACTATCGAGACTATTCTTCATAGTGCGATAAGCAAAATATTGAAGTTTTGGAAGGGAAGGGATTTACAGCTGAAACCCCTTTTTCTCACACACAAGCTCCTCCAAGCTATTTCTATGCTTATTTTTCTGGGCTTAATGTCCATGAAAAATAGGCCTAGGCTCTTTCAGCCCAATCCGTAAGCTTGGCCCATACTTTGATGTACTTATAAAATTTTGACCATGACAGAAATTTCCATGATTTGGTACTGAAACGTCTTTGTCGATTTATTATTGACGTTTGACTTTCAACGACAACGTAACATTTCATGGAATTTCTTATAGGTGAAGGATGATTTCGGTTCTGGTCCTGATTTTATAAATACGACAGGAACTGCAGGAAAACTTTGTAGTCAAAACATAATGGGAAAATATATATATATATAAAAGAGAAGTATATTATTAGCTGGAGGTCTTTAATTTTGGAAATTGACCTGTTAGCATATTTGGTCAGCCTTAAAATATTAGTAATTGGACTCAGCGCGTTAATCTTCTCAACGAGTTCCCATTCTAGCTGCCTACAAACCAAAACATGGATATTGAGATCACGAGATCGATTTCAGATTCACTAAAACATGCCCAAAATAGCTTTGAACCGTATGATCAATATAAATATCTATATGGTCGTATGTTAATTCAGTTATTCACCAATGATTATATCTATATATCTATATATCTTAATATATTATAAAATAAATCATACATGTATCTCAATTAGGGGTGCAAAACGGATCAGATACGATTTGGATATGATACTTATCCAATCTGTATCTGTTTATGGATCACGTTTACGAATACAAATACGAATATATCTCGATAAAGAAAATTCGTATCTATATTAGCCACAAATGGATACGAGACATACATACGAGATATCATGCAAATATGAAACAAATATCGAAGACCAAATAAGATTGCAAAAAAATGTTCATATGATACAAAGAGAGTTCATTAATCGTTTGTTATATAATTGAAAAACTAAGATCAAATCTCTTGATCATCAAAATTAACCGTAGTCCATTAATATAAGATCAAAACAATTGCAATAGTATAAGCAATATATATTCAAATATTTCGGATGTTGATTCGAAATTTCAAGATATATGTATCTCTAACCATATCCTATCGGATATAAATATTTAGTAACTATTTTCATATACTAACATATACAAATACATATATATCCGTGGATACAAATATTAGTTTGCACCCCCTAATCTGAATCCATATAGCCACAAAATTCGAAATCCTTTTGCATTTGGGGTTCTTCTGTATTAAAAATTTTCTTCTACGTTACAACTTTTGATAGAAATATTTGGCCCAAAAGCCTGCTACTTCTAATGATCCAGCAATCCCGAGTCCAGACACAGTGGACGACGACAATTCTGACACGATCAAACCACGACTCGTCCTTTTAAAGTCCAGCACGTGCGGGCCCCACGTGAAATACCTCGCAAATGAAGACAAGACCCCTACCCTTGTGGGCCCCATCCCAGTCAAACTCATCGGCGTCTCCCTCCTCGCGCTCTCGAGTCAAGAGTCACGAGTCTTCACTTCCAACGTCCATTTCTAGGGCTCAGAAATCCCCCCAAAATGGCGAAATTTTCAGATTCCTCCAATTTCTAGGGTTTCGCTCTCTCAATGGAGACGATGATGGCGATTCCCGCCAACTCCGAGTACTCCTTCGCCATTGAATACAGCGGACCCCTTCTCTCCTTCGAGATCCCCAAAGCAAGCCCCATTGAGATCGAGAAAATCCCTGTCGCCTCCGTCGCCACGTCAGCACCCACCCTCGACTCTCTCCCCGTTGTGCAACCTTTGCCCTCCAAGAAACGCCCGCCCGATCAAGAGCAGGATCAAAATCTCAACTTCAATTCCTCCAGCGAGCTCAAGGTCACCGATTCTTCCTTCTCCTCCGACTTCGACGATGACGAAGACTTCGAGTACTCCCCCCCCGTCGATGATGGTGACGTGGCGGAGAAGCGGACCGCGGTGGTGGCATTTCGTGAAACCTCACCATCCTCTGCTGAAGATACAACGACGAGATCGAAGAAAGGACGCTGCTCTCGTTGTTTGAAAGGGAACTGGTTCACTGAGAAAGAGGCTTGCTTGGTTTGCGATGCGAGGTATTGTATTAAATGTGTCGTGAAAGCGATGGGATCGATGCCTGAGGGGAGGAAGTGCATTGCTTGTATTGGCAACCCGATCGAGGATTCGAAGAGAGAGAAATTGGGGAAGACCTCGAGACTGCTGAAGAGGCTGTTTAGTTCGTTGGAGGTCGAGCAGGCGATGAAGGCAGAGAAGTATTGCGGAACTAATCAGTTGAGGGCTGAGGACGTTTTCGTGAATGGGCAACAGTTGACACAGGAGGAGATGGTTTTGCTGCAGAGGTGCGCTTGTCCACTGCTGAGGTTGAAGCCTGGGTATTATTGGTATGATAAGATGTCAGGATATTGGGGGAAGGTGAGGTTTTTATTGAATTATAGATTGCTATGCTCCTGTGAATTTCTCTTTAGCTTTTGAAATTAGTCGAATACCTTGAAGCTTATAACTTTATTGTCGAAATAGTTCTTACCTTTGCATCACACAAGACTTATTATTACAATGTCATTGCACTCATGAAGAATATATATATATATATATATATATATATATATATATATATATATATATATATATATATATATATATATATATATATATATATATATATATATATATATATTTGCATGAATCATTAGATCAACAAAGTTGGGAGTTTTAGATTCATTTTAGGCGTAGAGAACATATCAAAGAAAAAGAAGATATATATATATATATATATATATATATATATATATATATATATATATATATATATATATATATATATATATATATATATATATATATATATATATATATATATATATATATATATATATATATATATATATATATATATATATATATATATATATATATATATATATATATATTTGCATGAATCATTAGATCAACAAAGTTGGGAGTTTTAGATTCATTTTAGACGAGAGAACATATCAAAGAAAAAAGAAGAGATATAGAAAAAGGATATAATAATTAAGGCTTGAGTTCCTACTTGCACTCAAAACTATTAAAATCCGTCCTTGCATACCCTGAACAATTTTTAGTCCCATCCTAAACCCCCCCCCCCCCCCAACCCCCACACACACACACAAAGTAAAAAACTATTAAATTCATCCATTTTTACCTCTGAACTATTTTAATCCCACCTTATCCCTTGAACTATCATTTTCAATACCTAGTTACCGCTTTTCGTTTATTACTTTATTGATAGTTTAAATGGATTTATGTGGAAACTAATTGGTAAGGTTGGACTAAAAATAGTTCAGCTAGTAAACGGAGATGTATTTAAGAGTTTAAGAGTTCAGGGTAAGATAAGGGTAAGATGGGACTGAAATAGTTTAGGGGTATGAAGCAACATATTTAATAATTTAGGGGGCAAATAGAGATCTGAGCCAATAATTAATAATAGTGAAGATGAAAATTTTGGATTTTAGTTATGTGCAAGTGTTTCAATTCTAATGATACTTATTCTGTTAGTATAGTAGAGATAAAAGATAGGTATGCTGCTTCGGTGTGTGCATTGGATGGGTTAAATTACAAGTTTGGTGGAGCTTAGTAATTGTTTTTAAACCCTTCAAGGCTATAGTAACTCTTAATTGAGTGCAATATTCTAGATTTTTAATTATTTATTTTTCTTCAGGCATGGTGTTCATGTGCCAGTTTTTTCTGTACTGATTGAAAAAGAGGATTCTAAGTTACAAACTGGAGTTCTGTAACTGACTTAAGCTTTTATACATGATCAGTTTCTTTAGTTTTTGGTCCTTGATTATTGGCTAAATACCTGATTTCTTGTTATCAATTCTTCTAACCAAAACAATTGTCCATTAGAGAAGTTAGAGAGTGACTAAATATCGTTCGGTTAGTCTTCAATCCTGAGGTCTTCATGGAATCAGAAAATATTAAAAAAAGCTTCAGCTTAATATTGATTCCTTCAGTTCTTGTGGTGCAGTTTATGTTCTTCTAGGTTAATTGGAAGAAATGATCTAAGTATGATTCTTTTCAATAAAGTGCTCTTTTATATTAACAGAAAGGTCACAAACCTGACAAGATCATTACTGCAAATCTCAACGTGGGAGGCAATCTCATGCAAGATGCAAGCAATGGGAATACTGGGATCATTATAAATAATCGCGAGATAACAAAAGATGAGTTGAAGATGCTTAAGGTTTAAACTCTGAACATAAGAGTACTTACATTAACATTTGTTATGTCAGCAGTTTTAATGAGTGTCATTGATCCAGTGGGCAGGAGTTCCATGCGCCGGAACTCCTCACTTCTGGGTAGATCCTGATGGATCATATCGGGAGGAGGGACAGAATGATATAAAGGGGAAGTTGTGGAGCAAGGTGGCCTAAATTTCACAGACTCCTCCTTCTCTTTATAATGTTCCTTTATAAAGTTGATTAAGTTCAAGTTGATATTATTTTTTCTTGTTCGGCCAGGCTAGCACAAGACTTCTATGCTCAATTCTATCATTGCCTGTTCCTGGTAAGGGTGGAAATCCTGCTGGGGAAGAAGTCAATAACATGCTTAATGGGGCATTTCCTAACTTTTTTGAGCACAAAACGCTTCAGAAGTTCTTTTTGGTTGGTTCTGATGGGTCAGGGACAAGTACTATATTTAAACAGGTATTAATGAAGTTATATGAACTACTTGTTGTCAGTCTTTTATATTGCATTTCAGTTCTTGTAGAGCAACTTATTCTCTGAATTTCCTTGTATTTTTTTAAATGTTTTTCCACTTTTTCAGAATAATTAACTGAAGTCTTCCTTATGTGGATTTTGTGACCAAATGTTAGCTTTATTTATAGCTTATCCTCAATTTGAAGGAGGCAAATTAATTATGTTGGTTAGTGACTGAATAATGAGATATCAATATTCTACATAGGATAATGAACGTCTTAGTTTTCCACCAGTTTCTTTTTTTTTTTTCTTAACCTTGTAAGAACGTTGGTTGTCATGGATGGAACTTGTGTCAACTGGAAGATTTGAACTTAAAAGTCGATGCTACATGCCAACTTGAGGCATGGACATTTGCTTTAGGCTAAATTCCAATTTCCTTACTTCCTGACCATGTTGATAATGTAGAATTTTAAAATTCTCAACATTCCTCTTAAAAGCAATTTAGTTTGTGACTAGCATCTTTCTTCTGGATGTATAAAACATCCAAATTTACACAAAGTCTGAGATGCACTATTATGGTCATGATATTTTGGTCACCTTCCAATTTATCATAAAAGTAAAAATACATCCATGCTATCTTTATAATCTTTGATATCAATTTGTTTGTGTCGTTGTCTCTGCAGTCTGCAAAAAGCCACTTAATATAATGACCTATCTGCCATTTGTTCTCACTTCTCATATCAGCATAGTAACTAGTTGGTGTCAAGATAGCTGCAATTCTTGTTCTAATACTTTTGACATTTATAACAGGCAAAGTTTTTGTATGAAACTACGCCTTTTTCAGAGGATGAGCGCAGAAGTATTAAACAGTTGATTCAAAGCAGCATATATAGCTATCTTGGTATACTGCTCGAGGGGCGTGAGAGGTTTGAAGAGGAAAGTCTGGCTGCGAAAAGGAATTCGTGTGTTTCTCGCGAGACAGGTATTATGCAATGCAATTCACATTACCCTCTTGTTCAGAAAATTGTATATCTCTGGCTTCATATTTACTTTCCGGTTGCACTTGGCTATCTAGCATATTACATTTTTTTATTTGTGTTGGTCATTACTTATGAAGTATAAGGATTCTTTTAGAAGGTTGTTAAGTTACGAGCTAGTCTCCAGTTTTTCTTGTAAAAGAAAATGCTGTCAATCAGTTATACATGTATTTATGGTGTGTGTCCTCTTGGTTAATGCTGATTGGTTTTCAGCTGAAATAACAAGTTTTCGTAGTTTCAGGATTGTGTTTTAAAGTGCTCTTTTGACCTTTTTACAACTAAACTGAGAAAAGAATGCTTAATGTTTCTTTTCAGTTATATATTTAGAATCATCTGATACAGAATATTTGCTGATAGCAGGTAGCGATGCCTCTGATGAATGTGATGGCGTGACTGTATACTCCATCAGCCCACGACTTAAGGCATTCTCTGATTGGCTTCTCGAGGTTATGGCAGCTGGCAATCTAGAAGCTATTTTTCCTGCTGCTACTCGTGAATATGCACCTACTGTTGAGGAATTATGGAAGGATGCTGCTGTTCAAGCTACATATAGCCGAAGAAGAGAACTGGAGTCGCTCCCTAATGCTGCTAGTTACTTTTTACAGAAGGTAAGAGTCAATTTATGTTCCTTTTTGGCTTATCTTCATTATAACTTGCTTATGGTTTCTATATCTTTCCTATTCCTTTTTTTATTGGCTTTCTATTTGTCCTCAATTTTTTTTGATGCTTTTGCAGTGTTTTGCTCATGTTATATTTTTCGTCAGTCTCAGTTTTCGTTTCTTTTTCCTGATGATTGTAATTGCATGTTAATCTTGTTCTCCAAGATCTCTTTTATAACTGTGCTTTGTTTTCATGTTTGTGGTCATCACATGTTGTCACTCTGTTCAACAAGAAAAATTTAGTGTCATATCTTGGTAACCTGTTCCCAAGAGAAATGGTATTCGGAATCCGAAAATGAAAATAAGACCAAGCTTGTATTCAGGTTCAAGATAACGAGCTACAACAATCATTAAGCAATTCGCCAACACATTGAACAAAATTGCTAGTAATGAATCTAATGATATAAGCTGTTGTTCATTCCTTATTCAACCCATAAAGCACATTTGCTTTCCATTATTTGTTTAAAGGATATAACCTATTCAGTCCATGTGATTGCCAATTTGTGCTGCACCCAAATAAATACAATAGACACACCAACAAAAAAATGTTAAAAGGTACATGTAAGAATCATGTCTAAGATGACTAGGCTTTAAGATAAAAAGTTTCTGTGCTACAATCACAACATTGATCATGGAGTCAAGAGCAAGCTTACCAGGTTGTATAACGGCAACAAATAAACTATATCCCATGAAATTATTAGTCAGCCTCTTGTGCATCTAAAATGGTTGCATTACACTTGTTGGCGTGTCATATATCAGATAGCTGCACCAAGAATGTTTGAAACAGGATAGAAGGTACTGTCAGCCTTTCTAAAAGATGAAAAAACAACTGGCCAAAACACCTTAAACACACCTTATGCAGTCACAAGTAGTTGTGCTGATAAGGAAACATCTAAGCTTTGTCTGCTTGAATTTCGCGGCAAGCTTCACTTGTCACTTATTAGCCTATCTTGATACTTCGTGGTACAACAATAAATAAATAAATAAATAAAATTTGAAAGTGATGCTTGATTTGCATGCGATGGACCATAGAAATTGTTTGATTTGAAGGATTGAAGGTAAATTAATTTAGATAGGCTAGCGAGCATGAGTAGTGAAGCAACTATCTTTATTGGAGAAAGGTTTACCTACTTACTAAGCCGAATTTAGAAGAGTCTGAATGGGAGTGTTTCATCGAGACAATGTAGTCAATAATTTTAAGGTGAAACGATAAGGTAAATGACTGCAGGTATAGAATCAACTTAGTTCATGATTTTGATCAAGGGTGACACTAGCAAAGAAAGATGATGCGTAAGTGGACTTGTGAACAAGATCCCTCAATATTTGTTATCGGGGCAGATGTTATTCGTCAGATGATATAGAGAGTTGGAGAAATAAGAGATCTAGAGTTCCTTAAACAATAAGGAAACATGATTTAATTCTGAACCTATAGTACGTTGATAACATATTGCCCTCTATTAGATGTTACATGGGAAAACTGTGTATAAGTGGGTTCTGGATTGCTACTGTGTGATCTAAAATCAACATTCATACTTTCTCTTATGGTGGGATTCAGATGGCAGTGGTTGCCATTTACAAAGAAACATGGAGAGCCTGGGAAAACTGAATAGTGGGCGTGGCCATTAAGAAGTCGGAGAGAAATTAGATGGTCAAAATGAACATTATTACCTACAACAATACAATCAAAAGAATTGCCCGCTTAATATTGGTTTATGACCTACTTTTAGTACTGTGTTAGAAATCAAGTTGAATATTCAGGTATCCATATTTGTATTCATCAATAATTTCAAATCTGAGTTCAAATCAAATTCTTTTCCTTAATCTTACTTTAGATTTGTATTTCTTAAGAGTATACATTAGATACTAAAATGTGTTTCTAATTGATTCAATCTATGAGATTTTATTTGATTATTGAATATGAATTATTTGATTAGGGTTAGCCGACCCCAAACATTAGGGGTAAAGGCTTTGTTGTTGTTGTTGGAATTATTTGATTAGGGTTGTCACCATTTGATTAAAAAATTACTCTTTTATTAGCATTTAAATTCATATTTAGAAATCACACAGTTTGAATGATGTGCAATCCTTGAATGTGAATATTTGATTAGAAATTTTGATTTGAGAATAATTTATTGAGATATAGAGCTTGAAACGCTACTTGAGCCAGCCTACACGAAGAGCTTCGACCTTGCTTAGATTGAGTTCTGAATGAAGTTTTGGTATGGGTAATAGTATCATGTGACCTGGTTGAAGAGCTTTTTGGATGGACGAAGCATTCAACCAAGCATTTCCTTTCCTAAATTAGAGAATTACTTTCTTCTATTTTTGGAAACTACCTACAGAACTCACACAATGTACCTTATGAGTTACCCCACTGGTTGGAAAAGAGGGATTGATAGTCTGATGTAGATTCTCTTGTCAAGGGGCAAGCGCTACAAGTGGCATGCTTCTAAATTGGAGAGAGGCGGTAAGTAAAAGGAAATTTAATTTCATGCACTTGTAATGTTAAAAGATATGAATCAGGCTTATTATGCTAGAGGATATGAATCAAGTCTCCTAGGTGAACAGTAGTGGAAGCTACACACCTAAAATGGCCATAGGTAGCTAAACATGGTGGAAGCTACAGGATCATCTTGAGATAAGCACAAATATAACAAGAATTTGGATAATATATTGGCAGTATTGCTAGAATCGGGATACAATAAAGTACAAAGATCAGTTATTTGAGGTTGCTACGCTTAAGAATTGAACATATTCCTTTTTTTAGGAGCTTCCCAGAATAGGAAAAATGATTGGTGATGCGCACTTGTTGGCTCTAATAGACACGATTTTATCAGTCAACTTGAAAAATATTATTACCTTTAAACTTCTCATTTAGGTTACAAATTAGTTTATCAAGCCCTAAGTATAATGCTGATCTAAGAGCATCTCTAGCCATCTAAGAGGACCCAAGGTCTCGAATCCAAAAAACATTTCAGTAAAAAATTGCCAACTTTCTGAAATTACTGAAAATAGTAGACACGAGTATTTCATAAGGAGACCACAACCAATTGAAAGCTTGTTTTTTTTTTTGTTGGCTCAAATTGGCTATTGGGATAGGAGATACGAACTGAACAAGTCAGATGGTTCAACCTAACCTGCCATAGTCCAAATTTTGGTAAAGAAGAAACTGGAGAGGTTTGTTCGGATAATTTGGAGAAGTATGTGAATTGTTTGATGGTAATCATTTTTTTTTGAATGAGAACTCCAATAATCCCAATGATTCGGAGAATTTTTGGGTCTATTCAACTAAGTCATGTAATATTAAGCGGACAACTAGAGAGTTAAATCTTTGAAAATAGGGATAAGTTTTGAATTGTAAATAATAAATTAAAGACAAGTATAATGTAGTCACTAAACTAGAACATATGGTTGACATTTTCTTAAATAGAGACAACTCTTGAGTTGTGAACCGTAAATAAAAGAGAGGTACGCTGTGTCTAAAGAAAGATTGCAAAGTCTTCATAATCGGGGCAGAACCATATGGAGCCTTAGCTGAAATAAAAACTAGAGAGGTCAAATGTTGTTGCTATACTTTCTAAAAAGATCTGGTCAGGAGAGCAGGAACTTGGATAAATCTTCCTCAAGCCAATAAAACTGAGAGGTGAGATTTTCCACCCATTCTCAACTATAGTTTCTGAACCATAGTTTCAATGCTCTTGCAACTGCCATTGAGCAGTTTTTTTAGATAATGTTAATTTTATCTAAATGATCATGAATATGTGGGCATGTAACCTTAATCCATTGTTAAGTTGGAGCATAACCTTCACAAATTGGACATTCACAGCCACTGTCTCTGTCCTAAATTGTTGGATAGCTGTTGGTTAAGCAAGTAGGTAATGCTAACTAACATATTGATAGTGTAGTATGATTGTACCTCTTTTGTTGGGGACACCTTGCACCTCCTGCAAGGGTTTGTCAACTAAATTAATCAAATACTTGAAGCCTTCCTTTGGAAGGGCAAGATCTCTGCTGTGAATTGTTTTGACATGAGGTAGGAATTTGCATGTCAATACAAAATTCATAGACTGTGCAAAATGTTATCAACTTCAATACTCATAGCTAAGTGGTGGTGGCTATTACTTAATGTATCACCTTGGAAGGCCCTGCAACTAAAATTGTTGCTAAGCATACTTGATGGTTTCACCCAGCAAGATTGATTTTCCTTTTCCAGTAATTCCACCATATGTAAGTGGTAGTGGCTAAGACTTCAATATCATGATGCTCCCTGGAAAGCCTCCAATACCGGCAAGCATCTTACAGCAGTCTCGATGGATTGAATGTAGTAGAATGTTTATCTATGTGCAACACCTCCATCTAGGGGTGGAAATGAACCGAAGCAAATCGAATAATGTTCTATTCGAATTTGAATTCAATTCAATTGGAAACATTGAAATTAGTTTTTGAATTCAGGTTGAATATTAAAATGATATTCAAATTCGATTCGATTATTTATATAGTTATTTAACATTTGTTCATGAATGTTTGACTAGCTCAGTTGGTATGCCCAAGACCCTTTAGCCCATCCTGGGTATTTCTCCCTTACATTTATTTTGACATATTTTAATGTAACTACCCAACTATAGATTCCACATCTACATTAATCCATTTTGTAGCAAGCTTATTTAGCATTTAAACCTCATCCATTACTTAAACTAAAATATATACCAATTTATTTGAATTCAAAAGAAGACTAAAGTACATCTAAATCAAATTATTTAACATCTCAACTAAAGCTAAAGTTAACCTCATTTAGAATTAGACTTAGTGGACATTAATCTCATAGGTTTTCATAAAAATCTATTTCTAAGATATATTTTTGTATTGATATATGTCGGCATGATATACATCTCAAACCGACTTTGGAGGACAAATAGAGTTTGTAATTAATTAAGTTTATATCAATGTTTAAAAAGTTGAAGTGCATGGTGAAGCATTAGACCCTTGAATGAAGCGAAGCATAAGCTTCAAACCACAGTAAGCTTCATGAGTTTACGTATTTTAATTTCAAAGTTTGTAAAAGTTTGAACATATAATATGTAGTGGTATGATAATGTACAAATAGATACATTCGTGTTCTAATTAGTAAATCTGAATTAAATATGTGAAGTATAGACATAAATCATAAATTCATAATAATCTAAGCTACATGCATAACATATATATATCTTTTATATTCACATGGTTATATTGAAGATACATAATAATCTAAGCTACATGCATATACATGCATAACATATATATCTTTTATATTCACATGGTTATATTGAAGATACATAGGGGTAGCTTAATGTTTGTCAAAATACTTTTATATCCTCCTATCTTGTTTAAAGCATGCGTTTCAAAAGAGAAGCACTTTATGAAGCGCGAAGCGCACACTTCAATTATGCATTAAGTGATGAGACATAAGCTTCATGGAATAAATAGGTTTTCTCTTGAGCTTCGACGTGTTTACCCTTCAAAAAGTTTCGAAGCGAGTTTCGAAGCGGGTCTCGAAAAAGCTTTTTCAAACATTTGTTTATTAGATTAAATGTAAAACATAAATGGATATTTATAGTCAGATGAATCAAGTATATGTGTTAAATTCTATTTGTTTATGAACCAAATACTAAAATCTATTTGTTTATAGTCTGTCACATAAACTATCAAATCGAATATAACCAGGCACTTTAATAAGTACTTAACAAACTTTTTGTTAAATTTGGTGCATTCCATCCCAACCTCCATCTACTTTGTGTCGGGTAAAGCTTTTGTTGTCCCATTTGAGGTAGGTTCAGCTGGATAAGTAATGTTATAGGGGATCAATATGGGAAATTTTCTGTTTCTGTGCTAAATTACTTCTTTAAGGAAGCATGTACACTTCAAACTGAGTTTCTAAATCATGTTCGACACATATTTGCCGAGGTTTTCACAATGCTTGCCTGGAAAATGTCAGACATGTCGGTGCTCTGTGGATTTATGGAAGGCAAAAGCCTGTTTTTTGGAGATCTGTCAGCTTTTTTAAATAAATCTAATGTTGTTTTAGGCTTGAAGCTGTGTTGTAGATGTACATAAAACAATACTTTAACATCTCTTGAATGCTACTTTAGTAGAATCCATACACCCTTTCAAACATGAGGGTCACTTTGTGCTGGAAGACGAGGTAGTGGATGGGACTTTATTTCATTAATTGGTTGGAAAAATTGGTTGGAAACTATATGTTTGTATCATTAAAGTATTTTGTTTCTACTTTTAGTGAAGCATTTCCTGACAATCTTTGAAGGATTTGTCATTTTGCTTTAGCAATGTTGTCTTATAATTGTGTCTATGTCCTGGGCAATGCTCCTTAGGCAACATACACCTGTTGTTTTATTACAATAGTAGAAGTACATTTTTGAACTTTGAGTGCTAAAATTTTAGGTTCTGAGATGTTGCATACCACCTTTTCAGGTTGTTGATATATCCAGAGTGGAATATGAACCTTCAGATCAGGATATTCTCTATGCTGATGGAATAACTCCAGCTAATGCACTAACATGTACAGAGTTTACTTTCCCACAGATGGCTTCTGAAGGAAGTGGCGATGATGCTGATCAGCAGGATACTTTAGTAAGGTTGGTCCATTTTCTATCAGCAATTACATATGTTTGCATTATAACCGAGGTTAACAAAATGCTTTGATTGTTCCCTAAGTTTAAAGGGACTGGTTAGTCATGGTGGTGTTTGTGTCATTAAAAGGATGAGAGAAAACCTGACAATTGGTAAAATTATTTGAAGGATGCTGAGAAAGAAAACAGGGTAGAATAAGCACCAGTTCTCCTAGGCCGCTCTCAGTGTATGTGGTATTATTTATCTAGCTCCAACAAAAAGAAGTAAGGAAAGAAATTATTTCCCTTGTCTGATAAACTTGGGGGATAATATTTGGAATAAAATGCTTAGGCCTTAATTCGGTTCCGATAGCTGTAGTATTTCTCACCTCAAGGGAGTGAAAATGGAAGTGAAAATTGCATTTTCTCCATCTTCTCTTTCCCTGCTAGCATCTGCATGACAAAATTCGGCCTCTATTGGATATCCCTGCTGTCAGAATCTAATCACTTGCTGAACAGATATATCCGGCTAAATCAAGTAGATAGGAAATCTATACTATGATTACTTTCTAAACTCAAGATAGTGAATTTGTACAATTGAATCTGAATGCATAATACACACCACTATTAGTCCTTACGAACAATTTTTGAATGGTCATCTATTGCAGGTATCAACTCATTAAACTTCCTTCAAAGGGCTTAGGAGAGAACTGTAAATGGTTGGATATGTTTGAAGATGTTCGAATAGTAATCTTCTGCGTGTCCTTAAGCGACTATGATGAGTACTACGAAGATGCATTTGGAGTCTCAATCAATAAAATGATGGAGAGCAAGAAACTCTTTGAGAACATCATAGCTAATCAATCCTTCGAAAATAAGGAATTTCTTTTAGTACTCGACAAATTCGATCTCCTTGAGCAAAAAATCAATTCATCTCCTTTGACCTTATGTGATTGGTTTGATGACTTCCATCCTATTTCTAGCAGAAACCCTAATGGTGATTCCTCAAAGGCTGAGAAGGCATTTTACTATATTGCATTCAAATTCAAGAGGCTCTTTGCTTCTCTTTCTAGAAGAAAACTGTATGTTACTTCAACAAAAGGATTGGAAAAAGAGTCAGTTGATTCTATGCTTCGGTATGCAAGGGAGATTCTGAAGTGGGAAGAAGAGAGGCCATTGAATAATGACTTCTCGAACTTTGAGACAACCACGACCGGTCCTTAATGTTTGTAGTAGGAAAAGATATAGAGTTGAGGTCTGTATATAGATGGGTTATCATTGTCATGTATGTCCTGTTTTCTCATGTTATGTACGTGGAATTTGTCGTAATATCGACAGAATTATGTATGTAATGTGTGTAAATATATGGAAAATGTCGATGGCGTTTTGGGAAAGTATGGCTCATAATTGATGTTGGTATTATTTGTTCATGTGTTAACAAATAGATAACACTCTTGTCTAGAGTATGTTATCTATGTCATGTTAACTATGTTATCTACGTCATTGTTAACTATGGCACTGTAGCAGATACAGGAATATTTTCCAATTTTCCTGGTTTTTTGGAATTTTTATCTGTTTTCCACCCCCTCCCCAGCCCCGCACCAAACCCAAAAAAAAGGAGTCCAGATCTATATTAACGAATGCCCCAAAATTTGCCGCCATCGCTTTCACTCCCATTCGGACCCCGATCACTATGCTCTCGAGGCTTAGTTTTCTTGGTCTCCAGCCTTTGCTCCGCATCTAAGGTTCATTTGGTTCCTTTAATTAATTTCCTTTCTATTTTATTATTTTTAGCTAATTTTATTTTGATTCAAATGTCAGACAATGCTTGGATGGTGAAATTTCTCACAGTTTATCTTTCAAGCATCACAATTTCTCTTTCAAGCATGTAGGTAGTCAAATGAGAGTTTTCCCCTTTTCTTTTTGATATTTTTTAATTTCAATTTTTATGATGAAACTTAATTTCTTTGGTTTTATTATTGGAGTTGATTAGCTTCTTTATCCTCAATTTTTTTAAAGCATTTGGTTCTATTTTTTATTAGTTTAAAACCCATTTGGAGATATATGACCTAATGGTTGAAAAAATGATCGATTTCTTCATTAATTTCTAATCCTCACAAAGTTTGTTTCTAATCTAAATTTTCCCAATTTCCTTTCAGATTATGTTGAAGGTCATGTCAAAGATAAACAGTAGAATCAAACCAGGTGAAATGATCTCTGTTTTCGTTTTATTTCTTGATTTTCTCAGTTTTAAGATAATTTCACATAAATAATTTCTGATAGTTGTTCGAAATTTGGGTTTTTTTGTGTTTCTGTGAATTGTCTTTGTTGGTAGTTATTTGGAATTGGTATATCTAGCTATAGTAATTGCTAATCCTCCTCATTTTATTGCATTTTCTATCTTTTATGTTTTGATGGGGATGAGTCATTATCAGTTGGGTTTGGTCGAATTTTATTGCTAAGCTTTTACTCGGATTTCTAAGGGATTTCTAAGAACCACATAAAGCATGAAGGAATTGAGGGCAAGGTGATAATCTGTGTATTTTGATTATATTTATAATTTCACACTTTTTTTTGTGGTGTTCTCTTAACTGAATACATTGTGATTGTTAGGTGATAATCTGTTGCTTCTACATGCTCGATGAAATGCTCCAACTACAATTTACTCTGGCATCGTCACCTTCAAATCCCCATTTCCGCGTATCTAATAAAAAGTCCAATGAAGATAAGAAATATTTACTTTAGGTGTTGGAGAATAGTTTACCTCGGCCTTGAGCTCTTTTTCTTGATCCATCACCAGTAAGATTTCTCTTTGTCAATAAATTTACTCTTTTCAGTTTTATATGAATTTTCTCATATTACAACCGCATCCAAATTTATCTAACTTTTTCTTCTCCTAATTTTGCATATCTAACCTCTGGTCGATCTCGAAAAAACTGAGGGTTGATATGACTAGAATACATCATAGTTCTTCCACTCTTACATAGATTAGAAAAAAAAAAAAAAAACAAGAGCATCATTATTGCTGACCTAAAATCTCAACTAAAGCTAAAGTTAACCTCATTTAGAATTAGACTTAGTGGACATTAATCTCATAGGTTTTCATAAAAATCTATTTCTAAGATATATTTTTGTATTGATATATGTCGGCATGATATACATCTCAAACCGACTTTGGAGGACAAATAGAGTTTGTAATTAATTAAGTTTATATCAATGTTTAAAAAGTTGAAGTGCATGGTGAAGCATTAGACCCTTGAATGAAGCGAAGCATAAGCTTCAAACCACAGTAAGCTTCATGAGTTTACGTATTTTAATTTCAAAGTTTGTAAAAGTTTGAACATATAATATGTAGTGGTATGATAATGTACAAATAGATACATTAGTGTTCTAATTAGTAAATCTGAATTAAATATGTGAAGTATAGGCATAAATCATAAATTCATAATAATCTAAGCTACATGCATAACATATATATATCTTTTATATTCACATGGTTATATTGAAGATACATAATAATCTAAGCTACATGCATATACATGCATAACATATATATCTTTTATATTCACATGGTTATATTGAAGATACATAGGGGTAGCTTAATGTTTGTCAAAATACTTTTATATCCTCCTATCTTGTTTAAAGCATGCGTTTCAAAGAGAAGCACTTTATGAAGCCTTGGCTACTTCAATTATGCATTAAGTGATGAGACATAAGCTTCATGGAATAAATAGGTTTTCTCTTGAGCTTCGACGTGTTTACCCTTCAAAAGTTTGGCGAGTTTCGAAGCGGGTCTCGAAAAAGCTTTTTCAAACATTTGTTTATTAGATTAAATGTAAAACATAAATGGATATTTATAGTCAGATGAATCAAGTATATGTGTTAAATTCTATTTGTTTATGAACCAAATACTAAAATCTATTTGTTTATAGTCTGTCACATAAACTATCAAATCGAATATAACCAGGCACTTTAATAAGTACTTAACAAACTTTTTGTTAAATTTGGTGCATTCCATCCCAACCTCCATCTACTTTGTGTGCGGGTAAAGCTTTTTGTTGTCCCATTTGAGGTAGGTTCAGCTGGATAAGTAATGTTATAGGGGATCAATATGGGAAATTTTCTGTTTCTGTGCTAAATTACTTCTTTAAGGAAGCATGTACACTTCAAACTGAGTTTCTAAATCATGTTCGACACATATTTGCCGAGGTTTTCACAATGCTTGCCTGGAAAATGTCAGACATGTCGGTGCTCTGTGGATTTATGGAAGGCAAAAGCCTGTTTTTTGGAGATCTGTCAGCTTTTTTAAATAAATCTAATGTTGTTTTAGGCGCCTTGAAGCGCTGTGTTGCTTAGATGTACATAAAACAATACTTTAACATCTCTTGAATGCTACTTTAGTAGAATCCATACACCCTTTCAAACATGAGGGTCACTTTGTGCTGGAAGACGAGGTAGTGGATGGGACTTTATTTCATTAATTGGTTGGAAAAATTGGTTGGAAACTATATGTTTGTATCATTAAAGTATTTTGTTTCTACTTTTAGTGAAGCATTTCCTGACAATCTTTGAAGGATTTGTCATTTTGCTTTAGCAATGTTGTCTTATAATTGTGTCTATGTCCTGGGCAATGCTCCTTAGGCAACATACACCTGTTGTTTTATTACAATAGTAGAAGTACATTTTTGAACTTTGAGTGCTAAAATTTTAGGTTCTGAGATGTTGCATACCACCTTTTCAGGTTGTTGATATATCCAGAGTGGAATATGAACCTTCAGATCAGGATATTCTCTATGCTGATGGAATAACTCCAGCTAATGCACTAACATGTACAGAGTTTACTTTCCACAGATGGCTTCTGAAGGAAGTGGCGATGATGCTGATCAGCAGGATACTTTAGTAAGGTTGGTCCATTTTCTATCAGCAATTACATATGTTTGCATTATAACCGAGGTTAACAAAATGCTTTGATTGTTCCCTAAGTTTAAAGGGACTGGTTAGTCATGGTGGTGTTTGTGTCATTAAAAGGATGAGAGAAAACCTGACAATTGGTAAAATTATTTGAAGGATGCTGAGAAAGAAAACAGGGTAGAATAAGCACCAGTTCTCCTAGGCCGCTCTCAGTGTATGTGGTATTATTTATCTAGCTCCAACAAAAAGAAGTAAGGAAAGAAATTATTTCCCTTGTCTGATAAACTTGGGGGATAATATTTGGAATAAAATGCTTAGGCCTTAATTCGGTTCCGATAGCTGTAGTATTTCTCACCTCAAGGGAGTGAAAATGGAAGTGAAAATTGCATTTTCTCCATCTTCTCTTTTCCCTGCTAGCATCTGCATGACAAAATTCGGCCTCTATTGGATATCCCTGCTGTCAGAATCTAATCACTTGCTGAACAGATATATCCGGGCTAAATCAAGTAGATAGGAAATCTATACTATGATTACTTTCTAAACTCAAGATAGTGAATTTGTACAATTCGGAATCTGAATCGCAATACACACCACTATTAGTCCTTACGAACAATTTTTTGAATGGTCATCTATTGCAGGTATCAACTCATTAAACTTCCTTCAAAGGGCTTAGGAGAGAACTGTAAATGGTTGGATATGTTTGAAGATGTTCGAATAGTAATCTTCTGCGTGTCCTTAAGCGACTATGATGAGTACTACGAAGATGCATTTGGAGTCTCAATCAATAAAATGATGGAGAGCAAGAAACTCTTTGAGAACATCATAGCTAATCAATCCTTCGAAAATAAGGAATTTCTTTTAGTACTCGACAAATTCGATCTCCTTGAGCAAAAAATCAATTCATCTCCTTTGACCTTATGTGATTGGTTTGATGACTTCCATCCTATTTCTAGCAGAAACCCTAATGGTGATTCCTCAAAGGCTGAGAAGGCATTTTACTATATTGCATTCAAATTCAAGAGGCTCTTTGCTTCTCTTTCTAGAAGAAAACTGTATGTTACTTCAACAAAAGGATTGGAAAAAGAGTCAGTTGATTCTATGCTTCGGTATGCAAGGGAGATTCTGAAGTGGGAAGAAGAGAGGAGGCCATTGAATAATGACTTCTCGAACTTTGAGACAACCACGACCGGTCCTTAATGTTTGTAGTAGGAAAAGATATAGAGTTGAGGTCTGTATATAGATGGGTTATCATTGTCATGTATGTCCTGTTTTCTCATGTTATGTACGTGGAATTTGTCGTAATATCGACAGAATTATGTATGTAATGTGTGTAAATATATGGAAAATGTCGATGGCGTTTTTTGGGAAAGTATGGCTCATAATTGATGTTGGTATTATTTGTTCATGTGTTAACAAATAGATAACACTCTTGTCTAGAGTATGTTATCTATGTCATGTTAACTATGTTATCTACGTCATTGTTAACTATGGCACTGTAGCAGATACAGGAATATTTTCCAATTTTCCTGGTTTTTTGGAATTTTTATCTGTTTTCCACCCCCTCCCCAGCCCCGCACCAAACCCAAAAAAGGAGTCCAGATCTATATTAACGAATGCCCCAAAATTTGCCGCCATCGCTTTCCTCCCATTCGGACCCCGATCACTATGCTCTCGAGGCTTAGTTTTCTTGGTCTCCAGCCTTTGCTCCGCATCTAAGGTTCATTTGGTTCCTTTAATTAATTTCCTTTCTATTTTATTATTTTTAGCTAATTTTATTTTGATTCAAATGTCAGACAATGCTTGGATGGTGAAATTTCTCACAGTTTATCTTTCAAGCATCACAATTTCTCTTTCAAGCATGTAGGTAGTCAAATGAGAGTTTTTCCCCTTTTCTTTTTGATATTTTTTAATTTCAATTTTTATGATGAAACTTAATTTCTTTGGTTTTATTATTGGAGTTGATTAGCTTCTTTATCCTCAATTTTTTTAAAGCATTTGGTTCTATTTTTATTAGTTTAAAACCCATTTGGAGATATATGACCTAATGGTTGAAAAAATGATCGATTTCTTCATTAATTTCTAATCCTCACAAAGTTTGTTTCTAATCTAAATTTTCCCAATTTCCTTTCAGATTATGTTGAAGGTCATGTCAAAGATGAACAGTAGAATCAAACCAGGTGAAATGATCTCTGTTTTCGTTTTATTTCTTGATTTTCTCAGTTTTAAGATAATTTCACATAAATAATTTCTGATAGTTGTTCGAAATTTGGGTTTTTTTTTGTGTTTCTGTGAATTGTCTTTGTTGGTAGTTATTTGGAATTGGTATATCTAGCTATAGTAATTGCTAATCCTCCTCATTTTATTGCATTTTCTATCTTTTATGTTTTTGATGGGGATGAGTCATTATCAGTTGGGTTTGGTCGAATTTTATTGCTAAGCTTTTACTCGGATTTCTAAGGGATTTCTAAGAACCACATAAAGCATGAAGGAATTGAGGGCAAGGTGATAATCTGTGTATTTTGATTATATTTATAATTTCACACTTTTTTTTGTGGTGTTCTCTTAACTGAATACATTGTGATTGTTAGGTGATAATCTGTTGCTTCTACATGCTCGATGAAATGCTCCAACTACAATTTACTCTGGCATCGTCACCTTCAAATCCCCATTTCCGCGTATCTAATAAAAAGTCCAATGAAGATAAGAAATATTTACTTTAGGTGTTGGAGAATAGTTTACCTCGGCCTTGAGCTCTTTTTCTTGATCCATCACCAGTAAGATTTCTCTTTGTCAATAAATTTACTCTTTTCAGTTTTATATGAATTTTCTCATATTACAACCGCATCCAAATTTATCTAACTTTTTCTTCTCCTAATTTTGCATATCTAACCTCTGGTCGATCTCGAAAAAACTGAGGGTTGATATGACTAGAATACATCATAGTTCTTCCACTCTTACATAGATTAGAAAAAAAAAAAAAAAAAAAAAACAAGAGCATCATTATTGCTGACCTAAAATCTCCGATCAAAAGAAGGAAGTATGTATTTAAAAAGGACGATAGTATATTTGAATTCTCTGCTTTTGAGATACTCATCAGACTCCCCATAAAGGATCTGCTAAAGTGCAAACTCATCTGCAAATTGTCGCATGCTTTGCTCCATGATCCTACTTTCATAACCGGGCATTTAAAGAGTTTGAGGGGAAATCATTAGTTTTTAATTGTAGCTTTTTTTGCATGAATCTTCTCCTCGAAGAGTTGCCATATATAATTGTCAAGAAGGGAGGAAAAAGTCGAGGTTCATGTTCGAGGTTTTCGTGCAGTGTAGGAGTATTTGTTCACTCCTCATCACTGCAACGGTTTGGTGTTTTCGAGCACCCAGACCTCCCTCCTCTGCTGCGACAGCACATTTTGATGCTAGATTTATTTTTTCCTGATTATATTCCATTTATGATCATGCTGTTTAATTGTACAATATCAATAGCTACTACTGATTGTTTAAGATCCTTTATTAATGGTAAACGTCATAAATATGTTGTATCTAATTCCAACCATCCCTCAAAAATACATCAACAATAAATGCAACATATAAAGTCAAACAAATTCAACCCATCGTTTGTTAATATTTTTAGATGTAAATCCTCATGCAAATGTCTTGATTGAATTTCGTATGCATCATATTAATTCAGTATATTTAAATCATCATTGAGGTCTAAATCGATATCGTAATTCAAATGTCTTGATTGAAATTATGTGGTATTTTATACTAATTAATTGGAAATGTATGAAAAATTTGGACAATTCATCAACTCAGCTTTGTAATATCGTGGTGCGTAGGTTGCTCTTCTTCTGTTAATCAAAGCTACAGCGACTCAAAGATCCTACAGCTGATAATTGGTAAGTATCTCTTGCATTCTTAAATTATTGCTTAACATTCATAATATAATATTTTCTTGAATCGTAATGAGTATAATTATCAATCTCATTCATTTTATCAACAAGGTACTCTTCGTTGAACAAATCATTAGAAGATGCCCCACATTGAGGTATATTAGATGACATCTTCTTAAGATACATACCTTTTCACAACTTGCATGCTATCATGTTATATATTGTAAAACAAACCCTATTTAATCCATAATATAAATCTTGGTAAGTTTTTATTTGACTATTAGAGTAATATACTGATTACAATAACAATAACTACAATTCATATCTGTCAATTTTGTAATTTATGTTATAAATACATTCACATTCACCGACATCTCAAACTGCGTTATATATTAATAATGTTTCGTGATTGAAAAGTTTTTACGACACTATTTGAGTAATATGCTGAAACATCAAGTTACATAGATACTAATTCACCTACATCGATTACTTTATTTTCTGCTTAATAATGTTCCTTGAATCCACCCTCTATTTGCTATATTAGATAAGGAGTTGACAAATATGAACTATCTTCCAAATTTATAATAAATTTCCGGTAACTGAGAAGGATTTTCCCTCAACACCTGATGGAAATGAAGATCAATATGTCCACATTAACTGCCGAAGTATACAATCAATTCAAACTCAGTTAATACTTGAAGTGATAAAGGTAATTTAAATTTATAACAAAATTTCACGATTATTTCTTATTTGTGAGATAAAAATCATGGGAATTATTGAACAGAGGAAATGGATATATAGGGACTGTCCTGAATTCTGTTGTAAAATATTAGATGCAGGTGATACATTCTGGTGCAGACAATGCGACAAGGAGGTTACTGCATAGAATATGTACTCATATAAAAAAAATGTGTTAGTCATTACGAAGTACTTTATGAAAAGTACTTTATGAAAACTATGTCAAATTAAAATGTATCTTAAAACAGGTATAGGATAACTCTCGATTTATAGCATGAATCGGCGATAATTACTTTTGTAATATTGACGAAGAGGGTAAGCAGTAAATCAAAGTATCTGGGCAAGATCTTGCTTAATTTGACAGTAGAAAATGTAAGTTAAAAGTTCTCTTATTTCTATTAATCGGACTAAATATATAAAATAAATTTTTACGTTGATTCATGATGAGCAGGTAGATTGAAAAGAGATCTTTCCAGAGATTATTAAATCAATTATTAGCACTATGTATGTCTTAAAAATATTTTATCTTGTATACGCATACTAGGTGGGATGCACTTGCATTGCACATGATTAAATATCTTGATTTTTTTCAGTCTCTTTCTTTAATATAAATTGGTTGTGAAATAGTTTACCACTATAATAAAATATATTAAAATATTTTGGATGTCTTCATGGATAAAACCTTATTGGTTTTAAATTTTTATCATTAGTAGAAATAGTAAAGTTTAGAGGCTTAAAATATGTCATTTTAAGCAATAAGTCATCCATCGATAGCGTTGTATATTTGACTCCAATAAGAATATTATTTAGATAAAAACCAATTTTATGATTGGTTGATAATTTGGTTAGTCAATGACAAAATTAATATTTCTTCTACACTCGTGTCATACTGCGTGAATATATTTTCTTTCAAAACATTCTTTCTACATTCGTGTCATATAAGAATGACTCTAAATATTTCCAAACACATAAAAGATTAAGAATGAAAATAGAATTATTTATATTACATTAATGATTAAAGAACTCAAGAAGCATCCCATATGACAATAATTGAACAATTAAACAAGTATTTACAAATATTAATACATTTATCTCATGATAGTTTCAACCGCACCAAACTCTCATTGCATCTATGAATCTCCTCATTTCAGTTCTTGAGTACTTAGTATAAAATCACAATATAGATGATAAGAATCTAAATGGTCAATAATATTAATTATATCCATCATAATTTTTGCCAAAATTTTTACTTGAATCTCATGTTTAAGTTTCGAAATAGACATGATTAGCTATATACATTCGGACGAAGACAAGTAACTAAGTACTCAAATAAACCAAGCAAAATAAGAAATTTAATGTAATTAATCATGGATCAAATATTGATTGGATGTCCAAATTAAAATAAAAGTTCCACTTTAAACATAGAAGACAAATAAAAAAAGAGAAGAAAAGAAATCAGAACACAATTCATCATAATATTTTTTCCATAAACAAATAAAAAGAAAGCAAACACATTATTAAACTCTCTCCAAATGCACACCAATTAACAACTCACGCTACACAATGCGAATATTACATATATGCATCCGAACCCATTAATCAAAATAAGGAGTATGTCCCATAAATGAAGTTAGAATATTGATTATTGGCTAATTGACACTTCAATACCATAAAGTTTCCCCATTTTGGCACTTAAATTCCATAACTTGTTTCCTGTGGCACTTAAATATCATAAGTTGTTCGCCGTTGAAATATGCTAAAATCATTAGTTTTTTACGAAAGAACAAAATATCACTTCTAATTGATTTTCCAACTTAAGTTTCTTCTTCTTCCCTCAAATGAGCATATAATTCTCCAAATCTCTTTCTCTTTCCCTAATTATGTGTTCATTCTCAAGTAATTGAACCTCTTTTCCCTTCAATTTTATCTTCTTCTCTTCTTTTATTATTCTCAATTTCTTTGTACATCATCATTGTCAACCCCTTCCTTAGAGTCACATTTTTCACATTATAACTTCCTAATTACCATTTGAGCTTGGAGATTGATCTTGGAGATGAAATGACTTGTGTTTTCATTCAAAAATTTGGGCATTAGGTTTCAAATTGAAGGATAACAAAATTTTAGCCATCAATAATGTCAAAAGGAACTAAATTTGTCATGAGATAGTCACATGAGAGTATTCTATGGAATGTTTTCATGTGTGACTAATAGAAGGTACCACCATGCAAAATGTTATAGGTTGCCTCAAATGCTCAAATCCATATTGTTTTGGAAATTTTTTTTTACTTGGTTTGTTTTGATCAAGAGTTTTACTTACATTAGACTTTGCACCATCAATCATATTAGAAGTTTATTCCTACTCCTCTTATTGGGCTTTAGGACATGTGAACTTCTATTCCCATTAGAACTCCTATTCCGTGTGCAGTAAGGAGTTGGGATCTTCAAGGCTATATATGTACGGTCTTTCAAACCTATTATCATTATCAATCCACAGAGCATCAATCAAGAAGAGCGAGTTCTTTTGTGAAGCCTATTTGATTTTTTTCTTCTTTGTTCTTTTATTTGAGAGAGTTGTATTAGGTTTTTAGGGTGCTATTCAAGCTTGAGTGATTGAGAGATCTCCACATTGTATTCCTCACAATTTAGTAAAGCTATTCTCCTCCTTCGCCCGTAGATGTAGGCTACAAGCCGAACCACGTATATCTTTGTGTTCGTGTGTTCTCGATATTTTCGTACTTTCGTGTGATTGATATTAGTCTATTTCTAGGGTTTGTCATAACAAATTGGTATCAAAGCACTCAGCTATCGATCAGACGAGAAGATGACGATAACCACTACCAAGTGGGATATCGAGAAGTTTAACGACAATATCAGTTTCAGCCTTTGGCAAGTTAGGATGATTGCCATATTGACATAGAGCGGATTGAAGAAGGCTTTGTTCGGGAAGTTGATGAAACCTGCTACAATGACGAAGGAAGATTGAGACAAGTTGGATGATAAAGCTCTCACAGTGATCCAGTTATGTTTGACTAACAAAGTTTTGTAAGAAGTTCTCATGGAGAAGATAGCCGCTGATTTGTGGTCTAAGTTAGAGGATTTGTATTTAATGAATTCGCTCACTAATCACCTCCTCTTGAAGTAGCGGTTATATACACTTCGGATGTCAGAAGGTACATCCATCAAATCTCATATTGGTGAATTCAATTTTGTGATTACAGATTTGAGTAAGATTGATGTTAAGATCGATGATGAAGATCAAGCCTTATTATTATTATGTTCTTTGTCGCCTTCCTACAAGCACTTCAGGGATACTATGATTTACAGTCAAGATTCTATTGACATCAAGGACGTCAAAGAGAACTTGTTGAATAAGGAGAAGATCGACAAAGAGTTAACCACAAGCGAAAGTGGTGATAAAATTGATGGCTTGTTTGTTCGAGGAAGATCGAAAGAAAGGGGCTTTGGTGGTAACAGGTATAAGTCGAAACACAGGAATTTGACCTGCAGATATTGTAAGAAGAAAGGGCACATCAAGACCGATTGTTACAGATTGAAAATAAGAATAAACAAGATGAATATGAAGAAAAATCTAAGGAGGACTCCGCTGAAGTTGATATTGCTGAAGATGTGATTTTGTTGGTTACAGGTGATAAAAATAGGAGCATGGATGATTGGATTTTGAATTCGGACTGTTCCTATCATATGTGTCCTAATCGGGACTGGTTCACCACTTATGAAGCTATTGATGGTGGAATTATTCTCATGGAGAATAACGCCTCATGCAAGACTGTCGGGATAGGCACAATTCGGATTAAGATGCATGATGGAGTCATCAGGACTTTGACTGATGTTAGGCATATTCCAGGTTTAAGGAAGAATCTCATCTCTTTGGGCACTCTTGATCGTCTTGAGTGCAATTGTTCAGGTGAAGGTGGAGTTCTTAGGGTTACAAAAGGCTCTCTTGTAATTATGAAAGGAAAGAAGATCAGCAGCTTATATATTTTGTAAGATTCTACCGTTACCGGTTCGGCTGCAGTTGCATCATCGATATCAGGAGTTGATTACTATCAATTATGGTATATGAGACTTGGTCATATGAGTGAGCGCAGATTAGCCGAGTTGAGCAAGAAGGGTCTTTTATGTGGACAACATATAGGAAAATTGGGATTCTGCGAGCATTGCATCTTCGGGAAATAGAATAGAATCAGCTTTAGTACGGCAGTGCACCAGACTAAATGTACTTTGAATTATATCCATTCAAAACTTTGGCGACCTTCTCAAGTTGTCTCGAAGAGTGGTAGTTCGAGATATGTGTTGACCTTCATTGATGGCTACTCCAGGAAGGTTTGAGTCTATTTTTTGAGACATAAAGATGAGGTGTTTATGACTTTCAAGCAGTGAAAGTCTTTGATTGAGTAGCAGACTGTAAGGCTGATTAAGAGGCTTAGAACTGATAACGGTCTTGAGTTTTGTGGAGGAGAATTTAATGAGTTCTTCAAGAAGAAGGGAATCGTTAGACATCGTACAGTCTCTCGCACACCGTAACAGAATGGAGTGGCAGAATGTATAAACAGAACCCTATTGGAGAAAGCTCGTTATATGATATTCAATGCAGGTTTAGGCAAGGATTATCTGGTGAGCGGTGAATCTGACTTGTTACTTAGTGAATCGGTTAGCCATCACGCTATTGGTTGTAAAACTCTAGAGGAGATTTGGTCTGATAAGCCTGCGGATTATTCTAATCTTAGAATATTTGGTTGCCCTGCATATGCGCATGTTAGTCAAGGAAAACTTAAGTCGTGAGCGAAGAAGTGCATATTCCTAGGTTATACATCAGGTATTTAGGGTTTTAGATTGTGATGTCCTGATCCGAAGTCTCCTAAGATTATTAATAGCCGTGATGTCACTTTTGATGAGGCTGCTATGTTCCACCAAAAATAGTCGCCAGTTCCAGTTGATGATAAGGCGCGCACTACAGGACATAAGGTGGAGTTAGAAATTCGCGATTTAGCTCTTCAGCAGGATAAGACTACGGGAGTTCAGCAGCCAGATCCCGTTTAAGTAGATGAAGCACCTCAGCAGCTACAGGAAGAGCGGAAATACACTATTGCAAGAGATCGGTTTAGACGAGATATTCAACCACCGCGAAGATATGAAGATACTGTAGCTTATGCATTGTCGGTTGATAATTTTGTACCCTTTAGCTATTCAGGAGCTACTTCAGGTGATGACTTCACTAAGAGTTACGGTCGTCGTGCGGACAATTCAGTCGATCTGTTGAGGAGGCCTCTTTCAGTTGGCAAGTTCAAGCCGGGTTTGGACTTAATCGATACGTGCCGCACTTAGATACCCTGCGGGGCAATTGGAGAAGGTGGAGTAAGTTACCTTATTTTGGAGTGAGGAATTTTCTACGTATTTGAGTCAAGGTAGAGCTTTGTTATAGGTTGCGTCAAATACTCAAATCCATATTGCTTTGGAAATTCTTTTTTGACTTGGTTTGTTTTGATCAAGAGTCCTATTTACATTAGACTTTGTACAACCAATCATATTATAAATTTATTCCTACTTGGACTCTCATTGGGCTTTAGGACATGTGGACTTCTATTCCCATTAGAACTTTTATTCCGTGTACAGCAAGGAGTTGGGATTTTCAAGACTATATATGTATGATGTTTCAAGCCTATTATCATCATCAATCTACAGAGCACCAATTAAGAAGATAGATTTTTTTTGTGAAGTCTATTTAATTTTTTCTCCTTTGTTCTTTTATTTGAGAGAGTTGTATTAGGCTTTTAGGGTGTTATTCAGGATTAAGTGACTGAGAGATCTCCATATTGTATTTCTCACAATTTAGTAAAGTTATTCTCCTCCTTCACCCGTGGACATAGACTACAAGCCGAACCACGTATATCTTTGTGTTCGTGTGTTCTCGATATTTTCGTACTTTCGTGTGATTGATATTAGTCTATTCCTGGGATTTTTCATAACACAAAATTTGTAAAATTTATGGTATTTAAGTGCCACAAAAGATAAAGTGTAATGTTTAAGTATCAAAATGGGGGAACTTTGTGGTGTTTAAGTGCCAAAAAAATCAATTATTTTATTTAGATTACAAAATGAATAAAAAAAAGTTTACTTAACTTACCACAACCTCTTTGTTAACCTATGAGGTCAAACAGAGAACGTAACCCTAATTCTTCTCTTTAATCCCTTCTCCAAATTCCTCAAGAAATTCATATTTTTCCTGGGATGACATGTTAATCTTTAATCAAAGATTCTATACTCCGCTTCCCAACACCTCTAACTTAACCAGAAGTACTGCTCTAGAGAGTTATGTTTTGAGAAATTATGAAAAGTGGATCAAACTTGAAAGTTTTGAGAGGACGATTTGGTCAGTTTACAAGGTCAAGTTACTGTCTAATACATTTGTTTTCAATGGGTATGCTAATTCTAATCAAAACCACACAAAAAGGCCAAGTGGATAATATTAAAATATTTGTTTATTGGCAATTTTGAACATCTTTCAATATCGTTTCTACATTTATACCTAACTTACGATGCGTTTATATGTATCTTCACCCTTTTATTTTTACATTAGAAAAAATCTATGTGATTAAATATAAGCTTGACATATACCTTTCATAACTCTTAGCCATAAGCACTTAGCTTTTACAAATAAGAGAACTAAGCTTAGAGTTTGTCTTACCCTTGATTTGTTTGTTACCTACAATTAAATAGAAAAGCGAAATTAAAATTATTGATATTGGGAACAAAAGTCTAGCAAGACCTAGCAAAAATAAAAGAATATACAAATTGAGATCTCAAGTGGGTTGTTAAAAATAACCACAAAATCAATTTAATAAAATGTATATAATGGTCGGGTATAAGGATTTATACCTCATTTGCAGGCATGAAGACGTTGGAGAGGTTTTAGGGGATTATGGAGGTTATATTGTAAGAGAGAAAGAGGAGAGAAAAATTACAAAAAGGGGATTTATTGGGTTGTGAAAAAAAGAGAGGGTTTTAATTTTCATTAATCTTTAACTTTCAGAATTTCTAAGGTTGCATAGAGAGAGAAGTAGAATTGGGAATTAACTTACTTAGGTTGCGAGAGAAAGCATTACCATTATATTTTTATGAGAGAGAAATTATTTTAGACGAAGGCCAGAAGTCGGTGAAGTATGCAAAAAAATGAATTAGGGCCGTGTTTTGAGCATTCATTCAATTAATCTACTTAGGATTATTAGAAGAAATATGAAAAAGGTTCTAGGGTAAAGTTATCCAAGGAAAGTTTTACCCAAACTCCTACTTTAAAGGGAGTATGATATGCGCGCGCGAGCGTGCATATATAAGTTAGTGTACACTCCTCCCTATCAACTTAAGTTTATAGGAGCCTTGCTCTATATATAGAAGCAAGGCTCCTATAAACAAGTTGATAGAGAATAATCATCCACCAACTTTTCTATCCATTGATGTTGCCTTGGGATCCGTGAAGATATAAAACCACTTTGAGATTTGTGTGCATCTTGATTTCCGCATCTTAAGGCAAGATCAATAGTTATAAAGTTGGTGGACCTCCTCCTATCAACTTAAGTTTATAGGAGCCTTGCTCTATATATAGAAGCAAGGCTCCTATAAACTTAAGTTGATAGAGAATAATCATCCACCAACTTTTCTATCCATTGATGTTGCCTTGGGATTCGTGAAAGATATAAAACCCACTTTGAGATTTGTGTGCATCTTGATTTCCGCATCTTAAGGCAAGATCAATAGTATAAAGTTGGTGGACCTCTCCTATCAACTTAAGTTTATAGGGCTGCTTCTCTCTCTCTCTCTCTCTCTCTCTCTCTCTCTCTCTCTCTCTATATATATATATATATATATATATATATATATATATATATATATATATATATATATATATATATATATATAATATGCTTAGAAAACAAGTTGTGTTTAATTTGGTAATTTTTATCTAACTGATGTATCGAGTTGCTGCATGTTATATAAACATTGGAAAACTTTTGCATCGATTTTTTAAATATAAGCTCATACATAATAAGCAAGTTAACAGGTGAGGAGACTAAGAACGCTTGATTACTTATTACGTAATTATTCTCAAATACTTGGTGTTATACCAAATATGTAAATTAATTAGTAAACGTATATTGTAATCTCATAAAATGAGTATGGTGCGGAAAGGCTTGAACACCTAAAAGCGGAGAGATAAAAATTACAAATAGATTCAGAGAATTATCATGTCCCTTTCACAGAGGAAAGAAATGATCAAAATAATGAATAATGAATCAGCTTCGACAACTTGCTAAGGGTGTCTCATGAATTGGCCACGGAAAAAAAAAATCGGATAAGAGAACCCACAGAGCTTTCGATTGGCTCGTCGCAATGGTGGCAAACAAGTAAAATGAATGTGTAAATTATAGGCTTTCTTCAAAAGATTTTCTATAGGTTTTAAGGATTATGTTTAAGAGTTTTATTACTTGAATTTATTATCTTGGATTGTCCGTGAAGAATGTAATGAAAATATTAATATTATAGCAGTTTCCTTTTGGAGGTCTATAAAAACTTTGTCATTATTAGTTGTTCTCTCTCTCTCTCTCTCTCTCTCTCTCTCTAACATAGAATGTATATTTTAAGTCATATGTAATTGTTAGATTTTTGGATTTCTATGAGTTAGTACATTTAAGCAACCATTTTTGCACTAGTTTATAACCAACTCTTTAAGATAATATTATATAAATTATAAGCACCTGACATAATGTGGCTAATCGACAAAATTTGCATAACGGCTAAATGTCTGGCTTAGTATTAAGAAATTTTGTACTATTAGTCAATTTAAGGTGTACAACACTAAAAGTAACCGAGAGTGTGATACTGATATTGATAAAATGTACAAAACGAAACATTAGCCAGTGCTTTGGTTGGGGTAAAATAATAGTATTCATGTAATCAACAATGTGGATATGGTGTAAATTAGGAATGGTTGTTTCTATTGAGAGTAATGTTTACTATTGTTTAGTCCCACATCGGGTAGGAACAAACTTCTTTGTTCCCTACACACTATAAATAATATCCTAGAGAGAACTAATAAACTCACTGGGATTTTCCCAATCTACATGGTATCAGAGCCATCCTTTTCTCTCTTCCAATTTTCTAAACCCTAGCTGTCACCTTCCACCTCTCATAAACCCTACCTGACACTGTTCATCCGCCGGATACTGTTCATCAGCTACTATTCATCCGCTGGCACTGTTCATCCACCGTTAAAAATTTTTTTAAAAAAAAATTAAGCTAATCATTTAGCTTATCAAAAAGATCTTCATAGATCTTCAGCTAATTATTTAGCTTATCAATTAGATCTTCATAGATCTTGACTAATCATTTAGCTTATCAACTAGATCTTTATAGATTTTCAGCTAATTATTTAGCTCCATGCTACGATTAGTCGTTAAAAATTTCTTTGAGATAAATGATAAGTCGTTCTTTACGGGATGGTTTGGACTAATTACTTGTTGATGACTAGTTGTTGATAATTTCGTCAACCTGTCCTTTTGGATCATTTGTTGTTAGATCCTGTAAGATCATTTGTTGTTGGATCCTAGAAAGGATCATTTGTTTGTTGTTGGATCCAAAGGAAGTTGTTGAGTGAGGTGATTTTTGTAGATGGCGTCCTCGGTAATTACGATGAGATGAAGACTCACCTGAGAGATGCTCTCTAGCAGGATCACTGACCAATAATTAAATGGGTCTAATTACTTGCTTTGGAAGCAACTGGTTCGAGTTTACATTTCAGGACGGGGAAAGGATCATCATCTTACAGATGACCCTCCTGTACCAGTTACTGCCTCCTGGAAACAGGATGATACTATTCTACTTCATCAAATTTGGAATAGCATAGAACCACAGGTTCTTCAGGTAGCAATTCACTGTAATACAGTGAAACAAATGTGGAAATTTTTGGAACAATTGTATTCAGGCCGGGGACAAGCTAATCGGGCGTATGACATTATTCAGGAGTTATTTCGGAGTAGGATGGACAAACACAGTCAGACCTTTGAGGAGCATTATGGCAACTTCAATCGTTTCGAAGAGGAGTTGAGATAGATTTTTCCCATTACGGGGGATATTCAAAAGATGAAAGATCAATGGGATCAACTGATGGTATTCACCTTTCTTGGTTCTCTTCCACAGCCTTATAATTCAGCCAAGCCATAAATTATTGGGAGCTCTGCTATACGATCTTTAGCAGAGACGTATTACTTTTTGAAATCAGCCGTGCCAGCTTCGCCAGAAAATACTACCATAAAGTCTGCGAACAGGTCTGCTCTCACCACACAGAGTAGACAGACAACTAGTCGAACGGGTGGTCGTGGTGGAGGTCATTTTGATAGACGTGGAGGACGCTTTGGAGCACGTGGTGGACGAGGTGATAGTTCACGAGGAGCTGCAGGGGAAGGTTCATCTGGTCCCTCTAACTATTGTCATTATTGTAAGGAACCGGGACACATGAAATTTCGTTGTCCTCAGCTACAGGGAAAACAACCCCAGAGCCCAAATGTGACTACACAGGAGAGTCCTATGGATGAATACATTCACCGCCAGTTTGAGCAATTTTAGCTCCAGTTATTTCAGCAAGTGAAGAATACTCAATTCTCTCCTACTATGGCTACTCTTGCACAGACAAGTAAACCCACCGCTTGCCTTACATCTTCATCATCTCATACTTGGATTATAGATTCTAGAGCAACTGATCATATAACTAGGAACCGAGGTATATTATCCTCCTATACACCTACCACCTCCTTTCCTTCAGTAGTATTGGCTAATGGATCCTCCACATCTGTGGAGGATGTTGGATCTGCCAACACTAATACCCTTCCGCTTTCTTCTGTTCTATATCTTCCTCATTTTCCATTTAATCTCTTATCGGTCAGTAAAATTACTAAAGCATTGAACTGTATGGTCATATTTTTTCCTACACATTGTATTTTTCAAGAACTTGGGAGGAGGAAGACGATTGGCACTGGACGTGAACGGAACGGCTTGTATGAACTGAACTTTGCTCCTTCCCAGGTGGCATGTATTAACTCCACATCAGCCTTTGAAGCACATTGTCGGCTTGGTCATCCCCCTCTTTCATTTCTTAAAACTTTGATTTCAGATTTAAATCACGTCGAGTCTTTAGAGTGTGAGTCATGTCAACTCGAAAAACACCAACGGGTGTCTTACCCTAGTCGCGTCAATAAGCGAGTCAGTAACCCTTTTGATTTAGTACTGTAGGCAATAAAAATTGCCTTAATCCCTACACAGCAACTCGGGGTGAGCAAAAGAGCTTAAGGGTCCATCTGAGTGAAGTCAGGCCCGCCTAAAGGTTAAGTTCACCTGAATGCTTGACTTTACAAAATAGACAAAAGTGCTGATGTCTCTCGAACCAGAAGGAATTGGGAAAAACGACCGCAACAATTGGCTCCGTCTCGTCGAGATAGTCGATTTTCATATATAATTCGTTCAATTCCGACATACGGTTTGAGAGTTACGACCCGCTCTTCGTAGCATGTTCTGAGGCTCGCCCGTAGAGCAGGCTCGCCTGCGTGCTTGAAGCTCGTCTGCATAGGCCAAAATCGCCCACAACCTCAAAGTTCGATGAGGCTCGCCTACAACGTCATGGCGGCGAGGCTCGACATTCAACCGAGGTTCGTCATTGCAGCGAGGCTCGACATTCAACCGAGGTTCGCCTACGGCGGTGAACCTCGACATTCAACCGAGGTTCGTCATTGCAGCGAGGCTCGACATTCAACCGAGGTTCGTCATTGCAGCGAGGCTCGACATTCAACCGAGGTTCGTCATTGCAGTGAACCTCGACATTCAACCGAGGTTCGCCTACAGCAGTGAACCCCGACGCTCAACCGAGGTTCGCCTACAGCAGTGAACCCCGACGCTCAACCGAGGTTCATCATTGCGGTGAACCTCGACACTCAACCGAGGTTCGCCTACAGCGGTGAACCTCGACACTCAACCGAGGTTCGCCTACGGCGGTGAACCTCGACACTCAACCGAGGTTCGCCTACAGCGGTGAACCTCGACATTCAACAGGGTTCGTCATTGCGGCGGGCTCGACATTCAGCAGAGGTTCGTCATTGCGGCGAGGCTCGACATTCAGCAGAGGTTCGTCATTGCGGCGAGGCTCGACATTCAGCGAGGTTCGTCATTGCGGCGAGGCTCGACATTCAACAGGGTTCGTCATTGCGGCGAGGCTCGACATTCAGCGAGGTTCGTCATTGCGGCGGGCTCGACATTCAACAGGGTTCGTCATTGCGGCGAGGCTCGACATTCAACCGAGGTTAGCCTACAGCGGTGAACCTCGACATTCAACGAGGTTCGTCATTGCGGCGAGGCTCGACATTCAACCGAGGTTCATCATTGCGGTGAACCTCGACACTCAACCGAGGTTAGCCTACAGCGGTGAACCTCGACATTCAACCGAGGTTCATCATTGCGGTGAACCTCGACACTCAACCGAGGTTCATCATTGCGGTGAACCTCGACATTCAACCGAGGTTCATCATTGCGGTGAACCTCGACACTCAACCGAGGTTCGCCTACGGCGGTGAACCTCGACATTCAACGAGGTTCGTCATTGCGGCGGGCTCGACATTCAACCGAGGTTCATCATTGCGGTGAACCTCGACACTCAACCGAGGTTCATCATTGCGGTGAACCTCGACATTCAACCGAGGTTCATCATTGCGGTGAACCTCGACACTCAACCGAGGTTCATCATTGCGGTGAACCTCGACATTCAACCGAGGTTCATCATTGCGGTGAACCTCGACATTCAACCGAGGTTCATCATTGCGGTGAACCTCGACATTCAACCGAGGTTAGCCTACAGCGGTGAACCTCGACATTCAACCGAGGTTCATCATTGCGGTGAACCTCGACATTCAACCGAGGTTCATCATTGCGGTGAACCTCGACACTCAACCGAGGTTCATCATTGCGGTGAACCTCGACACTCAACCGAGGTTCGCCTACGGCGGTGAACCTCGACATTCAACGAGGTTCGTCATTGCGGCGGGCTCGACATTCAACCGAGGTTCATCATTGCGGTGAACCTCGACACTCAACCGAGGTTCATCATTGCGGTGAACCTCGACATTCAACCGAGGTTCATCATTGCGGTGAACCTCGACACTCAACCGAGGTTCATCATTGCGGTGAACCTCGACACTCAACCGAGGTTCATCATTGCGGTGAACCTCGACATTCAACCGAGGTTCATCATTGCGGTGAACCTCGACATTCAACCGAGGTTCATCATTGCGGTGAACCTCGACATTCAACCGAGGTTCATCATTGCGGTGAACCTCGACATTCAACCGAGGTTAGCCTACGGCGGTGAACCTCGACATTCAACCGAGGTTCATCATTGCGGTGAACCTCGACACTCAACCGAGGTTCGTCATTGCGGCGAGGCTCGACATTCAGCAGAGGTTCGTCATTGCGGCGAGGCTCGACATTCAACCGAGGTTCATCATTGCGGTGAACCTCGACATTCAACGAGGTTCGTCATTGCGGCGAGGCTCGACATTCAACAGGGTTCGTCATTGCGGCGAGGCTCGACATTCAGCGAGGTTCGTCATTGCGGCGAGGCTCGACATTCAACCGAGGTTCATCATTGCGGTGAACCTCGACATTCAACCGAGGTTAGCCTACGGCGGTGAACCTCGACATTCAACCGAGGTTCGCCTACGGCGGTGAACCTCGACACTCAACCGAGGTTCGTCATTGCGGCGAGGCTCGACATTCAGCGAGGTTCGTCATTGCGGCGGGCTCGACATTCAACGAGGTTCGTCATTGCGGCGAGGCTCGACATTCAGCGAGGTTCGTCATTGCGGCGGGCTCGACATTCAACCGAGGTTCATCATTGCGGTGAACCTCGACATTCAACAGGGTTCGTCATTGCGGCGGGCTCGACATTCAACGAGGTTCGTCATTGCGGCGGGCTCGACATTCAACCGAGGTTCGCCTACGGCGGTGAACCTCGACATTCAACCGAGGTTAGCCTACGGCGGTGAACCTCGACATTCAACGAGGTTCGTCATTGCGGCGGGCTCGACATTCAACCGAGGTTAGCCTACGGCGGTGAACCTCGACACTCAACCGAGGTTCATCATTGCGGTGAACCTCGACACTCAACCGAGGTTAGCCTACAGCGGTGAACCTCGACACTCAACCGAGGTTCATCATTGCGGTGAACCTCGACATTCAACAGGGTTCGTCATTGCGGCGGGCTCGACATTCAACGAGGTTCGTCATTGCGGCGGGCTCGACATTCAACCGAGGTTCATCATTGCGGTGAACCTCGACACTCAACCGAGGTTAGCCTACGGCGGTGAACCTCGACACTCAACCGAGGTTCATCATTGCGGTGAACCTCGACATTCAACAGGGTTCGTCATTGCGGCGAGGCTCGACATTCAACGAGGTTCGTCATTGCGGCGGGCTCGACATTCAACCGAGGTTCATCATTGCGGTGAACCTCGACACTCAACCGAGGTTCATCATTGCGGTGAACCTCGACATTCAACAGGGTTCGTCATTGCGGCGGGCTCGACATTCAACCGAGGTTCATCATTGCGGTGAACCTCGACATGGGGTGTCATCAAGGCAAGTGGGCGTACCTGCGTCGTAGGAAGCGTCGAATGGCGAACCTCGTCATCATGACAGCGAACCTCGCCATAAGCCGCCGCCCGGCCAAAGGAAGCGGCGGCCTCGCCGGAGTCGCCAAACTTCGACTCGGAGGGCCACTCTCATACGAGGCTCGTTTTTAGAATCAGCGGGGAGCGCCCACTCGATCTCGTGATTACCTCACTCGCAAAGCGTGATGTTAGTCATATGCAACCTCATTCTTCTTTGTGAGAAGCTTATCTGCGATCGCGCCCAATGTTCATCGACACTCCAACCTTCGGTTTTGGCGATTATCGGACCGTCAACTAGGCGAAGGCGGTTTCGCCATGAGAAACAAGCGGCAGCGGTGGTCATTCCCGGTGACTATTAACATGGTTGGGAAAGCGGGAGCAAGACCGACGAGCGATCTGAGTCGTCGACCACGAATATTCCCGGGGTTACGGCGCATTAATCAATAGCCAAAGCTTATCGAGGAACCCGTCTTCGTCTTGGGAGTGACAATCCCGTTTGACTATAGCCAATTGGTGGGGTACCTCGAAGAACTTGAGAACTCGGCATCGCTTCGTCTCAACCCGAATCACGATTTTAGTGATCGGGCAAGTGTCCTCATGGCGAGCGAGAAGAAGAGATGACACGAAGAATTGAAGAGCAACAAGCTACTATTCTTGCGCAACAGAATCTATCGACGCTTAGAAATGATGATGGAGAAACTTGTGGGCAAGAAGAAGATGGGCGAAGGAGGATCAAATCGAAGCAAGAAGGCTACGGCGGGGATCATGATGTTCACTCAATGTCATCGAGCGGAATCGAATCCGCGTCTGAAAAGAAGCGAGATCATATGTTGCGGGATTTCCAAAGGCGGTGGATGCCCTTAAACTCAAGGGCAATCTAAGAATTTGGGGTGGCGAGGCCATATCCTATAGAATGGGATGATGTCCCATATCCTCCAAAATTCAAGCCACTTAACCTAAGCGCAATTCGGCGGAAAAAGTTCTCGTCGCAACACATCTACTATTTGCCAAACCGCATATAAATGTAACGATCCTATTATGACCCGACTATTCATCGGCACTCTTAAAGGGTAAACTTTCGAGTGGTTTGAAGGTTAGAGCTGGTTCTATCGGCTCTTGGAAAGATGTCGCGAGGCTTTTATGGCCCGATTTTTCGATGATGACGAGGTGTCTATGGCCACTGGCGGCGAAAAGCAAAGAAGGCAGTCTGTCGGCACTTCGATCAAGCGATTCGAATCTGTCTTTGCATTCGGGACCGAGCCTCGGCGACATTCATCGGGATGTGCAGAGCCAACCTCTCGCTCAACATACTTTCGAAGATGGGTGCAGTTGAAGCACACTCTTGGAGAGACTTGGTGAGGCAAGGGGAGCAAGTTGAGAACATGCTTCAGAGGATCGAAGCCGAAGAACCCCAGGATTCTCGTCATAAAAAGGGGGGTAATCAGAACAATTCTATTCCTCAAAAGCAATCGAAGGGAAGGAGACTTTGGTAGTGGAGACCCAACCTACTTGAGACCCTTCAGCAATCGAATGTTTTTGACAGTGTCCTCGGAGGAAGTATGACTTTAAGGATGACCAGTCATACCAATCCTTAAAACTTTACTCAAAATGAACAAGATCAGCTTAGGAAATGAGGAAGCCGGGAGGAAACTTCAGGGCGGATGATCCAAAATACTGCATGTACCATCGAATGGTACACCACTCGACAGGGTCATGCTACGTTTTGAAGGACAAGATCCAAGTCTTGTTAGAGGCAGGTGTTATGACTCTGCGAGAGGATCAGAAGAAGGTGTCTGCAAACATGGTCGCCCTCCAATTTGGTGATTTTTCGGAATTCCAAGTGCAAGATGGAGTAAAGCCGATCCCTCAAGCGGAAGCCAGAGTTGTGAACTTTGACCTCCAGCAACGGGAGGAACAAGGTATGGTCCCTTACACCACGCCGAAAGGCGAAATTATGTGGGTTCACCCTGACTTGCTATCAGATGAGCAATGGACTTCTTCAAAGTCCAAAGGGAAGACTTGTAACGCCACCTCTGCTGCTTGTAGGAAAAGGAGCAATCGTCCCGCCACGCCGACTGCATCCGGCGTTGCACCCGCGGTGGAAAGGAGTTCTTAAGGGAGTATCCCGAGGCAACACCCGACATAGCAGCAAAGGCGCCAGTTGGTGAGCCCAAAACAAGGGAGGTCCGGTACAACAAAGCTTCGGGAAGGACACTGCAGGAAACTTTGAAGGCCCTTTCGGTTCGATGTTTTAGCCCAACTCTCCAACATCCCGGCGAGGATCACTCTGTTCGAGCTCTTACGGCTTTCTCAATCTACCAGAGAAGCTCTGCGAGAAGCATTGGCGGACAACGAAGCCTTTCTCGCTCATTTCCCAGAAAGCTCAACAGAAGTTTGCGCCCAATGTCACCAGGTCTTCGAGGGGCCAATACCTTGCATTACCTTTTCCTCGGAGGACATGCAAGTGAAGAACCCAAGCATGATAGGCCATTATACTTTCTGGGTTATATTGGCTCTGTCGGATCAACCGAGCTCAAGTTGATCCAGGATCTGCATTGAGTATCATCCCATTGAGAATTATACAACATCTCGGGATACCGCTGCATCGTTTAGCGACAACAGGAACCACCATCTATGGTTTCAATGCTACCAATTCTCGTCCCTTGGGCAAAATCAAACTCGGATGCGGATAGGAGACTTGAAGGCGGGCGTCACCTTTCGTCATTGATCTTTGATACATCCTATAATTTGCTATTGGGTCGATACGGATCCATGAAAACTTGATCGTCCGTCTACATTGCATCAATGCATGAAGTATGTAGATGAAGAGGGATGGTTAAAACATTGGTCGCGGAAGGCAACCATTCAAAGGTGTGGAGAATTATTTTCTTGATTACGTCCACTACCTTGAGGAGGGCCAAACCGATGAACCACGGTCGAGGACTATGGCAGTGAAAATGAGGTGACATAGAGTCCGAACAAGGAGTTGTGTTCAATGATGTAAAACCCTTTGTAATCGATCTGAATGATCCCGATGACGATATCGTCGTTTTCAATGAAGATTATGATTTAGCTTACGCACCGGGTGTTAAAAGTCATACTGACTTAATGTCAGAAATTCTGCCACGGTTGTATGCTGAACCTACACTGCACATGCCAACTCGGTCGTCGTTCATGATGACCCAAAGGCATAATGACTCTTCGCGAGCGGTTTTTGTGATACCAGCCAGGAATAGCGATCAGAAAGACATTATCCTTGGGAAGGTCAATCAGCCGTCACAAAACGAGCTAGAGCAGCCCAAAACAGAGGAAAAGGAACCCCAATTCTCATACTTCTCGCCGACGGCGCGAAATTTGATGAAGAAAATGGGGTATGATTTCCTTCGCAAAGAAGGACTAAGCTACGGAAAAGGCATCAGGACACCGATCCGATCTGCTTATGTCGGGAAGGCCACGATGATTACTATCATAAAACTTCGTAAAGGGTTGGGATATGAGTCGCCGGCCAGACGCTGCACGCTACGATCGAGGGTGAGTCGGATCACTCATCTTCGAAGCGGCTTCACGGGATTACGGCCCGGTATAGGGCGAAATTAGGTCCCTGATGGCCAATATGACCTCAGTTGATCCAATAGAGATTCAAGAAGATGATCTCTTACCGCTATTCGAGGATCCGCTGAGTCAACAGCTTGGAATGCAATGGGAACATCGTTTTGAACAACGAGAACCGCCCGATGACAAAATAGTCCGAGTTGATATGGGGGCGAAGCTAATCAAAGCCCATATTCATAGCGATAGTTTGACAAATGAAGAAAAGGAGAGCCTTATCGCTTTGAGTGCGGGAATATATCGATGTCTTCGGTTGGAGTTATGAAGATATGCGGCTTAGACCCTCGAGTGGCTATGCATTGCCTTAATATCGAACCGGTGCTAAGCTGTTAAACAACAACAACGACGATTTGCCCTCGGTCATGAAGGTCATTGAGAAAGAAATCGAGAAGGCGATCAAAGCGGGGTTCATTGGGAGGTTCAACACCGTGGGTAGCCAATATAGTACCTGTTTTGAAGAAAAGCGGACAGATCCGGCCGTGCGTTGATTATCGAGACTTAAATTCAGCGTGTCCGAAAGATGATTTTCCTTTACCAATCACGGATATTATCGTCGATAACACGTGTGGATTTGAAAGGATGTCTTTTATGGATGGCTTTTCAGGGTACAATCAAATCAAAATGCACCCCGATGATGAAAAGCACCTTTCGAACACCGTCGAGAATATCTTTATCTGATTATGCCTTCGGCTTGAAAAGCGGGGGCTACATACCGCGTGCCATGACCACTATCTTCGAAAACATTTACGAAAGGCGGTAGAATGCTACGTGAAGCGATTTAGTGGTCAAGAGTCGTCACAAAAGTGATCATTTACACGACTTGAGGACAGCATTTGAGATAATGCGGGCACATCAGCTGAAGATGAACCCAACTAAGTCTTTCCTGGGGATGTCTAGTGGCAAATTCCTAGGGTTCGTGGTCACAGCAGACGGTATACGCCTCGACCCGGATAAAGTCAAAGCTATCCAAGAACTTCCACCTCCTAGGAGCCTCGAGAGCTTCACGGTCTCCAAGGCGTTTGGCTTACATTAGCGATTCATTTCCAATTTATCGGAAATATCAACCATTCTCGAAGCTCATGAAGAAAGGTGTATCGTTAGTTTGGGGCGAAGATTGCGGAAGGCATTGAAGAGATCAAAACATATCTTTCTAATCCCCTGTGTTAGTTGCACCTAAGTCGGAAAGCCCTTCGATTTACATCCGCTCTGAGTATCGTTGGCAGTCTTTTAGCGGGGCGATGACAATGGGCGCGAGCAGGCGATCTATTACCTCGGTAGGACAATGGGGGCGAATATAGATATCCTCCCATTGAAGGAATGTTTGGCTTTGGTCTTAGCCATCCAAAGATGCGGCACTATCTAGTGGGACGGACCATACACTTCATCTCCAAAATTGACCCTATCACGGGTATTCATGACTTCGGCCGACGCGTTGAATGGTCAAACGGCTAGATGGGCATTGTTATTATCTCGATGCGACATTCACTTCAAACCTCGGCGATGAAGGTTCAAGGCGTGTGTGATCTTATGGCTAATCATCCATTGAAAGGGAAAGTCGAATTGTATCAAGACATGCACGATGAACCTTATGAAGCTAATCGGTCTCCAAGGAGCAGTATGGCGGTTGTTCTTTGTGAACCTCGAGGCGACCCACAGCGGCCCGTTGTAGCGGAGTGGGGTAGTATTGATATCTCCGCAAAACCACATGATACCACGAAATGTGGTCGCTATCGGAACCATGCACCAATAGCGTAGCGGTATAATCGTTATTGATTGGTCTCGACATAGCCAAACATTTAGGCATGAAGCACCTTGAAGCATTTGGGGATTCCGCGGCTAGTCGTAAAACAACTAAGAGGAGAATACTGGTCGCACGAGGACCTTATCCTCATCATCGTGACCATAACTTTAGGCGACTCCTTTGAAAGCTTTTACATTGATCATGTGCCCGTTTGCGGAACACTTATCTTGAATCTTGTTGGCGTCTCTTGCGGCTCGCTAGCCACACGAGAATGCTACTCGGCAAGTTAGTGTGACTAGTCGGCAACTATTTCGGCCAAAATATGCATTCTGATTCGATGCGGTCGAAGGCGAGCCTAAGTCACTTGAAGCGAGGCTGGCGGTTCCGATCATCGACTATGTCTTGCATGGGATATTGCCGAACACATAAAAGAAAGAGTCGATTAGTCGGCGAGCATCAAGATTTTACTATGATTCTCAATTCTGGACTTTGTATAGAAGGTCATATGATGGGTTCTTGCCCGATGTCGTCAACTAAGGAAGCAGAGCAAGTCTTGAAAGAAGCTCATGGCGGTGTTTGTGGAGCACACCAACACGGACCTAAGTTATGGGACCGGTGCGTAGACTTCGGTTATTATTGGCCGGCGATGGTAAGGGATACGCGGCTTCGCTAAGCGATGCCATGCATGCCAAATACATGCTAATTACCTTCACCAACCTCGGAACACTTGCATCCTACCGCCACGTTAAGCCATTTGAAGCGTGGGGAATGGACATCGTCGGTCCAATTTCTCCACCTTCTTCAAAAGGACATCGCTTCATATTGGCGATAACTGAGTATTTCTCAAAGTGGGTTGAGGCCGTTCCGTTGAGATTGGTCAAGACAAGTGATGTGATCAAGTTTGTTAAACATCATGTCATATACCATCGCAAGCCGGTAGATTGTCCACGATAATGGTCCATAATTTGTCGGTCATGCCTTCCGCGATTCTGCGATAAATTTGAATCAGAATCTAGCGTCAACGACTTACTACCCGCGAATGGACAAGCTGAAGCTTTTAACAAGACGATCATTAAGATCCTCGCTAAAATGGTCTCTTCAAACAAGAAGGATTGGAGCGACAAAGGCGGGGCAAAGCACGTGGGCTTCTGCGTACCACGGTTCGCTGCAAACGGTACCACCCCATATTCTACGGTTTATGGTTGTGAGGCCATTTTACCGTTAGAGATTCAGATCCCATCGCTTGAATGGCGTTATCCACGGAATGACAACCGAGGAAAATCATCGTAGGCGCCTTGAGGAACTTGAAATGCCGGATGAAAAGCGACATGTGCTCAACAAAGATATCGAGCTTTACGGACCAGTTTCTAAAGCATTTGAGAAGAAAGTCCGATGTCGTATTTTCAAGGAAGGCGACCTCGTTCTCATTTGTCCGGCCGATGATTTTGAACTCCAAAAGAAGGGAAGTTCGAACCAAAATGGGAAGGACCATTAGGTGGTGGAGTCTGTTTACTCGAATGGAGCATACCGCCTAACCAATCAAGAAGGCGAGAATCATGATGCCTATTAATGGTAAGTTTAGAAAAGTACTACCCGTAGTCTTCTTTCAAACTCCCATTAAGTTATCATGTTAACGATCACATCGGATAACCAATTTCCTCCAAATTCTCTGCCAATCCTCGTCAATAGGATGGCGGGACCCCAAAACTATCATGCTAACAATCACCTCGATAGTTCCTCAAGATTTCCTCGTCAATCCTCTCAAGCGGGATGGCGGGACCACTCCTTGTCATGTTAACAATCACCTCGATAGTCCGCATCGTCATTCCATGACGGCGTTGTCCAACCAAGCAATATACCCTATCGTCTCCCTCACGAATAGTGGCCTACCATGCGATGTGTCTCTATTTCAATCATAGTCGTTATACTCCTATGTCAGCGAGCGACTTAACTACTCCCATGATCATTCCTCTAAATGATTTTGTTCGTAATCACTTGTTGTTATACTTTTAAGTCGAACAACTTGATTGCTTTTTGATCACGATCGTTATACTTTCATGTCAGCGAGCGATTCGATCATTTCCGAATAGTGGCCTACCATGCGATGTGTCTCTATTTCAATCATAGTCGTTATACTCCCATGTCAGCGAGCGACTTAACTACTCCCACATGATCATTCCTCTAAATGATTTTGTTCGTAATCACTTGTTGTTATACTTTTAAGTCAGCGAACAACTTGATTGCTTTTTGATCGCGATCGTTATACTCCCATGTCAGCGAGCGATTCGATCATTTCCTAATAGTGGCCTACCATGCGATGTGTCTCTATTTCAATCATAGTCGTTATACTCCCATGTCAGCGAGCGACTTAACTACTCCCACATGATCATTCCTCTAAATGATTTTGTTCGTAATCCTTGTTGTTATACTCTCCGTCAGCGAACAACTTGATTGCTTTTTGATCGCGATCGTTATACTTTCATGTCAGCGAGCGATTCGATCATTTCCACACGATGGCCTACCGGGCTATTTGCCCTTATCTTTTAATCCAGCGCCTTGAGCGGCTAAGGATAGAGGGAGATTTTAGCATTAAGCCTAAAAGAAACTCCTCGCAAAATCACCATCTTGAGGGAAAAGTATGGCTAGCCGATTCAAGCGGTGTCGGTAAAGGCACATCAAATCCGTTGATAGGCTGGGGTTTGCTAAAAATCCTAGAGGCGATCATTAGGCGTAAGTGAAGAATTCAAATTTACCGTTCCTCGCTCCGTCTGCACGGCGACCATTTTTACAAGTCTTCATATCCAAAGTGTTCCAGACTCCATTTAACCACATTCAAGTCTGAAAACTTTGGAGGGGGTTTTGAAGGCAATAAAAATTGCCTTAATCCTACCGCGACAACTTCGGGGTGAGCAAAAGAGCTTAAGGGTCCATCTGAGTGAAGTCAGGCCCGCCTAAAGGTTAAGTTCACCTGAACGCTTGACTTTATAAAATAGACAAAAGTGCTGATGTCTCTCGAACCAGAAGGAATTGGGAAAAACGACCACAACAATTGGCTCCGTCTCGTCGAGATAGTCGATTTTCATATATAATTCGTCCAATTCCGACATACGGTTTGAGAGTTACGACCCGCTCTTCGTAGCATGTTACGAGGCTCGCCCGTAGAAGCGAGCTTCGCTGCGTGCTTGAAGCTTCGTGCGCATAGGCCAAAATCGCCCACAACCTCAAAGTTCGATGAGGCTCGCCACAACGCCATGGCGGCGAGGCTCGACATTCAACCGAGGTTCGTCATTGCGGCGAGGCTCGACATTCAACGAGGTTCGTCATTGCGGCGAGCTCGACATTCAACCGGGTTCGTCATTGCGGCGAGGCTCGACATTCAACGAGGTTCGTCATTGCGGCGAGGCTCGACATTCAACCGAGGTTCGTCATTGCGGTGAACCTCGACATTCAACCGAGGTTAGCCTACAGCGATGAACCTCGACACTCAACCGAGGTTCGTCATTGCGGTGAACCTCGACACTCAACCGAGGTTCGTCATTGCGGTGAACCTCGACACTCAACCGAGGTTCGTCATTGCGGTGAACCTCGACACTCAACCGAGGTTCGTCATTGCGGTGAACCTCGACACTCAACCGAGGTTCGTCATTGCGGTGAACCTCGACATTCAACGAGGTTCGTCATTGCGGTGAACCTCGACACTCAACCGAGGTTCGTCATTGCGGTGAACCTCGACATTCAACGAGGTTCGTCATTGCGGCGAGGCTCGACATTCAGCCGAGGTTCGTCATTGCGGCGAGCTCGACATTCAACGAGGTTCGTCATTGCGGCGAGGCTCGACATTCAGCCGAGGTTCGTCATTGCGGTGAACCTCGACATTCAACGAGGTTCGTCATTGCGGCGAGCTCGACATTCAACCGAGGTTAGCCTACAGCGATGAACCTCGACATTCAACGAGGTTCGTCATTGCGGCGAGGCTCGACATTCAGCCGAGGTTCGTCATTGCGGCGAGCTCGACATTCAACGAGGTTCGTCATTGCGGTGAACCTCGACACTCAACCGAGGTTCGTCATTGCGGTGAACCTCGACACTCAACCGAGGTTCGTCATTGCGGCGAGCTCGACATTCAACCGAGGTTCGTCATTGCGGTGAACCTCGACATTCAACGAGGTTCGTCATTGCGGTGAACCTCGACATTCAACCGAGGTTCGTCATTGCGGTGAACCTCGACATTCAACGAGGTTCGTCATTGCGGTGAACCTCGACATTCAACCGAGGTTCGTCATTGCGGTGAACCTCGACATTCAACGAGGTTCGTCATTGCGGTGAACCTCGACATTCAACCGAGGTTCGTCATTGCGGTGAACCTCGACATTCAACCGAGGTTCGTCATTGCGGCGAGCTCGACATTCAACCGAGGTTAGCCTACAGCGATGAACCTCGACATTCAACGAGGTTCGTCATTGCGGTGAACCTCGACACTCAACCGAGGTTCGTCATTGCGGTGAACCTCGACATTCAACGAGGTTCGTCATTGCGGTGAACCTCGACATTCAACCGAGGTTCGTCATTGCGGTGAACCTCGACATTCAACGAGGTTCGTCATTGCGGTGAACCTCGACATTCAACGAGGTTCGTCATTGCGGTGAACCTCGACATTCAACCGAGGTTAGCCTACAGCGATGAACCTCGACATTCAACGAGGTTCGTCATTGCGGTGAACCTCGACATTCAACCGAGGTTAGCCTACAGCGATGAACCTCGACATTCAACGAGGTTCGTCATTGCGGTGAACCTCGACATTCAACGAGGTTCGTCATTGCGGCGAGCTCGACATTCAACCGAGGTTAGCCTACAGCGATGAACCTCGACACTCAACCGAGGTTCGTCATTGCGGTGAACCTCGACATTCAACGAGGTTCGTCATTGCGGCGAGGCTCGACATTCAACGAGGTTCGTCATTGCGGTGAACCTCGACACTCAACCGAGGTTAGCCTACAGCGATGAACCTCGACATTCAACGAGGTTCGTCATTGCGGTGAACCTCGACATTCAACGAGGTTCGTCATTGCGGCGAGCTCGACATTCAACGAGGTTCGTCATTGCGGTGAACCTCGACATTCAACCGAGGTTCGTCATTGCGGTGAACCTCGACATTCAACGAGGTTCGTCATTGCGGCGAGCTCGACATTCAACGAGGTTCGTCATTGCGGTGAACCTCGACATTCAACCGAGGTTAGCCTACAGCGATGAACCTCGACATTCAACGAGGTTCGTCATTGCGGTGAACCTCGACATTCAACGAGGTTCGTCATTGCGGTGAACCTCGACATTCAACCGAGGTTAGCCTACAGCGATGAACCTCGACATTCAACCGAGGTTCGTCATTGCGGTGAACCTCGACATTCAACCGAGGTTAGCCTACAGCGATGAACCTCGACATTCAACCGAGGTTAGCCTACAGCGATGAACCTCGACACTCAACCGAGGTTCGTCATTGCGGTGAACCTCGACATTCAACCGAGGTTCGTCATTGCGGTGAACCTCGACATTCAACGAGGTTCGTCATTGCGGCGAGCTCGACATTCAACGAGGTTCGTCATTGCGGCGAGCTCGACATTCAACGAGGTTCGTCATTGCGGTGAACCTCGACATTCAACGAGGTTCGTCATTGCGGCGAGGCTCGACATTCAACGAGGTTCGTCATTGCGGTGAACCTCGACATTCAACGAGGTTCGTCATTGCGGTGAACCTCGACATTCAACCGAGGTTAGCCTACAGCGATGAACCTCGACATTCAACGAGGTTCGTCATTGCGGTGAACCTCGACATTCAACGAGGTTCGTCATTGCGGTGAACCTCGACATTCAACGAGGTTCGTCATTGCGGTGAACCTCGACATTCAACGAGGTTCGTCATTGCGGTGAACCTCGACATTCAACGAGGTTCGTCATTGCGGCGAGCTCGACATTCAACCGAGGTTCGTCATTGCGGTGAACCTCGACATTCAACGAGGTTCGTCATTGCGGTGAACCTCGACATTCAACGAGGTTCGTCATTGCGGTGAACCTCGACATTCAACGAGGTTCGTCATTGCGGTGAACCTCGACATTCAACGAGGTTCGTCATTGCGGTGAACCTCGACATTCAACGAGGTTCGTCATTGCGGCGAGCTCGACATTCAGCCGAGGTTCGTCATTGCGGTGAACCTCGACATTCAACCGAGGTTAGCCTACAGCGATGAACCTCGACACTCAACCGAGGTTCGTCATTGCGGTGAACCTCGACATTCAACGAGGTTCGTCATTGCGGCGAGCTCGACATTCAACGAGGTTCGTCATTGCGGTGAACCTCGACACTCAACCGAGGTTCGTCATTGCGGCGAGCTCGACATTCAACCGAGGTTCGTCATTGCGGTGAACCTCGACATTCAACCGAGGTTAGCCTACAGTGTTCTTCCTTTAAATCTTTACGTCTTTGAGGTTAAAAATCAATTTCACGGTACCATCAAAACTTTAAGGACGGATAACACTAAGGAATATTTTGAGAGTTCTTTCATAAAATATTTGGAAGAATGATTATCACATTTTAATTATATTTTTATACCCTCATTACCTATTTTATATGAATAAAGATATTACTAATAATTGTTTTATCTTATTTTGCGAGGCTAATAAAGAAATAATGAATAAAAGCCCAAATGACTCAAATTCTATGAATTTCTACCAATTTTTAAAGTCCAAATCTGAAAACAAACGAAGGCCCAAGATACTAAAATGATCCAAGAGAAATTCGTGAAGAAAAATAAAGAAAAGATAAATTGATTGGAAACCAACGGTCGACCAATCGGTCGGCTAACCGGTTGGCCCAATCGATTGAGGACCGTTGGTTCAAGAATCGATTCAATTAAGGGTTGATTTCTCTTTCTTGGCGGCCAAGTTTGATCCAATGGTTCACATCAACTCCGTTGGGCTATAAATAGGGGTGAAATCTGAGGGTTTTGAGTGTGAAATATTTTATAAAAACTCTATTTAGAGAGGAGGGTTACTCTTAATTGAGAAAACCTTCCAAAAATTATAACTTTTGTTACACAATAAATAAAATTTTTCACCTTCAATTTCCTTTCTCTTCTTCTTATCCAAGGACCAAAGGAGGATGAGATGAAGATCGAGGAGTTGTTGGTTTTTTATTTTTTTATTTCTTTTCATTTCTTATTCATTTATATGCTTTGTAGCTTAGATTTACTTTCATGCAATATCTTTAATTCTTGTATTTATTTTTAGTATAGATTTTTCTTTTTCTTTAATTCACCTTGAGGCTAGAACCCTCAAGGGAATTATCCTTTCTAAGTGTGGAGCTAATATTTGTGGGATCCCTAGAGATTGTTTGAAACTAGCTAACAAATCCAACTTATTCTCATAAGATTGAGATAAGCTAAGTGGATCTACTCTAGATTCCTTATATCTTTAATTAATCCTCCATACTTTACCTTCTTTATTTTTCTCTTATCCTTGCTTTTCATTTGTTTGTTTTCTTTTAATTTTCTTTCTCCTCTCTTGATTTCTTTTTCTTTTTATTTGCACAAATCACAATCACTCTCCATCTCTCAAACTCATTTTCTTTTATTTTCACCTTACCACTTCCATCTTTAAATCCCTCCACACTCACTTTCTTCCTCGTTTTTATCACACACATTTTCAAATCTCTCCACTCTCATTTTCTTCCTCGTTTTATTGTGCGTAATCCACAACCACTCTCTCTAACCTCTTTACCACCACTTTCATTATGTTTTACTTTTATTTTGAATAACTCCTAATTGTCGCTACATAATCTAAAAGAACCAAACTTATTCTTCTCTCATGTGAGAGTTTCTTGTTGTTCTTTATTTGGGAAAAAAAACAAAATAAAACAAAGAGAGAATAAATTTTTGGCGTCACCCCCTCATCTTGAAGGTATTTACAGAATTTTTATCATTGTTCGAAGCTAGCTAAACAAATGTAAGTGCTTCAATTATTTTCTGTTTTATTTTGTGCATAATAGAATTTGCATTGAGGACAATGAAAAATTTAGGTGTGGGGTGGGAATTAGTCATTTTTGCTTAGTCAATTTTCCTCTTTTTCTTACCATTTTTCTTTTTATGTCATTTTTCTCTTTTCATTAAAATAATAATAATAATAATAATAGTCACTTGCCAACTTAATAGAGTTGATTAATAATTGATCTATTTGATGGAATTTAAGTCTTCTAATCCTTAGTTAGTTCTATACTCAAGTTTACCTTTTATGATAACTCCAAATAAATTTCTTAAGAAATGATTTTCAAAGTAGTCTACTTTACTTAAGTTTTAACTTAGATTTTTAATTAAAGTAATAAAATTTTTGCATGCCTAACTTAGAGTTGAAAATAATGTTTCAAGTTGTCTAGATCCAAATATTGTTCAGAATATATATACATATATATATTATACTAACTTAACAAAAGAAGAAAAATTTCTCTTAAAATTATTGGTGGTTCTATTTTACTAAGCCTAAGTTGACTGAGTAATTAAGCCCGAGGAGTATTTCTATGCTTAATGACCTAAGCCAAATTGGGTTGGGATTCATTGGCCCAAAACTCGCTAAATGGTCACTTAGAAAGCCGATTAAAAAGAACAATAATGGAAGAATATATAAAAATCATACTAACCATGTTTTTATATATAGTTATATTTGTATATGTTCTTGAAGAATTAAATGGATTAAAAGACTTGAAGTTTGTTTAAAACTAAGAGTTAGCATGTTCTTTTAAAACTTTTAAATTAAATTTTTGAGTTAAACTTGATTTTGTATAACTATAATGGAAGAATTTTCTTAAGAAAATTACATTGGAGTTATGATAAAAACATTTTCTTGAGTATTAACCAACTTCATTTGGAATGGTTGAATATATCAAATGAATTAATTATTTCATTAACTTCTTTAAATTGACAAGTTCACTGAATTTTGTGGGTATATTCACTGTAAACCCTCACGAGACTACAACTCGTCCACTAGGGTAACCTAGGGGTTTAAAGGCTTGTTGTATGCGCTAAATACAATCGTGATTCCTACGAAAGTGAGTTAGGTTTTCTTTTTATTTTCTTTGCTAGAGGATTAGCAAAAGTTTAGGCGTGGGGGTATTTGATTATCACATTTTAATTATATTTTTATACCCTCATTACCTATTTTATATGAATAAAGATATTACATTACTAATAATTATTTTTATCTTATTTTGCAGGCTAATAAAGAAATAATGAATAAAAGCCCAAATGACTCAAATTCTATGAATTTCTACCAATTTTTAAAGCCCAAATCTGAAGACAAACGAAGGCCCAAGATACCAAAGTGATCCAAGAGAAATTTGTGAAGAAAAATAAGGAAAAGATAAATTGTTGAAACTGTCGATCCAATTAACTATCGGCCATTCCTACAACCGATTGGCCGATCGGTTGGTTATAGCGATTCGAATTAAGGGCTGATTTCTCTTCCTTGGTGGCCAAGTTTGATCCAATGGTTCACATCAACTCCGTTGGGCTATAAATAGGGGTGAAATCTGAGGGTTTTGAGTGTGAAATATTTTATAAAAACTCCATTTGGAGAAGAGGGTTACTCTTAATTGAGAAGACCTTCCAAAATTATAACTTTTATTACACAATAAATAAAATTTTTCACCCTTCAATTTCCTTTCTCTTCTTTTTATCCAAGGACCAAAAGGAGGATGAGATGAAGATCGGGGAGTTGTTGGTTTTCTTTTTATTTTCTTTTTCATTTCTTTTTCATTTCTTATTCATTTATAGACTTTGTAGCTTAGATTTACTTTCATGCAATGTCTTTAATTCTTGTATTTATTTTCTAGTATAGATTTTTCTTTTCTTTAATTCACCTTGAGGCTAGAACCCTTTAGGGAATTACCCTTTCTAAGTGTGGAGCTAATATTTATGGGATCCCTTGAAATTATTTAAAACTAGCTAACAAATCCAACTTATTCCCATAAGATTGAGATAAGCTAAGTGGATCTACTCTAGATTCTTCATATCTTTAATTAATCCTCCATACTTTACCTTCTTTATTTTGCTCTTATCGTTGCTTTTCTTTTGTTTGTTTTCCTTCAATTTTCTTTCTCCTCTCTAATTTCTTTTTCTTTTTATTTGCACAAATCACAATCACTCTCCATCTCAAACTCATTTTCTTTTATTTTCACTTTACCACTTTCATCTTTAAATCCTCCACACTCACTTTCTTTCTCGTTTTATCACACACATTTTCAAATCTCTCCACTCTCATTTTTTTCCTCGTTTTATTACGCATAATCCACAACCACTCTCTCTAACCTCTTCACCATCACTTTCACCATGTTTTACTTTTATTTTGAATAACTCCTAATTGTCGCGCACATAATCTAAAAAGAATCAAACTTGGATAACTCCTACTTCACGTTCCTCGTGGGATCGATAACTTTATATACTATAACTTGATCAAGATTGTATACTTACAACTTAAAGGTAATCCCGTTTCTACCCCATCAAAGAATACAGAATTTTACATCAGTCTTCTTGTACTACACACCCCAACAAAATGGGGTTGCTGAGCGCAAGAGCAGACACTTGCTAGAAGTTGCTAAGACCTTGTTATTCCATCGTCAAGTTCCAAAATATTTTTGGGTCAATGCTATTTTGACGGCATGCTACCTGATCAATAGGCTACCCTCATCTGTCTTACAGAATAAAACCCCGGTCTCTGTTTTATATCCTGCTGAAGACACTTTTCATTTACCTCCTAAAATCTTTGGTTCTCTGTGCTTTGTTCATAATCATAGTCCTCAACAGACGAAATTAGATCTACGATCTCTTAAGGGTATCTTTCTTGGATATTCTCGGACTCAAAAAGGGTACAGATATTATTGTCCATCCTTGAATCGATATATTATTTCAGCTGATGTTGTCTTCTTTGAGAACAAACCAGGACATGTTGCCTTTGATAAACCCTTAGATCCTCCCGATAATTATGACTACCTTCTTGTTCAGAGAACCACTGTCAATGTTCCTTCTAAGGCTGTTGTACAGACTGAACTACCATCCAAATTTACGGAACCAGTTCAGGTTTATACAAGACGTGTTGATTTGCAACCTGAGCCATCGTCTCAATCTACCAAAGAGCATGATACACTAGCTAGTCAAAATGTGCCCGTACAACCAAGTGCTCGGGCTACTGATGATCTCCCCATTGCCCTCCGAAAGGAAAAGAGATCTTGCTCTCAAAGTTCTCGGTATCCTCTTACACACTAGGTCTCTTACGCTTCGTTAACTCCATCATATTACTCATTCATATTTTCTTTGGATTCTCACTCGGTTCCCAAGAATTTGTCAGAAGTTCTGTCTAACCCAGGTTGGACAGCGGCAATGCAAGAAGAAATGACGGCTTTAAAAAGAAATGGGACTTGTGATCTTGTTTCCCTACCACCAGGGAAGAAAGTGGTTGGCTGCAAAATGGGTTTACACTGTAAAAGTAAAACCAGATGGGTCTATAGCTCGCCTCAAAGCTTGACTAGTTGTGAAGGGGTATTCACAAATATATGGTCTTGATTATATCGATACATTCTCTCCTGTAGCTAAAATGATAACTGTCCGCATTCTTATTTCGCTCGCTGCTCGCTATCACTGGCCACTACATCAGTTGGACGTTAAAAATGGTATTCTTGATGAGGAGGTTTATATGGAGCAACCACCAGGTTTTGTTGCTCAGGGGGAGTATTGCAAGGTTTGCAGATTAAAAAAATCTCTCTATGGTTTGAAGCAATCTCCGAGGGCTTGGTTCGGACATTTTGCCGTAGCTGTCCAGACTTTTGGTCTTCATCGATCTCAGAAAGATTACTCAATTTTCTGGAGATTTCATGGTGGGAAGCGGATCCTTTTAGTTGTATATATTGATGACATTGTCATCACTGGTGACGATGAACAGGGCATTAGTCATTTGAAGAAGTATCTACAACAACAATTTCAAACTAAAGACCTTAGACCCTTAAAATATTTTTGGGTATCGAGGTAGCTAGATCGAAGAAGAAAATTCTCTTATCCTAGAGAAAATATGTACTTGATATGCTGCTAAATGCTGGGATGTCAGAATGCAAGGGCATTGACTCACCTATGGATGATAAAATCAAACTATTATCAATTCAGGGGGAGTTACTAGAGAATACTGAAGAATACAGGCGACTTGTAGGGAAACTAAACTACCTAACGGTCGGGAGACCGGATATTGCATATTCTATTAGTGTAGTCAGTCAGTTTCTCTCGGCACCTAGAAAACCTCATATGGAAGCTGTGAAGAGCATTCTTAGGTATCTCAAGAAAACTCTAGGAAAAGGAGTACTCTATTCAGATAGCGGTCACACGAGAATTGTAGGATTCTCAGATGCAGATTGGGCAGGATCTCCTGAGGATAGACGATCAATTACTGGGTATTGTGTGTTTCTTGGAGGGAATCTCATATCATGGAAGAGTAAGAAATAAAGTGTAGTCTCTCGATCTACAGCTGAGTCTGAGTATCGAGCCATGGCAAATTTGACTTGCGAGCTGATCTAGGTTAGAGATATACTAACAGAGATTGGTTATCCTCCGGAATGTCCCATGAGCTTGTATAGAGATAACAAGACCGCCATTCACATAGCTGAGAACCCAGTATTTCATGAGAGGACAAAGCACATAGAGATTGATTGCCACTTGATTCGTGAGAAGATGGAGAAGAGAATCATTAGAGCCAAGCACATACCATCAGACCATCAGCTTACAGATATTCTCACTAAACCTCTTGGGAGAACACGAGTGAATTTTATTTGTAACAAGCTAGGCATGTATGATATGTATGCTTAGCTTGAGGGAGAGTGTTGAGAGTAGTGTTTACTATTGTTTAGTCCCACATCGAGTAGGGACAAACTTCTTTGTTCCCTACACACTACAAATAACATCCTAGTGAGAACTAATAAACTCACTAGGGTTTTCCCAATCTACAGTTTCCAACGTGTAATCTACAAATAACACTCTTGCTCACGTTCGAAAGTAATTAAAAAGATATTTGAGGCTTTACTTATTTATTTATTTTGATGCACTCTTAACCATTGTTGAAACTCTTTCCAATATTGGAACACGAGCAAGAGTGTTATTTGTTGATTAGATGCTGGAAACAACGGTAGCTCTAACGCTCTGTTATAAGGTTAAAACCCTATAATGCCATTATAAGGTTATAAACTGCCATTAATCAAATAACCTGCTCACGAGCAATGGTTTTTTTATTTCTCGAATTTTCAATGACAGCATTCCCTAGCCGCACATCATCATATCTCAATTGGTGAATATTGATCATGACTTTTCCCATTTTTTTCAATAGAGAAAAAGAAAGCTCTCTCTTTTAGTATCTTGTAAACTAGTGATCTCCGGTCACAAGGCAAATTTATCAATGTATAGTGATTTCTCTGTCCAAGAATGCTGTTATACAATCTTGGCAAGATGCGGCTCATAGGAACATCATTTCTATGTGCTCTTTAGTTGAATTTTGAGAAATTAACAGAACAGAAAAACTAATAAAGAAACCATCACAAGAGGTTTTCAGTGATTTCCCTGGAAAAAACTCGAAATGAATTTCCTAAAATTAGAGTCAAATCAACCAATGGGAGGGTGTCACCTCACTTTCCATCTCGAATTGAAAGTAAGAGCTAAACAGAAGAAAAAATTAAAAAGAAAAGAAAACTCTATAGAAAACGTTTTCCTATAATGTAAGTTTCTTGTTTCTTTGCACAACCAAACAGACCATATCATATCTTCTGTAAACCAGTCACAATATATGATTTCATAAGTAGACTAGTATATATATACACTTGAGAGAACTTAGCCAAAAGGGGCTTTCCAGAAGTTATTCAGCTACAAAATACATATTTGCAACACGCAAATTCGAACATATAAAATGATCGATCAACTGGGCGCAAAGCGATCCATGAGGAGTATGCAAATAGTAGCCTCAGGCTCAGAGATCGTACTTGAAACAATGTTCTCTCTCTCATGATCAAAACAACAAGTACCTTTCTCCCAATTGGAATTAAAAGCAGCCCGCTGCTTCTTCTTGTTTCTCTTAGAAAGCTCACTAAAAATCTCAACTAAACCGGCCATCTTCTTTATTTTCTTTCTTTCTTTCTTTATTTCTTTTTTATTTGGAGAAACCTTTTGAGAGAAGGAAGTAAATTTATAGAGAATGAGGTGGGGAGGAGGAGCAAGTTGCTGGAAGAAAGAAGCTGGAGCATCTGAGAGCCACAAGTATTGCTTCCACTTGAGATAACGTGGACGCTTTGGGGCAAAGGAAATGATTCAGAGAATTTTGTTTAAGAATATGCTATTTGATTAAGAGAGGCTACACGAATATTCTTTGAAATGCTGATGCAGAATACCAAGTATTCAAGTCTAGTAGGTGCAGGCAAATTAAGAGAGAGTGAAATTGCATTCTAGTATTCCAGGTGTTCACGTACAATAAGCACATATGTTGGCCGTGGAGCCTAATCTGCATGGAGAATACATTGCATCGGAATCTAGGACTTAACCACTATAGAATTGCTCCCTAGCTACGCGGGGTCCTGCAGTGTATAAAAGGAAAAAAAAGGTTTTTTTTGCAAATATACCCTTAAATATTTGCAAAACTACTCAAATCATTAGTTTTGAAAAAAAATATCTCCAAATCAACTAATCATCAACTTTGATAGACCAATTTGTTAACTAAAATATAAAATTATCAACAAGATAGTCAAAATTTTACTCACCAATTTGATGATTTGTTAATTTATTGATTTGATAATGTAAAATGTTGGGTATCGACTTAAACTCCAAGTTGGATGCGGATATGAAGGCTAGGCCCAGTCCTAGTAGTTTTCTTAGAGATGAAGTTAACTTGGTGTGCAAGTCAGGGGTGCCTTTAAATAAGACGTCCTATTCTAGGTTTTTGAGGTAGAGAGAGGGAGAGAGACAATATTCTTGTAATCAGGGTTTAACAGAGAGTGTAATCGAGCTCAAGGGTATTGTGAAAGAGGGTTTGGCAGTCTTTGTCCATGCAAAAGATTGTAATTTGGAGGTGATAGTGGATTGTTTTCGATCCCGTGGTTTTTCCTTGTTGAGGGTTTTCCACATTAAATTTTGTGTGATTCTATTTACTGCGTTTGGTGATTTTCGGGGTTTTTTGCGAGATCTAAATTCCTAACAAGCGGTATCAGAGAGGGGTTCGACAGTTCCTGGAGGGTCGAGCGGTGTGTGATTGGTGAAGGCGTCAGTGATCGAGGCGCTGGATCGACATCGCTTAACGAGAGCCGACATCGCTGGAGGAGAGAAATCACGCGAACAACAAGCGGAAAGGTATCAGAATCGAAGGTACTGAAGCGGAATTATCCGTGGGGAACACTCGCTCACCCGGTTAGGGTTTGGTTAAAAGTTATTAAATCAAATCCGACTGTGCAGATTAATTTATTTTCTGATCGAGGGTTTGGAGGCGGATTTTGGTGATCCAGGAGTCGTTCCTAGGGTTTTTCGACGTGCTGAGTTTATTTTTAACATCACTTTTATCAAATTCAATCTCTACAGTGACTAATTTAAATTTTGATTGTGGTTAGAGGATGATGACTTCTTCGGGTCCGAAGTTTGATATTCCGCTATTCAACGGTAAGATAAATTTTGCAGTGTTGCAGTGCACGGTTGAAGATATTCTTGTGCAGCAAGGTGTTGATCAGGCTTTGGAGGAGAAGAAACCTGAAGGGTTGAAGGATGTTGAATGGAGTTCCATGCAAAAGAGGGCGGTTAGCACAATTCGTTTAGCACTCGCCTCCGAGATCAAGTACAATGTTATACAGGAGACCACGCTGAGAGGATTGTGGGAAAGGCTCGAGGGGATTTATGCGTCGAAGTCGATGACCAACCGATTGTGCTTAAGGATGGAGCTTTATTCATTGAAGATGGAAGAAGGTACTGCAATTCAAGACCACATCAATGCCTTTAATCCACTAGTTTGCCAACTTATGAATATTGATGAGGAGATTAAAGAAGAAGAGCAGGCGCTACTCCTACTGTCTTCCTCGCCGAAGTCCGACAAGCCGTTAGTTCAGACGATAATTGCAGGGAAGCAGACTTTGAAGTTCAACGATGTGACAGCACTCCCACATGAGAATGAAAGAATAATGGGGAAGGAGAGCACATCTAATAGTGGTGAGAGTGCACTAGCTTTTGAAGGTTCTGATCGAGGAAGGAGTAAGGGGAGATATGACAGTTATCGAGGAAGGTCAAAGTCTCGGACCCGAGACGACAGTGAAAGGGAGTGCTATTATTACGGAGAGAAGGGTCACACTCAGTTCAGATGTTCCCAGATGCGAGATAATTTGAAGAGTATTAGACAGATAAAACTTTAAGAAAATGAAAAGAAGGTGGACTCATCGGTAGTTGTGTGTGATGAAGATGTGGTGTTGTTGATGGAGAGTACGAGTACTGATGTGAGTAACACTTGGGTGTTAGATTCTGCAGCCTCTATGCACGTTTGCAACAATAAAAATTATTTTGACACGTTGAAGACGGATGAAGAATTTGGCGACGTGATCATTAGAAATAACGAGAAGATGAAGGTTGAAAGCGTTGGGAGTGTTCGCCTCAAGCTTCACACTGGGAAGGTTGGAATTCTTCGTCATGTGAGATATGTGCCGTCATGTGGTGCTAATTTAATTTTGTTGGGTGAGATGACATCGCGTGGGTATAAGTATGTGGGTGAAGGAGAGTGGTGCAAAGTGTATAAAGATGGTGATTTGATTTTGTCAGGGAAGAAGAATAACAACCATATTTGCTATTTAGATGAGCGATTTGTTAATGGTGTAGATGACTCTTCTCAGACTCTTGTCCATAAGGGAGAGGTGAAGAACAAGAAGAAGAGAGTGAGTTTTTCTGAAGCAGTTGAGACACTTGGACATTTTTCGTCGAGGGAGGATATGTTGGGTACCGACTTAAACTCCAAGTTAGATCTTGGATATGAAGGCTAGACCAGTCCTAGTAGTTTTCTTAGAGATGAAGTTAACTTGGTGGGCAAGTCGTGGTGTCTTTAAATAAGACATCCTATTCTAGGGTTTTGAGGTAGAGAGGGAGAGAGACAATATTCTTGTAATCGGTTTACAGATGAGGGTGAAGGGTTCAAGGGTATTGTGAGAGAGAGGGTTTGGCAGTCTTTGTCCGTGTAAAAGATTGTAATTTGGAGGTGATACTGAATTATTTTCGATCTCGTAATTTTTCCCTGTTGAGTGTTTTCCACATTAAATCTTATGTGATTCTATTTGCTACGTTTGGTGGTTTTCGGGATTTTTTGCGAGATCTAAAAATCCTAACATAAAACACGTTGTGAATGCATTTATGAAGAGATTGTCAGAAGCTCTAACTGGGGCCTGACAAAGGAAAATGACTTGCAACGAAGAACGAGTCGTACCTCCCAAATCGTGCATCAGAATTGGTTGAATAATATATTAAAATCCCTTATTTTTTGAGACGGAGTCCACCACAGGGAGTCTTTTAAGGATAGTTTTGTCATTTCTATTTTTGATAAAATTTGGGTCCTAGTAGGAGTGCTGTTTATTTTTCTATTTAAGCAGAGGAAATTTACTTGCAACGATGAACGAGTCGTATCTTCTAAACCATGCATCAAAATTGGATGAATAATATATGAAAATGTCTTTATTTTTTTACATGGAGTCAACCATGGGGAGTCTTTTAAGGATAGTTTTGTTATTTCTATTTTTGGTAAAATTCAGATCGTCGTAGGAGTGTAGTTTATTTTTCTATTTAAACAGAAGATTGTAAGCCCTCAAGCATAACTTTTCATCAATAAAACTCCTCTTCTTAAATTTCCTTCATGGATTCAAGGTTCTTCATGGATTTGAAGATCATTCTTTATGGAGTCAAAGAGCAACCCTTAGTGGATTTCGCGATTTATCACTTTCGCGCTGCATTATTTGAGGGATATTTTCCCCAAAGTTGAGATGATATGTGGTAGTTTTGTAAGCATTAGGATTTGAGGGCTATATTTGCAAATACCCGTGATTTAAGGGGTCTACATGCAAATAAACCAAGTGAAAAAAAATAGACAAAATACACCGCGATCTACTGAATTCTTGTCATTTTCATCTCTACTACCTTTGTTCCTACTCTTGACTATACAAGAGATACGTTGTCATAATCCACCTCAGTCTTGTTAAGTTTAATGCCATCGTGTACTTCGAAGAAATGTGAAGATCTAGAATAATCAAATTATCAAATTTCCCCTCAATTATCCATGATAATACTTTTCAATGTTGCTTCTAGCTTGTCCAAGATTGTTGGAGTCTGCTGTTCCAAGTCAGGACTTATCCAGATTTGGAGAGAGAGAGAGAGAGAGAGAGAGAGAGAGAGAGAGAGAGCTCTTTCTCGAGAGGATTACGATCAAATCATGATTATTTGTAATCAACAATTAGGTCGCTTGATTTCACTATTATAGTATCGTTTAAGGAAATAGTAAACCTGTCCAACTTGAAAATGGAGAAAACCTAAGGCATATTTGGATTGAGAGAAAGTGAAAAGAAAAGAGGGAAACCTAAGCCATATTTGGATTGAGAGAAAGTGAAAAGAAAAGGAGGGGGGGGGCAAGGGGAAAGGGAAATGCGAAGAAATTATGAAGGAAAACCATAAAGAAATTAATTTTGTTGTTTAGGTGCCAATGAAATTGAATAGAAAATATCCACATTACATAATAATCATTTAATTAATATATTTTAATTTATATTCAAATTACAAATTAATAACTATCATATAATTAAAAAATTTGGTATGATTCGCACCTCACATATAAAACAAAAATTGCTTCTAATCGTGAATTTTGTATGATCTAGTTTTGAGAATCGATACATAAACAAAATTTAAGGTGTCTTTTCAACTGTGATCTGAATAAAAATTATAATCGATCTCAATGTGTAGGTAAACTCACGAAGACATCATTATGAGTATCAAAATCTTAAAGCTAACCCAATTTGTGTACACCCAACTGATCCCTGGACATATTAGAAAAATCATAATAAATACGAAAATTAAATCAATGCTCCTCAAAATTTTCCATTCAATGACTTGTTTATGTTTTAATTTGTTCACTTCTCCTCTTAATTATGTAGTAAATTTTGCATCATCGAGTCTTCTAGCCTCCAAAGACTGAGAATCCTACATCTTCAACAAGTCAAAACATATCCAAACTCCCATTACTACTACATCGAGAATAATGATTACATATACATCATTCACATAATCACCAACAAAAAAATAAAAAATTAAAAAATTAAAAATTAAAAAATCAAATCAAATCTTCTGAAAATCAGTCCCCAACTCCCAAGCTAGGTTATCTGAAAAATAACATCTCATTGAATTCACCATATATACTACATATACACTTGAGAATCTTATCCCAAATTAAGGGGAATCCAAAATTTATTCCAGCTACAAACTATAAACACTAGATCATATACAACATCGCATTTATAAAATTTTCAGCCCAAAGCATGATAACAACTAGCTAGGTGCAAAGCGATCCATGAGGAGAATGCATATAGTGGCCTCAGACTCAGAGATTGTACTCGAATTCCTCCTCATCTTAATTTTGCCCGAAACAATCTTTTCCTTATCCTCACCACAACGATTATTACTCTTTCCCCAATCGGAATCCTTAGTAGCATTCTGCTTCTTGTTGCTGCCCTTAGAGAACTCGCTCGAAATCTCAACTAAACCAGCCATCTTCTCTTTTTCTTTCTTTACTTTTTTCTTTTTGATGTGAGAAAAACTTTTGAGAGAAGGGAGCAAATTTATAGAGAGAAGAAAAACTAGTTGCTATAAGAAACAGGGGCTCCTCCAGCAGTTTCAAAGAAAACAGGCTGGAGAAATTGAGGCCACACAAGCGTAGCAATTCACATGAGATGGCGTGGAGACGCTGGGACGCGGGAAATGATAGGGTGAATTTCACAAAACCCCCTGGAGTTTGGGTGGTTTACATTGAACTCCCTGAACTTTGTAAATTTTATAATACATATGCATATTTCTGAACTTTGAGGAGTTTCATAAAATTCTCTGAACTTTGGGAAATTGTTATTAGCGAAATTAAAGGGCAGATCAGGTGGAAAAAAAATATTAGGGGAATAATTTTGTATTGTTTTATTGATGGTGGGGTGGGTGGGGAGGGTTGGTTATTTTGGGCTTTGATTGGTAAATTTTTGTTTAAATAGAACTTATAAATACCATATAGTTTTCCATACATGGCACTTGTATACTCTCGCTTGTTTTTGGCAGCAATTGTATATCATGGAGTTTTCTAAAATTGTGATTTAATACTTTATGTTATACAAATTTGAGAATTTTTCCCTAATTTTTCCATGTGATACTCATAAGCTAATTTTATAACTTTTAACCCTTAATGTTTGTTGAGTTTACTATTAAACCCACCATGTTTCTTTTTGTGAATGTAATTGGGGTATATTTAAAATAGAACTATGATATCCTTGACAAGAAATTCAACAAACATTAAGAGATAAAATGTTCTAAAATTAGCTTGTGGGTGTCAAATGGAAAAGCTCGAATAAAATTCCCACATTTGCATAATAAGATATTAAGTGCAACTAATAGAAACTTTGAGGTACATAAGTGTCGCCAAAAACAAGTGTGGATGTATAAGTGCAAGGTAGATGAAAACTATAAGGTATTTAAGTTCTAATTAGCTAGCCTTCTTTGAAAGATACTTGTCTCATACCTTAACTTCCATAGGGTGGTTTTGTAAAACTAACCAAAGTATATTGATTCACAAAGGTGGTAAGGTCTTGTGCCAAAAGTCACCAAACTTGAGGGGGTTTTGTGAAATTGACCTAAACTGATGCAAGGGCAAGGGGATATCTTCTCTTCGCGATATGCTCTATTTGCACCAAAGGAGGACATTTCTATGGGATTCTTTGAGATACTAAGGCAAAATATCTAATAGATACAGCCAAAGAAGAGGAAGAAGACGTGCATGTTCATGCACTCGTATGTATTTGATTTTTATTAGTCTACTCCGTTCTAGAGAGGTTGGCCCGCTTGAAAACGACTTATTAATTTCCGCCATTACTTCACGTGACCTTTGTAGGCACAGTCAAGATATGGGGCCTCATTGATTGGTGTGTTATAAGAGTGGTCCTTCTAAAAATTACTGGGTTAATTGGATAGATTGTCGTTGTATTTATCTTCTAATTGGACAGTTTTATCTATGTTTTGATTGCTTCAATGATTGGTCATATAATTAAATGCTAATTAGATTCCTATCGATCACTTTCTGTCAATTTAGGTTGTATATTTTCAATCTTTTTAAGCAATACAACTTATTCAATATGTCACAAGTTAATATTAATTTTCAAGAATAAAATGTCTGTAGAAACGTCTACTTGTCTGTAAAGCAGTTTTCGGGTTGATGTGAGTCATTCTGCAGGCATTGTAGTCATTGTCTATGTGAACCGGCGAGTTTTGGTGGAGCGAGTGAGTCATTATCAGTATTGTAGTGGACTAATCTGAGCGACAGAGAAAAGCGTTGCTCTGTTTTAGGCCTTAGTAATAACTACTCAAGTAGTAGTTGACTAATCTGGCAGATTCGACACGTTTGGTTTTAAACCGGTTCGTTTAGAGTTTATATATAACCCTAAACCCGATTAATTAGGAAAGTTTCAAGCACGTTTTGGAGCGGCTGAGAGGGTTTTGTGCATCTTTGGAGAGGAGATCTTTTGAGAGATTGAGAGGTTTGTTTTAGGGTTTCTTTGTGAGAACTTGTAATCCTAATTTGTATTCTCTCTTTCTATTAGTGAAAATCCCCTCCTTACCCGTGGGCGTAGGCAACTTGCCGAACCACGTGAAATCTCGTGGTTCTCTCGCTTTGCCGATATTTGCTATCGTTTGTGGTGGTTTCTCTCGACGGTTCCGGTCCGCTACCAACAATTAGTATCGAGCTATTGTTCGATTGAAAGTGGTGTAATTTCTAATTTGAGGGGTTGTTCGGTGATTCCCGAGAAGCGGATTCACGAAGACAAACGAGGATGGCGTCAACCAAGAAATCACCAAAGTGGGAAAATTCGAGATTGAAAAGTTCAATGGGAAGAACGACATTTCCTATTGGAGGATGAGATGAAAAACTTTTAATTTCGCAAAAATTGCACAAGGCTTTGGATGGAAAGGAGAAGAAGAACAAGGATATGTCCGGTGAGGATTGGGAGGAGTTGGATCACGCGGTCGATTATCCTATGCCTTGAGAGGGATGTAGCTTTCTTGGTAGATGGAGAGGAAACGGCCAAGGGCGTGTGGAAGAAGTTAGAGGGTACCTTCATGACTAAGAGTCTAACTAACCGGATCTACTTAAAATCCAAATTGTATACTTGCAAGATGGAGGAGGGCTCATCAATCCTGAACACATCAACAAGTTTGATAGGATCATATCGATTTGAAAGACATAGATGTTAAAGTAGGAGACGAGGATCGCGCTTCTACTACTCTCTGCCGAAGTCTTATGAGAACTGGTGCAAACACCGATGCTTGTGGGAGAAAATTTGAAGATGGATGAGACTAGAACGGCACTTCTAGCGGACGATCTTGGAAGATTGCTACTAGTGACATGGCCATCGGTGGTAACAAGGAACAAGCGAGGGATTGTTTGCAAGAGGAAGGAGCAATGAGCGAGGAAAAGGCAAGGGAGGAAAGTCTAGATCTAAATCAAGACCTCTTGCGGGAAAAGGATGTTTCAAGTCGCGGTGAAGCTGGGCATTTCAAAGTCGATCATCCAAATAAGAGAGTAGGTGGAAAGAAGAAGAACAACAAGACCGAGAGAGAGGGCAAGGAAGAAGCGAGCTACGTTTGAGGAAGGGAGCGATAAGGAGTGCTATGTCGCCACGGGTGGCGAGGATATCTCCGGAAGTGGATACTTGATTCGTTGCTCTTACCATATGTGTCCAAATAGGAAGTGGTTTACTACCTCTGAGGCATTGATGGTGGAACTGTATTGATGGGGAATAACCATGCTTGTAAAACAGTGGGGCTAGGTAATATCAAAATCAAGATGCATGATGGAGTGGTTCGAACCTTGACGGATGTGAGGCATGTTCCGACTTGCGGAAGAATCTTATCTCAGTTGGTGCTTTGGACTCCGGTGGTTGCGGATTGTGGCCGAGGTGAAGAAGGTTGTTCGTGGTTCCTTAGTAGTGATGAAGGGTGTTCGCCACGGTAATCTATATACTCTCGTGCACGACGGTGACAGGAGATGCAACGGTTGAACCGGGAAGTGGTGGAGACCCATGTGAGCACACACGGTTATGGCATAGGCGGCTTGGGCATATGTCGAGAAGGGTCTAGTTCGCTTGGTAAAGAGGGTCTGTTGAAGAATCTGAAGGAACCTAGCATGGATTTTGCGAGGATTGTGTGTATGGAAAGTCACACGGGGTCAAGTTCTGAGCGACAAGTCTAAGAGCGAGGGATACTAGATTATGTGCACACGGATGTTTGGGGGAGAAAATTTGAAGATGGATGAGACTAGAACGGCACTTCTAGCGGACGATCTTGGAAGATTGCTACTAGTGACATGGCCATCGGTGGTAACAAGGAACAAGCGAGGATTGTTTGCAAGAGGAAGGAGCAATGAGCGAGGAAAAGGCAAGGGAGGAAAGTCTAGATCTAAATCAAGACCTCTTGGAAAAGGATGTTTCAAGTCGTGAAGCCGGGCATTTCAAAGTCGACCGTCCAATAAGAGAGTAGGTGGAAAGAAGAAGAACAACAAGACCGAGGAGAGAGGGCAAGGAAGAAGCGAGCTACGTTTCAGAGGAAGGGAGCGATAAGGAGTGCTATGTCGTCACGGGTGGCGAGGATATCTCCGGAAGTGGATACTTGATTCTGGTTGCTCTTACCATATGTGTCCAAATAGGAAGTGGTTTACTACCTACAGAGGCATTGATGGTGGAACTGTATTGATGGGGAATAACCATGCTTGTAAAACAGTGGGGCTAGGTAATATCAAAATCAAGATGCATGATGGAGTGGTTCGAACCTTGACGGATGTGAGGCATGTTCCCGACTTGCGGAAGAATCTTATCTCAGTTGGTGCTTTGGACTCCGGTGGTTGCAGGATTGTGACGGAAAACGGAGTGAAGAAGGTTGTTCGTGGTTCCTTAGTAGTGATGAAGGGTGTTCGTCACGGTAATCTATATACTCTCGTGAATGCAGCGGTGACAGGGGAGATGCAGGTTGGAACTGAAGGAAGTGGTGGAGACCCATGTGAGCACACACGGTTATGGCATAGGCGGCTTGGGCATATGTCAGAGAAGGGTCTAGTTCTGCTTGGTAAAGAGGGTCTGCTGAAGAATCTGAAGGAACCTAGCATGGATTTTTGCGAGGATTGTGTGTATGGAAAGTCACACAGGGTCAAGTTTCGAGCGACAAGTCTAAGAGCGAGAGGATACTAGATTATGTGCACACGGATGTTTGGGGTCCGCTCGAGACAACTTCCAAGGGTGGTTCCGTATTACGTCTCGTTTATAGATGATTATTCTAGGTATGCTTGGATTTACTTTCACGAAGCACAAGAATGAGGTGTTCGAGACATTCAAGAAGTGGAGAACAATGGTTGAGAACGAGACGGAAAGAAATTGAAGGCGGATCCGATACGCGTGCGAGTATCTGAGATGGTGCTTTCAAGGAGTTACGTGATCGGAGGGAATTGTTCGATCTTGGGCCATCGAGTCTACACCACGCAAAATGGGGTCGCGGAGATCGAACCAACACCGCGGGAGAAAGCGGTGAGTATGCGATCTTATGAGTTGGGCAAGCGAATGGTGGGCGGCGGTGGCTACAGCCTTGTTACATTGTGAACCGTTCACCACATTCGACATTGATGGTGATACACCACGTAGGGTGTGGTCGAGAGCATGCGATTATGATAGGCTCGGAATTTTTGGATGTATCGCCTACTATCCGTCAACGAGGAAAGCTTGCGAGCCAAGAAGGCAATATTCTTGGGATATGCAAAGGCGTAAAGGCTATCGCCTTTGGTGTCTGGAAGATTCAAAGTTCGTGGTCGCAGGATGTTACCTTTGATGAGAAATCCATGATTGCTAGGTCCAAGGATGATGGTGTTATGGTGGTGAGACTTCTAAGTCTCGGGTTATTGAAATAGAACCTAAAGACCAACTAGGTTCTAATCGTGCTCAAGTGGGAAGTCGGGTAGATGATGAGCTTGGCGGGAGGAGGTTCGAGGAAAATACAGGCACTACAACAACAGCAGCTCGAGGATAATTTGGCTTCCACTAGGCCAAAGCATACAGGCAGTGCAGGCTGAGGGGGCTGATCAACCTGAAGCACTATGGGCTAATATGGTTGAATCGCACTCTCGGTGGAGGAGGACGAGCGGTCTCCTTCAAGGAAGCTATTCGGACAAGGATAGTGAGAGTTGGTTGGGCTGCGATGGAGGAAGAGATGGAATCTCTTGGAAGAACAAACATGGGAGGTGGTCCCATTGCCCATAGGAAGAAAAGCTATTGGTTGTAAGTGGGTGTATAAAAGAAAGGAAGATCTTTGAGCTTCGGTGGTGTAAGATACAAGGCGAGGCTAGTGGCTAAGGGTTTTGCAGAAAAGGGTGTGGATTACAATGAGATATTTTCTCGGTGGTGAAACACACATCTATTCGGGTGCTATTGAGTATTGTTGCTTATGGTGATTTTGAGTCGGATCAACTCGATGTTAAAAGCAGTTTTCTTACGAGGAGACTTGGATGAAGAGATCTACATGCATCAACTTGAGGGCTACAAGGTTGAGGATAAGGAGAATCATGTGTGTCGTTTGAGGAAGTCCACTGTATGGATTAAAGCAATCTCCCGTAGTGGTACAAGCGATTTGACTCCTTCATCTTTGAAGCATGGGTTTTCAGCAATCATGATTGTTGTGTTTACATTGAAGCTTCGCGGAGGTAATTTTATCTAACTTCTTTTGTATGTGGATGACATGCTTATTGCTTCTAAGAGCGAGGTGGAGATAGATAGGTTGAAATCTCAACTTGGTGAAGAGTTCGAGATGAAGGACATGGGCCGCTAGAAAAATACGGGTATGGAGATTAGAAGAGAGCGAATCGGCGATTGTTCTTGAGTCGAAGGGCTACATAGAGCGGGTGATCACGAGGTTCGGGATGCAAAGTGCTAAGTCGGTGGTGACTCCATTGGCTCCACACTTTAGGCTTTACGGTAATCAATCTCCCACTACAGCCGAAGAGAAGGCACATGGGCGTGTTCCCTATGCTAGTGCAGTTGGCGGTTTAATGTATGCAATGGTGTGTACCCGAGATATTTCACAGCGGTTAGTGTGGTCGATAGATTCATGGCGAATCCGGAAAGGCGACCGGGAAGCGATGAAGTGGGTCCTCAGTACTTAAAAATTACAGTTGATCTGGATCGTGTTTTGGTGGAGAAACATGTCGATTGCGGGTTTGTGGACTCGATTATGCGGGCGATCTAGATAGACGGCGATCTACTACTGGTTATGTATTTAAGATACATGGAGCTCCGGTTAGTTGGCGTCGATGTTACAGCTCTGATGGCACTCTCTACTACAGTGAGTACATGGCCATGACGAGGGAGTGAAGGAAGCACCGTGGTTATGGGGTCTTCTAGGCGATTTGGGGATTGGCGGGGAAGCGTGAACTTGTGGTGTGGCGGTCGAGTGCAATTCACTTGGCGAAGAATCAGTTCATCATGCTCGTACCAAGCATATCGATGTCGGTATCATTTTGTGCGGGATGTCATAGAGGAAGGTGATATTTCTCTCATGAAGGTGCACACGAATGAGAATCCAGCGGACATGTTAACCAAGGTGGTCACGGTAGTAAGTTTAAGCATTGCTTAGACTTGCTTCATATCACTCGGTTGATCCGCCTAAGAGGGCATGACTTCTGGGCTGTAATGGGTAAGGTGGAGATGATTTGAGGTGAACTACGATGAGCTTGATCCCTGAGTAGATGAGGCGTACCGCGGCGGTAGTGGCGTACCGGATTGGCCTCGATTGGCCGATGGAGATCTCTAGATGTTCTTGGTGTTCTTACGGTGTTCGTCCAAAATTTGGCGTAAATCAAATGATGTACGAGGTGGAGAATTGTAGAACATGCACAAAAACATGCACAAGACGTTTAGAAGAGTCGACTACTAGGCATTGTAGTCGACTAATCAGAGCGACGCAGCGTGTTTTCGGTCGGGAACGAGTAGTCGACTAATCGTATTGTAGTCGACTAACTGCATCTACGAAAGGCGCTGTTCGCTTTTAGGTTTTAGTAGTCGACTAATCGTATTGTAGTCGACTAATCTGGCGGTTCAGAATCACGGGTTTGGTTTTAAACCGGTTCGTTTAGAGTTTATATATAACCCTAAACCCGATTAATTAGGAAAGTTTCAAGCACGCTTTGGAGCACTTTGAGAGGGTTTTGTGCATCTTTGGAGAGGAGATCTTTTGAGAGATTGAGAGGTTTGTTTTAGGGTTTCTTTGTGAGAACTTGTAATCCTAATTTGTATTCTCTCTTTCTATTAGTGAAAATCCGCCCTCCTTACCCGTGGGCGTAGGCAACTTGCGAACCACGTAAATCTCGTGTCTTTACTTTTTTTGTGTATTTGCTATCGTTTGTGGTGGTTTCTCTCGACGGTTCATGGTCCGCTACCAACAATGTCAAATGCAAATTAGTTATCAATACAAGTTCAGATATGTCATTAATTTTCTTTTCTATAATGATCAAAATATTACACCGAAGATATCTATTATGTCAAATGATCAAGATTTTTCTATGCCACGTCATTGAATCCCATTATTTTAATTGTGAAAAAGCATTGGAAATGATTAATGATCTAGTTAATATTAAAGTATATGACCAAAGGATCCAACTTCCAAGTAATTAAAATGCGGTATGAACATCCAATTAATGGATAAGTGTAATGAAATGATATCCAATTAAGTCTTGGCAATAAAATTAGTCAGGTGATGGTTACACTCAAAATTGATCCAATCAGTAATAACCAAGGTCATAGTTAATTCTTTTTTTTTTTTTTTTGTTAATGAAAAACCTTCTTCATTAAAATCAATGGGTAATAATAGAAGCGATCCCCTCCGGGAAATCTCCGACCTATGAATTACAGCAAGTAAGGTCTAATGCAATATTAGCAAGCCGATGGGCTACAAAATTTTTGTCTCTCTTAATATAATTATATGATATGGCTGAGAAACTCCTCTCCATCTGTTTAGCCCCCTCGACGATTCCCCCAAAGCTAACTAGTGACTCCTTCAAATTGTAAAACTCTCCAATCACGTTCAAAGCATCACTATAAATGCCGAGATATTGAGAAATTTTTAATCCCTCGTAAATGGCCATTGCTTCTGTACTGCAGATGATTCGATCCTTCTGATAGAAATTGCTTTCAACCCTATATATGCCTGGATTCGCTGGATATAACTATTACCACGCCCCCCTTCTTCGAATCCTTTAGCCAAGCGCCATCAACATACATCGAGTGCCCCTCCAAACTTCTCGAAGATGCACTAATCTTAAGTATTTACGGTAGAAGTTTGATCTCCTAAGCAAGCCAATACTCAGAAAGCAAATTTTCCACTGAGAGGCATAAACTTTTTATTGTAGCTGACTCCTTGTCCATCCTCACTTGATTTCTATTATGCCATAAGCTCCAAAGAATCATTAAGAAAATTTCCACCCCATAATTATCCACCTTCTCAGCTAGATCAACAAACCACCACTTAGCATTATTTCCTCTCACGTTGCTTATAGTATAATCCAAGCCTATTTCTCCATGCCTCGATGCTTTTTTATTTGACATTCAAATAAAAAGTGGAATATGGATTCATTCTTCTTACTGCAAATACAACACACCGGATCAATCTCTACACTACACTGCTTTTGATGAGATTATCTTTTGTTGGTAAAATATTTTTGCACACTCGCCATGAAAAATCTTAGTTTTGTTCGGAATAGATGCTTTCCAAATTATCGAGCATGGGCTTTGCAGGGGTGGGTTACTAGCCGACGTGTCGCCACATAGCTAGCCTTGACTGGCTTGTACGCTTTTAGCTTTCAACCTCCAAGTAGTAAGCACTTTTAACTGAAAAAATCCCTTTTGCATCAAAATGCTATATGAATGTGTCCATGCCTCTTGGATTAGTTAGAGGGATAGAGAGAATCTCCTCGACATCCTACTGAATGACCAACTCTTTTAACTTGTCCTCATCCCAAGCTCGTCGCTCTTGAAAAATAAACTCTGAAACTAGCATCTCCTTGTTCTCCTCTATATATGGAGTGATCACTCTAAAAGTGCTCTGATGTAGGACGCTTAACGAACAATTTCATGGAGCAGCGGGACAATCACGAGCTAAACGCCGACTTATACATATTATTAGCTTCTACAAAGAAACGATCATATCTTTTGATCCGGAAGGCGGATTCTGACATATTATATATGTAAATCGCCTATCTCGACAAGACGGAGCCAACCAGATTGTTAGATTTTTATAATCTCATCAGTAATCCTCAGTTTTGGTTGAAATCCGAAAATAATCAGCCTTTAATTTATTTTTAGTAATAAAGTTAGAGTCAATTTAGATTAGGAAATAAAATTAATTTTGATTTAATTAGGACTGATTTGTTTCCTATATTATAGGAGTCTTTTAGGATAGGATTTGATACTTTTATTTTTTGTAATTCAAGTCGTAGTTAATTTTTTTTTTTTTTGTTAATGAAAACCTTCTTCATTAAAATCAATGGGTAATAATAGAAGCGATCCTCCGGAAATCTCCGACCTATGAATTACAGCAAGTAAGGTCTAATGCAATATTAGCAAGCCGATGGGCTACAAAATTTTTGTCTCTCTTAATATAATTATATGATATAGAAACTCCTCTCCATCCGCTTAGCCCCTCGACGATTCCCCAAAGCTAACTAGTGACTCCTTCAAATTGTAAAACTCTCCAATCACGTTCAAAGCATCACTATAAATGCCGAGATATTGAGAAATTTTAATCCCTCGTAAATGGCCATTGCTTCAGATCGCAGATGATTCGATCCTTCTGATAGAAATTGCTTTCAACCCTATATATGCACGGATTAGCTGGATATAACTATTACCACGCCCCCCTTCTTCGAATCCTTTAGCCAAGCGCCATCAACATACATCGAGTGCCCCTCCAAACTTCTCGAAGATGCACTAATCTTAAGTATTTACGGTAGAAGTTTGATCTCCTAAGCAAGCCAATACTCAGAAAGCAAATTTTCCACTGAGAGGCATAAACTTTTTATTGTAGCTGACTCCTTGTCCATCCTCACTTGATTTCTATTATGCCATAAGCTCCAAAGAATCATTAAGAAAATTTCCACCCCATAATTATCCACCTTCTCAGCTAGATCAACAAACCACCACTTAGCATTATTTCCTCTCACGTTGCTTATAGTATAATCCAAGCCTATTTCTCCATGCTCGATGCTTTTTATTTGACATTCAAATAAAAAGTGGAATATGGATTCATTCTTCTTACTGCAAATACAACACACCGGATCAATCTCTACACTACACTGCTTTTGATGAGATTATCTTTTGTTGGTAAAATATTTTTGCACACTCGCCATGAAAAATCTTAGTTTTGTTCGGAATAGATGCTTTCCAAATTATCGAGCATGGGCTTTGCAGGGGTGGGTTACTAGCCGACGTGTCGCCACATAGCTAGCCTTGACTGGCTTGTACGCTTAGCTTTCAACCTCCAAGTAGTAAGCACTTTTAACTGAAAAATCCCTTTGCATCAAAATGCTATATGAATGTGTCCATGCCTCTTGGATTAGTTAGAGGGATAGAGAGAATCTCCTCGACATCCTACTGAATGACCAACTCTTTTAACTTGTCCTCATCCCAAGCTCGTCGCTCTTGAAAAATAAACTCGAAACTAGCATCTCCTTGTTCTCCTCTATATATGGAGTGATCACTCTAAAAGTGCTCTGATGTAGGACGCTTAACTAACAATTTCATGGAGGAGGGACAATCACGAGCTAATGACTTATATATATTATTGGCTTCTACAAACAAACGATCATATATTTTGATCCGGAAGTTGACATATTATATATGTAAATCGCCTATCTCGACAAGACGGAGCCAACCAGATTGTTAGATTTTTATAATCTTATCGGTAATCCTCAGTTTTGGCTGAAATCCGAAAATAATCAACCTTTAGTTTATTTTTAGTAATAAAGTTAGAGTCAATTTAGATTAGGAAACAAAATTAATTTTGATTTAATTAGGACTGATTTGTTTCCTATATTATAGGAGTCTTTTAGGGTAGGATTTGATACTTTCTATTTCTTTATAATTCTAGTCTTAGTAGGAGTCTTATTTGTTATTCTATTTAAGAAGAGGCATGTAACCCCAAGAAATATATCTTTTTATCAATAAATTTCTCTTATTATAGTTTCTTCGTGGATTCGAAGTTCTTCGTGGATTCGGAGATCGTTCTTTATGGATTCAGAGAACAACCCTTGGTGGATTCCGAGGTTATCACTTCCGCGCTGCGTCAATTGGTATCAGAGCCTTGTTTCTCCGATCCGATGGCAGGTGATGAAGCCCCTATTTCTTGAACTGAGTTCGATGAGTTGAAGACCGATGTTATTCAGATTAAGACTACCGTAGATCGACTTGCGCCGACCGAGCCGCCCGAACACGGTAGGAGTTTAAAATCGCGTTGATGGTCGCCAACGACGTGATCTGACTCCACGAGGTGAATTCAACAGTGACAGCGATGACTATGAAGCCCCACGCCACGGTTATGATCACAGAGACCGCCGTCGACGGGACAATTATGATGCTGGAGGGTTCAAGATGAAGATGGATCTGTCATCTTTCAACGGGCAACTTCATATTGAAGAATTTCTTGACTGGATTGCAAAGGTGGAGAGATTTTTCGAGTATATAGAGATCCCAGATGAACCGAAGGTTAAGTTGGTGGCCTACCAACTTAAGGGTGGAGCATCTGCTTGGTGAAAATCAGTACGCATAAATCGATCCCGTCAAAGAAAGCCGAAAGTCGATAAGTGGGAGAAAATGAAAAAGTTATTAAAAGCTCGTTTCCTTCCAACCTATTATTATATATTCAACCAACATCCTAGTTCACACTCTAACCATGGTAATGGAAGGATTAAGCAGCCCCAATTTGACTCCGAGAAAGAGCCTAGATTTGTGACGAGCATTGAAGTAGCAACAAAGAAAGAAGAGCCTACCCTTGCCGAAATTCCTCCTAAGGTGCAAACATTTGTTATGCATGAGATACATGGTGCTGATGATGATATGATAGTGAAGATGGATATTATGCATGATATTACCAAAGAGGTTGTGAGTGATATTGCACTTATTGATGTTGTCCCGATGAAGGAGAAGGATATATTAGAGAGTGAGACAATTGATGATATGTGTGAATTGCTTGATGGAGGGCTCGAGGCAAAGGAGGTGAAAGAATTGTGTATGGAGTATGAGGGAGAAAACTCTTTTTTGGAAGCAATGAACATTAATAATTTCAACAATAATGAGATGACACCACCGGCACTAGAATATGAGGACCAACACGAAAAATATTTGGAGGAGTTTTTCATGTCAACTACAGAGCCACATATTGCCGCTACATATACATGCCGTCAAAAGATTCGCATTACACAAGTTTGATGCGTAAGAATTCCTAGCCGAAGGTAAAAGAACAAATGGAGAAAATCAATGCTAAGTATAAGGATGCCGATCGATGCAGGAGAAGAAAAATATTTATCGATGAAGCTACTATTCAAGTAAATATGAGCTCGGGGACGAGCTTCTTTTAACAAGGGGAGACTGATGTAGAACGCTTAACGAACAATTTCATGGAGGAGCGGGACAATCACGAGCTAAACGCCGACTTATATATATTATTGGCTTCTACAAACAAACGATCATATATTTTGATCCTATGGATTCCGACATATTATATATGTAAATCGCCTATCTCGATAAGATCGAGCCAACCAGATTGTCGATTTTTATAATCTTATCGGTAATCCTCAGTTTTGGCTGAACCGAAAATAATCAACCTTTAGTTTATTTTTAGTAATAAAGTTAGAGTCAATTTAGATTAGGAAACAAAATTAATTTTGATTTAATTAGGACTGATTTGTTTCCTATATTATAGGAGTCTTTTAGGGTAGGATTTGATACTTTCTATTTCTTTATAATTCTAGTCTTAGTAGGAGTCTTATTTGTTATTCTATATAAGAAGAGGCATGTAACCCCAAGAAATATATCTTTTATCAATAAATTTCTCTTATTATAGTTTCTTCGTGGATTCAAAGTTCTTCATGGATTCGGAGATCGTTCTTTGTGGATTCAGAGAACAACCCCTGGTGGATTTCGAGGTTATCACTTCCGCGCTGTGTCATGCTCGGACGAGGGATCCATGGATTTACCCAAACTCTAACACAATTTTCTTTGCCAATGCGCCACCGAATTCCTCTCATGAGTGTATTTCGACCGTCCAAAATACTCTGCCAAAATAAAGATGGATTGTTTCCCAATTTAGCTCTCAAGAAGTCGTTGTTCAGAAAGTATTTCTCTTTGAGAATTTTGTGACAAAGGATATTTGGTTCCTTCAATATATACCATCCTCTCTTTGTCAATAGAGCGAGGTTAAAGCTTTCAAGATCCCTAAAGCTGAGCCCTCCTTCTTTTTTCGAGATGCACATACGGTTCCATTTGAGCCAATGTATTTGGTTTCCCTCCTTACTATGCCCCCACCAAAATTTGTCCATCATTCGGGTGAGATCATTACAAAATCTAGAAGGGAATAAATATACTCATGGCATATGTCGGGATCAACTAAGCTACTGCTTTAACGAGGATTCTTTGCCTGCCTTTGATAAAAGCTTTTTCCTTCCACCCTGAAGTCTCTTCCAAACTCTATCTTTTATAGAACTAAAAAAGTTATTCTTTGATCTCCCCACCATGGTTGGAAGTTTGAGATATTTCTCATGTCGAACCACCTCCTGTGCTCCTAAAACCTCCTTCACCCAAGTTCCTGTTCTCTGGCTGAGAATTATTGCTGAAGAAGACTACCTACTTCTCCAAATTGTTTTTTTGTCATGATGCATCTTCATATATTTGTAAAAAAAAAATTAGTGTTGCACATTCTTGCCTTGTTGCTTTGAAGAAGAGAAGGCTATCGTCTACAAAGAATAGGTGAAAAACTCTTGGGCCGGTCCTGCTTGCGATAGCTCTTGTCAATTGCTTTCAATCCTCCACCTTTTTCGATAATTCTGAAAGACCTTATGCAAAAAAGAGGAATAAGTATGGCGAGAGAGGGTATCCTTGTCAGAGCCCTCTTGAAGGGGAAAAGTACGGGATGAGGAACCATTAAGCAAGACAGAAAAAGAAATTGTAGAGATGCAACGCATGATTAAATCTACCCATCGATCATTAAACCCCATTTTAATCATGAGAACTTGGAGAAAACCCCATTCGACTCTATCATAAGCTTTGCTGTTATCTAATTTTAAAGGACACATCCCAACTTTACCTCCTTTTTTATTCTTTAAAGCATGTATAATCTCGTAGGCAATAATGATATTATCAGTAATTTGTCTACATGCTACAAAACGACTTTTATTTTCAAAAATAATATGAGGAAGAATAATTTTCAACCTATTAGCAAGGGTTTTGGAAATAATTTTGTATATTACATTACACAAGCTTATAGGTATAAGATGGTTCATAGAGTCGATTGGAAATCTTGGGGATAAGGACAACATATGTATGATTAATACAATCGATGAAAACTCCATCATTTAAAAAGATAGACAAGAACTAATGATATCTTTCCGACTATATGCCAATGATTTTGAAAAAAAATAGGATGTTGAAAAAAATAGATGACATTACATCGGGAAAGAAGCCTTTGTTGGGTTCATCTTGCTAATCACTTCTTCCACCTTGCTTGCAGAAAGGTTTTTATAAGCTTTCATTCATCAATGGTAAAACTTTCTTTGTCAATTGTACTTCGATCTCATCAAAATGTTGTGGGTTATTAGAGGAGAAAATTTTCAAAATATGATACATCGACCTCCTTCATATCTTCCTCTTTGTTGTGTATCCTGTTAGAACTATTTGGGGGGTAACGATGTTCGTGCAATATCTCTCGTTTGATTAATAACAAAGTCTTATTTGCTACTGATTAGTTTGTGAGATGATATATTTCAAGAATAAACAGGTATGAATAAGTTGCGGTTCAAAATGATGCAAAAATTAACATGATAGTTGATTCAACCTTTGAACCATCGATGGTCATGAGGCACCATCGATGGTCGCGTCTAGTCATCGATGGCCTACAGAAAACAATCTATATTTTTTAAAAATAAAAAATTAAACCAACGATGGTCTACAGTCAACCATCAATGATCGCAAGGAACATCGATGGACTACAGTCAATAATCATTGAAATTCATAAACCAGAATTTGTACAATCGATGAACTATAGGCAACCATCAATGATCATCATCTACCATCGATGATTGTGATCAACCATCAATGGTCGCGATGGATTTTGGCAGATTTCTAGATTTAATCTCAGCCATTCATCGACTTGTTTGATCTCCAAGTTGGACTCTGATTTGAGTATCTCTATCCTGTTCTATCAATGCCTATTTAAGAGGAGATAGAGATCATAAAAACAATGAAGCGAATGAAGAAAAAGGAGAGATTTATTCTAGGATTTTGTGAGAGCTTTGATTTAAGAATTTAACCCTTGAGCCTTGTTAAACTTCTTCTCGTCGTGCTCAACATCGGGGGATTGTTTCAGCGAGAAGAAGTGCCCTTTGCGTTCAACTACAATATCGCTTCTTCACAGATATTCAACATCAACATTTTGGAGAGTGATTTATTTAAAAGGCTGTAAGATCTTTTTAATTGCGTTTTAATTATTTTTGAGTTGGTTTTGTATTTCAAACTTGTGAGTTTGACGGCATACTTAAGCCAGGGTAATTGAGCGTTAGCGTACTCAAGACAGGTGAATTAAGGGTAGCTAGCTAGGCTAGGTTTCTTCTGGTGATTGTGAGGAGTTGGGTATCTTGACTGGTTTCGGGTAGATTTCAAGATCCTATTTGTAAAGCCTACTGAATCGGGTTGTGATTCAGGAGAACTTCAGTCATTATGAAAAAGGCCCTTCGCGAGAAGGAAAAGTGGACGTAAGATTTTGATCCAAACCACTATAAAAATCTCATGTGTTCCTGCGTTGGTTTGCTTTTAGTTTTTTGCATATTATTTCTACTGCATGTTCTGAGTTTAGTCAAAAAAAATTATAGCAATTGATGGGAAATAAATGATTACCTCCTAAGTTGCAAGTATACAATCTTGATCAAGTTATAGTATATAAGATTATCGATCCCACGAGGAACGGGAAGTAGGAAGAGTTTTGTTCAAATTTTGGTTCTCAAATTATGCGCGTGACAATTAGGAGTTATTCAAATAAAATGAAAGTGAGAAAATGGTGAAAGTGGTGGTGAAGAGGCTAGAGAGAGTGGTTGTGGATTATGTGTAAAAGAGGAGAAAATAAAGTTGAGAATGTGGTTAGGTTATATGCACATAATAACAAAACTAGGTTTGAGATTATATGCACATGGAGGGAATATGAGATTGAGAGAGAAGTAAAAATCAATGAAATCAAGAATAAGGAAAATAACAAACAAATGAAAAGCAAGGATAAAAGGAAAATAAAGAAGGTAAAATATGGAGGATTAATTAAAGATATGAGGAATCTAGAGTAGATCCACTTAGCTTATCTCAATCTCACAAGAATGAGTTGGATTTGTTAGCTAGTTTTAAACAATCTCTAGGATCCCACAAATATTAGCTCCACACTTAGAAAAGGGTAATTCCTAAAGGGTTCTAGCCTCAAGGTGAATTAAAGGAAAGAAAAATCTATTCTAGAAAGTAAATACAAGAATTAAATACATTGCATGAAAGTAAATTGCATGAAAGTAAATTGCATGAAATTAAATTGCATGAAAGTAAATCTAAGCTACAAAGCAATTAAATGAACAAGAAAGAAAATGAAAAAGAAATAAAAGGAAAACCAACAACTCCCGATCTTAATCTAATCCTCCTTTTGGTCCTTGGAATAGAAGAAGAGAAAGAAAATTGAAGGGTGAAAATTTCATTTATTGTGTAACAAAAGTTATAATTTTGGAAGGTCTTCTCAATTAAGAGTAACCCTCCTCTCCAAATGGAGTTTTTACAAAATATTTCTCTTGCATGTTCTGAGTTTAGTCAAAAAAATTATAGCAATTGATGGGAAATAAATGATTACCTCCTAAGTTGCAAGTATACAATCTTGATCAAGTTAGTATATAAGATTATCGATCCCACGAGGAACGGGTAGGAAGAGTTTTGTTCAAATTTTGGTTCTCAAATTATGCTGTGACAATTAGGAGTTATTCAAATAAAATGAAAGTGAGAAAATGGTGAAAGTGGTGGTGAAGAGGCTAGAGAGTGGTTGTGGATTATGTGTAAAAGAGGAGAAAATAAAGTTGAGAATGTGGTTGGTTATATGCACATAATAACAAAACTAGGTTTGAGATTATATGCACATGGAGGGAATATGAGATTGAGAGAGAAGTAAAAATCAATGAAATCAAGAATAAGGAAAATAACAAACAAATGAAAAGCAAGGATAAAAGGAAAATAAAGAAGGTAAAATATGGAGGATTAATTAAAGATATGAGGAATCTAGAGTAGATCCACTTAGCTTATCTCAATCTCACAAGAATGAGTTGGATTTGTTAGCTAGTTTCAAACAATCTCTAGGGATCCCACAAATATTAGCTCCACACTTAGAAAAGGGTAATTCTAAAGGGTTCTAGCCTCAAGGTGAATTAAAGGAAAGAAAAATCTATTCTAGAAAGTAAATACAAGAATTAAATACATTGCATGAAAATAAATTGCATGAAAATAAATTGCATGAAAATAAATTGCATGAAAGTAAATTTAAGCTACAAAGCAATTAAATGAACAAGAAAGAAAATGAAAAAGAAATAAAAGGAAAACCAACAACTCGATCTTAATCTAATCCTCCTTTTGGTCCTTGGAATAGAAGAAGAGAAAGAAAATTGAAGGGTGAAAATTTCATTTATTGTGTAACAAAAGTTATAATTTTGGAAGGTCTTCTCAATTAAGAGTAACCCTCCTCTCCAAATGGAGTTTTTACAAAATATTTCACACTCAAAACCCTCAAAGATTCACCCCTATTTATAGCCCAACGGAGTTGATGTGAACCATTGGATCAAACTTAGCCAAAAGGAAGAGAAATCCACCATTAACTGAACCAAGCAACCGATCGGGTTGGTCGATTAGCCAACCTAAGAAGCCAACCGGTTGGTCAACCGATTGGTTCCCAACGGATTTTGTCTTTTCTTGATATTTCTTCACGAATTTCTCTTGGATCAATTTGGTATCTTGGGCCTTTGTTTGTCTTCTCGATTTGGGCTTCAAAATTGGTAGAAATTGAGAATTTGAGTCATTTGGGCTTTTATTCATTATTTCTTTATTAGCCGCAAAATAAGATAAAAATAATTATTAGTAATATCGTTATTCATATAACATAGGTAATAAGGGTATAAAAATGTAATTAAAATGTGATAATCAAATACCCCACACCTAAACTTTTGCTAGTCCTCTAGCAAAGAAAATAAAAGAAAACCTAACTCACTTTCAGAGAATCGCGGTTGTATTTAGCATACAACAAGCCTTTAAACCCTTAGGTTACCCTAGTGGACGAGTTGTAGTCTCGTGAGGGTTTGCATGAATATACCCACAAAATTCATCAACTTGCCAATTTAAAGAAGTTAATAAAATAATTAATTCATTTGATATCTTCAAACATTCCAATTGAAGTTGGTTAATACTCAAGAAAATGTTTTATCATAACTCCAATGTAATTTTCTTAAGAAAATCCTTCCATTATAGTTATACAAAACCAAGTTTAACTCAAAATTTTAATTTAAAAGTTTTGAAAAGAACATGCTAACTCTTTATTTTAAACAAACTTCAAGTCTTTTAATCCATTTAATTTTTCAAGAACATATACAAATATAACTATATATAAAAACATGATTAGTATGACACATTTTTTTTAACTCTTTATTCCTTGGTGGTTTTGTTCTTTTAATCGGGCTTTCTAAGTGACCATTTAGCGAGTTTTGGCCAATGAATCCCAACCCAATTGGGCTTAGGTCATTAAGCATAGAAATACTCCTCGGGCTTAATTACTCACCAACTTAGGCTTAGTAAAATAGAACCACCAATGATTTTAAGAGAAATTTTTCTTCTTTTGTTAAGTTAGTATATATATATATATATATGTGTATATGTATATATATTCTGAACAATATTTGGATCAAGACAACTTGAAAAATTATTTTCAACTTTAAGTTAGGCATGCAAAAATTTCATTATTTTAATTAAAAATCTAAGTTAAAACTTAAGTAAAGTATACTACTTTGAAAATCATTTCTTAAGAAATTTATTTGGAGTTATCATAAAAGGTAAACTTGAGTATAGAACTAACTAAGGATTAGAAGACTTAAATTCTATCAAATAGATCAATTATTAATCAACTCTATTAAGTTGGCAAGTGATTTTTTATGAAAAGAGGAAAAAATGACATAAAAAGAAAAAATAACTAAGATAATGATAAAATGACTAATCCCCACCCCCACACCTAAATTTTGCATTGTCCTCAATGCAAATTCTATTATGCACAAAGTAAGAGATAAGAATGGAAGCACTTACATCGTTAGGTTGACTTGAATAATGATAAAATTCGTAATTACCTTTGGTATGAGAAGGTGAAGTCAAAAATTTATTCTCTTTTTTTCCTCTCTTTTCTTTTCATGTTTATTTTTCTTTATTTTTTTTTTTTTTTTTTGAAAATAACAAGAAACTCTCACATGAGAGAAGAATAAATTCTTTTATTATTATTGTGGGACAAAAATAAAAATATAGAATAAAAGATAAAACATGAGAAGCTCACATTCTACATTAAATCCTACATTATTGCTGAAAATTCTACCGAAATTTAAAGAATTTCAAGATGATATAATCAATGATGTTCTCAAATTCGAAAATTCCAAGGTTTGCAATGTGTTTTGCAGCAAATTAAGGTAGGTCTTATTGGTGTTATGCATTTTGAACTTAGATTTTTGATTAATGAAAATTTGACATTTTGGTTGCTCTTTCAAAAATCTAAGCTCATCAGAAAAGAGTTCTTCAATGTTGCATTCAAGAGGCATGTATTCAACACGCTTCCTCATTCTCAAAAATCAAACACGAGGTCGCTAAAATTTGCAGCCTCACCAAAATTTCCTCAAAACTAATGTCGATTCATTCTCTACTGCTTGAACTTTCTTGGATGTAATTGATTTGAAAGATTGATTATCAATATTATTTCTGGATTGAAAATATTAAGTTCAGAAGAAGATTCCCAAAAGACGACTTCATGTGACCAGGTTACAGTTGATGAGAGCATTAGAAGTGGCTAAGAACGGTCTTCCTAAGATCACGGTATCGTTCTTGGGATTGGAAGCGGGTTGCGTTTCGGGACTACGAAATCAACAGGAAAAATAAAGTCTCCAACCTTTATCAATACATCCGTTATTTCACCCATAGGGACCTTAATGATCTATCGCCTAACGAAGTGTGCATCTAGTTGGCTTGAGTTCCCCGACACCTAGTTGTTGGTAGATCGAATACGAAGCAAGTTGACACGGCCCCTAAGTCTAAAAGCCTTATCGATACGAGTATTACCAATGATACATGGGATGGTAGGGCAACACGGATCCTTATGTTTCAATGGTACGCACTTTGAGAGGACTTCACCGATATTGGCGTGAGAAAGACTTTCTTTGGAACATTTATTTGCCTCTTTTGGTACATAATTCCTTTAAAAATTTGGCATAAGAAGGAATTTGTTCAATGACATCTAAAGAGGAATGTTGACCTTAACTCGCTTGAAAGTCTCTAGAATTTTCTCCTCCCGAGAGGAGTGCTTCCTAGGCCCGAGTCTATTCTAAGGAGCAACCTGGTTTAAATTGATTAGACTCAGTTCAGTTCGGTTCTAAATCATCGAAGGGTGTGATTTACAGTAGAATATCGAAGGAGAGAATTTGTTCGGTTCAAGGGTTTCACTTAGAGGCATTCTAACGATTATCGACTGTCTACGACCGTAGTGAATGGATTGCATTCACTTCACTTTGTAGGTTGAACTTGATCCCGTGTCCTTCGGGTTGGGCATGGGTTGACTCGAAAAGTTCCTTCTCTCTCACTCATGGCATTAGCTAGTTGACCAAGTTGGGTTTCTAACCTAGCTATGGCTTGAGTGTTTGAAGTGAAGATTTGCCCTGTTGATTGCATGAAGGAATTCAACGTGTTTGATGTTTGAGTCAATAAGTTCGTGGTGCGTAGAGGTTTTAATCAAAGTTTCTAGACCCTTTCCGAACATTAAGACGCTTATCATGGTCACAATTTGAGGAGTGTGATTTGCGATTGGTGATGAGGAGACCGATTTTGAAATGACAGATTTGGTTGTTGAAAATTGAGAGGAACTGCATTGCCCCTAGAGAATTGTTGGGTTGAAGAGGGAGTGAAATTTTAATTTCCGGAGTAGTTTCCCTGGTTCCATGCAAAATTCGGATGATTTCTCCAACCTGGATTGTAGGTTGGAGAAAATGGATCATTCACCGGACGCTCGAATGCAGCGTTTATCCGACCTAGTGGTCGACCGGATCCTAAAAGAGGACATTCCTCCAAACAAGAGATGGAGACAGACAGCTATGACAACCCGAGGCGTAAACTTGGTTGATTTGAGCCGAGCTCGTTCTTTGACTTCTAAAGCTTCTAACCTACGCATGATTGTAGCCATCTTTGCTTCAGAGGCTATGTTCGCTTCTAAGGAAAGACCACTGGTTTTGGGTTGGGAACCGATGAAACACGGTCATCACAATGTTCCCACCGCATGGTTTTCTGATAAACTCTCTAAAAGTCCCAAGCTTCATCTGTATTTTTCTTCATGAAATCCCTTGACACATTGACTCTAAGGAAGTTTTGAAGAATAATCCAATCCTTCATAAATGATTTGGCATAATCGCCACTTTTCAAGACCATGGTGAGGACATTGGATAAGAAGATCTTTGAATTTATCAAAATACTTCCAAAAGATTCTCCCCGACAATTTTAAAATTTTGAATGTTGTTTCTAAGCTTGACTGCTTTGTGGATAGGAAAGAATTTTTAGAAAAGCATTACAAATTCACCCCAAGTTGAGATGGAATCGTGGGCAAGCTATCTGACCATTTTTGGCTTTGTCCTTAAGGGAAAATGGAATAAATCGAGTTTGATCGCATCTTCTGTTAAGTCCCTCATCTTGATCATGAGGCAAACTTCTTCAAATTCGGAGATGAAAATGTAAGCGCCTTCGGTTTCTACTCCTAGGAATTTGGGAAGCATGTTAATAAAATGCGTCTAAGTTCGAATTTGCTCCATTGACCTCGGGGAGTTTTATGCAAGAGGGATTGCATTTCTAGTGGGGTAACAAACATCTTGAAGAACAGGTGGGTTGGTATTGGCCATTTCGCTTGGTTCAAGAGATGGATCAAAACGAATTAAACGATTGGTATTATCCCTAACCCAAGTTTGCATACACCAAAATTAAAATATTTTTTTTAATTTTTATGAAAAAGGACAAGAGAAAAAGTTAAGAAGATGATGAGAAAAAAAAAAGAAAAAGGAAAAACTAACTAAAAGCAAATCAAGGCAATCACTTTTCAATCACCCTAACTCCAGGGTTAAGCCTAAACTTGACTTAGACCAGCTCCTAACTAAAAATTTCCTTAGTGAAAAGATCAAAGTTTACTCAGGTAATTAGCCAGGTAAGGATAGTACTAGAGGGAGATCAAAGATCAATTAAGTACCTCTTTCCTTGCGAGCTTCACGCAACCCCTAAACCTTGCCTTAGACACCATTAATCCAGATAAACTTGGACCGGTTCACTTAAGGATTTCTTGTTTCTTAATGAGCTCGAATCCTTAGGGGCCAACGTCTAATCAAAATTTAAGAGGCTTGGGTAAGTGTAGTGAGGAATTAGTGATTTTTGGGCTAAGGAAAGGGTGATGAAATCCCTCACCTTATCTTGATTAATGAGTTTTGCCCTTAAGATATTTTCAAGTGTGTGCCAAATCAAGATTCTCAAATCACTTGGTGAATTCCTACTATTATATGAAATGCAACCCTAGGAATTAAAAGCAACTAAAAGGATGCAAAAATAAAAATCTTTTATTTTTTATTATGGTCGACAATCAAAGAAATGAAGTTTATTAGGGTCGACAAAGGTAAAATCTTTTTTTATCCTAATTGTCTCTAATGTGAATGAACTATCTAAAGGGTGGAATGGAGAATACTAGAAAGAAGAGTTACCCACGCAATCGATATCCAAAGCCTCGTTGGAGGCAAATCTTCAATCTTGATTCTTCAACTCTTAATCTTCAAGTTCCAAGTTCCTCCACAAAAGAAAACACACAAAATAAGGAACCAAAGTCAATAAAATCCTACTTATGCATCACTTCAAGAACGGCGCCAAAACTTGATGGGAAATAAATGATTACCTCCTAGAGTTGCAAGTATACAACCTTTATCAAGTTATAGTATATAAGATTATCGATCCCACGAGGAACGGAAGTAGGAAGAGTTTTGTTCAAGTTTTGGTTCTCAAATTATGCATGACAATTAGGAGTTATTCAAATAAAATGAAAGTGAGAAAATGGTGAAAGTGGTGGTGAAGAGGCTAGAGAGAGTGGTTGTGGATTATGTGCAAAAGAGGAGAAAATAAAGTTGAGAATGTGGTTGTGGTTATATGCACATAATAACAAAACTAGGTTTGAGATTATATGCACATGGAGGAATATGAGATTGAGAGAGAAGTAAAAATCAATGAAATCAAGAATCAAGAATAAAGGAAAATAACAAACAAATGAAAAGCAAGGATAAGAGGAAAATAAAGAAGGTAAAGTATGGAGGATTAATTAAAGATATGAGGAATCTAGAGTAGATCCACTTAGCTTATCTCAATCTCACAAGAATGAGTTGGATTTGTTAGCTAGTTTCAAACAATCTCTAGGGATCCCACAAATATTAGCTCCACACTTAGAAAGAGTAATTCCCTAGAGGGTTCTAGCCTCAAGGTGAATTAAAGGAAAGAAAAATCTATTCTAGAAAGTAAATACAAGAATTAAATACATTGCATGAAAGTAAATTGCATGAAAGTAAATTGCATGAAATTAAATTGCATGAAAGTAAATCTAAGCTACAAAGCAATTAAATGAACAAGAAAGAAAATGAAAAAGAAATAAAATAGAAACCAACAACTCGATCTTAATCTAATCCTCCTTTGGTCCTTGGATTAGAAGAAGAGAAAGGAAATTGAAGGTGAAAATTTCATTTATTGTGTAACAAAAGTTACAATTTTGGAAGGTCTTCTCAATTAAGAGTAACCCTCCTCTCCAAATGGAGTTTTACAAAATATTTCACACTCAAAACCCTCAAAGATTCACCCCTATTTATAGCCCAACGGAGTTGATGTGAACCATTGGATCAAACCTAGCCAAAAGGAAGAGAAATCCACTATTAACTGAATCAAGTAACCTGTCGGTTGGCCGGTTAACCAACCGGTATAACCGGTTGGTCAACCGACGGTTCCCAACGATTTTGTCTTTTCTTGATTTTTCTTCATGAAATCCCTTGACACATTGACTCTAAGGAAGTTTTGAAGAATAATCCAATCCTTCATAAATGATTTGGCATAATCGCCACTTTTCAAGACCATGGTGAGGACATTGGATAAGAAGATCTTTGAATTTATCAAAATACTTCCAAAAGATTCTCCTGGACAATTTTAAAATTTTGAATCTGTTTCTAAGCTTTGTTTTGTGGATAGGAAAGAATTTTTAGAAAAGCTGTTACAAATTCACCCCAAGTTGAGATGGAATCGTGGGCAAGCTATCTGACCATTTTTGGCTTTGTCCTTAAGGGAAAATGGAATAAATCGGAGTTTGATCGCATCTTCGGTTAAGTCCCTCATCTTGATCATGAGGCAAACTTCTTCAAATTAGGAGATGAAAATGTAAGCGTCTTGGTTTCTACTCCTAGGAATTTGGGAAGCATGTTAATAAAATGCGGTCTAAGTTGAAATTTGCTCCATTGACCTCGGGGAGTTTTATGCAAGAGGGATTGCATTTCTAGTGGGGTAACAAACATCTTGAAGAACGAGGTGGGTTGGTATTGGCCATTTCGTTTGGTTCAAGAGATGGATCAAAACGAATTAAACGATTGGTATTATCCCTAACCCAAGTTTGCATACACCAAAATTAAAATATTTTTTTATTTTTTATTATGGTCGACAATCAAAGAAATGAAGTTTATTAGGGTTAGACAAAGGTAAAATCTTTTTTTATCCTAATTGTCTCTAATGTGAATGAACTATCTAAAGGGTGGAATGGAGAATACTAGAAAGAAGAGTTACCCACGCAATCGATATCCAAAGCCTCGTTGGAGGCAAATCTTCAATCTTGATTCTTCAACTCTTAATCTTCAAGTTCCAAGTTCCTCCACAAAAGAAAACACACAAAATAAGGAACCAAAGTCAATAAAAATCCTACTTATGCACCGTTCCCCGGCAACGGCGCCAAAAACTTGATGGGAAATAAATGATTACCTCCTAAGTTGCAAGTATACAACCTTGATCAAGTTATAGTATATAAGATTATCGATCCCACGAGGAACGGGTAGTAGGAAGAGTTTTGTTCAAGTTTGGGTTCTCAAATTATGCGCGTGACAATTAGGAGTTATTCAAATAAAATGAAAGTGAGAAAATGGTGAAAGTGGTGGTGAAGAGGCTAGAGAGAGTGGTTGTGGATTATGTGTAAAAGAGGAGAAAATAAAGTTGAGAATGTGGTTGTGGTTATATGCACATAATAACAAAACTAGGTTTGAGATTATATGCACATGGAGGGAATATGAGATTGAGAGAGAAGTAAAAATCAATGAAATCAAGAATAAAGAAAAATAACAAACAAATGAAAAGCAAGGATAAGAGGAAAATAAAGAAGGTAAAGTATGGAGGATTAATTAAAGATATGAGGAATCTAGAGTAGATCCACTTAGCTTATCTCAATCTCACAAGAATGAGTTGGATTTGTTAGCTAGTTTCAAACAATCTCTAGGGATCCCACAAATATTAGCTCCACACTTAGAAAAGAGTAATTCCCTAGAGGGTTCTAGCCTCAAGGTGAATTAAAGGAAAGAAAAATCTATTCTAGAAAGTAAATACAAGAATTAAATACATTGCATGAAAGTAAATTGCATGAAAGTAAATTGCATGAAATTAAATTGCATGAAAGTAAATCTAAGCTACAAAGCAATTAAATGAACAAGAAAGAAAATGAAAAAAAAATAAAAGGAAAACCAACAACTCGATCTTAATCTAATCCTCCTTTTGGTCCTTGGATTAGAAGAAGAGAAAGGAAATTGAAGGGTGAAAATTTTCATTTATTGTGTAACAAAAGTTATAATTTTGGAAGGTCTTCTCAATTAAGAGTAACCCTCCTCTCCAAATGGAGTTTTATAAAATATTTCACACTCAAAACCCTCAACATTCACCCCTATTTATAGCCCAACGGAGTTGATGTGAACCATTGGATCAAACTTAGCCAAAAGGAAGAGAAATCCACTATTAACGGAATCACATTTATGCCCGTCGGTTGGCGATCGGTTAGCCAACGGTTAATAACCGGTTGGTCAACCGATTGGTTCCCAACGGATTTTGTCTTTTCTTGATATTTCTTCACGAATTTCTCTTGGATCTATTTGGTATCTTGGGCATTTGTTTGTCTTCAGATTTGGGCTTCAAAAATTGGTAGAAATTCGAGAATTTGAGTCATTTGAGCTTTTATTCATTATTTCTTTATTAGCGCAAAATAAGATAAAAATAATTATTAGTAATATCGTTATTCATATAACATAGGTAATAAGGGTATAAAAATGTAATTAAAATGTGATAATCAGCAATCCTATTCATTCCCCCTTCCTCTAGGCTTGCATCCTAGTTCCAACATATCCTCTCATCTTCTCCTTTCAAGAACTTTAGAGTATTTTTCCTTCGTCTATGAGAAGCTCGAGCATGGAAAAATCGAGTATTTTGATCACCCTCCTGGAGCCATGATACGCACGGCCGTTGTTTCCATAGGATCTCCTTTTTTTCTAAAAGAGAATTTATTTCCATGACCAAAGCATTTTCCTGAGCTACTAAAGAATCCCTCTCGGTGCTTATTTGGATCTCCCTTAATCGTTTCTGAAGGCACTTTAACTTCTTTCCCATATGACCGCATTTATTAGCACTCCATTGCATCAAGTTTTGACTTGTAACTCTAATCTTTAGTTGTATTTCTTGCCAAGAATCCTGCAGACTCTAGCTTCCCCAACTCTTATCGACAACTTCAGCACATTCATCATCTTTGCTCCACATTGCTTCGAACCGAAAGCACCTATTCCTCCTTGGATTATTTAGCCGATGTCTACCTATTTGGGCTTCATAATTAAGTAACAATTGTATTGCGTAGTGATCTCTCGAGGAATGTTCTACATGTCTCACTTTTCAGTTTATAGTTTGAGAATAAGTTGCTCCAATCGAGAGTGGCTAGAAATCGATCCAATCTTTCTCGAACTAATATAAATTTCCATCTTGTTGGTTGTTGCTCCAGATGAAACCATTCCCTTCATAACCCAAATCAAGAAATTGACAATCATTTATCACCTCCTTAAAAGCTCCCATTTGGCTTGCACCTCTGCTTCTTTTCCTCTTTTTGATATTTGATACTATCTCATTAAAATCACCACAGCAAAGCCAGGCAAACAAGGACTTCCCATGAATGATGGCGCCGACTTGCTTTTGGTTCTCCATAAAAACCTGTAAATCTCCATTCCTTCATTCCTTCACCGAGGGCCACCTTCACATCGATATGATTCTTTGAATAGCTTAAGAGGTTAATGATGCTACTGCTATTCAAAAATAATGCTAATCCTCCCTTCCTCCCTTCACAACTGACAGCAAACGCATTATCGTAACCAAAAGCTCTTTTAATTGATTCTAATTCTTTTATAGTTTTTCTCATCTCAATAAGAAAGAGCAAGTCGGGAACCAAACTGCTCAGGGATCGAATTGCATGAGGGTTCCCAAGCCCTTGGCAATTCTATGCTTTACAACTCATGGCATGCGGTGGGATTGGTCCGAGCGAATCTCCGCCGAATTATCATTAGCTAAAGAATTAATTGACTTGTGTTTTTTTGCTTCCTACTTGAATAACCTTCACATTAATCAATCCACCCTCCTCTATGAATCTTCATTTCTTCTCGGCCACAAAAACCGGGTCGTCTGATGCTACTTGGTCTCCTCTGTTCCTTGCCATGTGTTTCCACCTACAAGTAATAGGTTATTTGATTTTAAAGAGTAAATAGATAAAGTTACATGCATGTGTCAAAATTTTTAATTTTTATGATTTTAAAAAGCAAATAGATAAAGTTATAGATGTAAAACCCCTGTAATTACCAATAATTTCTCAAAAGCTATATTTTTATAATTATAGTTTTTCAAATGGTACGCAATATCTATATATACATTATGATCGATTTCACATACGCCATGATGAAGTAAAATCATATCAACGCCCGCGACGCAGACGACGCTCGTACCACATATTAGGTTACAGTGGGACATTTGGTAATTCATTGTTCTCGTTTGCGACCAATGAACCCCGCTGACTGCGGGCTCTAATAAACGACTCACCATGCGACCCATTGGTCAGCTCAGCTAGGTTGGTAGACCAAATAATACATGGATCTATTTGGATTATCCATACATTCTAGTTGCACATGAATTGATCAAGCACTATGGGAGAAAACACATCTCACCAAGATGTATGCTTAATATTGACTTAAGAAAGGCCTTCGACTCTCTTGATTGGGGATTTCTTCAAGATATGCTTACATCTATGGATTTTCTACACCAAATGATTCTCTGGATAATGAAATGTGTTACTAGCCCAAGATATTCCATCTTTTTCAATGGTGCTTTACATGGCTACTTTGAAGAAAAAATGGGATTGCGTCAAGCAGACCCTCTCTCTCCATTCTTATTTGTTATCTCTATGGAGTACCTCTCAAGAATTCTCTCTTATGTTACTTCACAAAGTGATTTCAGGTTTCACTCGAAATCCAGCAGATTGAAGATCTCTCACCTAATCTTTGCAGATGACCTCCTGATGTATGGAAGATGTGATATTGTTTCTATGAGAGTTTTACATCACTGTCTTGCAAAATTCAGCCTTACCTCTAGTTTGATTGCCAACCCTTCTAAGAGTTCAATTTTCTCTGGAGGGGTCTCCCCAAAGGTAAAAAATCTTATGCTCTCTGATCTTGGCTATGTTGAGGAGAATCTTCCAATTAAATACTTGAGGCTCCCAATGATTTCTAAGAGGTTGTCTGCTCTTGATTGTAATGCTCTGATCTCTAAAATCAGTACAAAAATTCACAATTGGCACACTAGGCTTCTCTCTTATGCTGGAAGAACACAACTGATAAAAAGTATCATGTTTGGGGTGCACTCATATTGGGCTAATAGCTACATATTGCCTAAAAATATCTTGAGATCGATTGATGCCATATCCAAGAATTTCCTATGGCATGGCTCTCATGTTTCAACTAAACTCCCTCCTATTGCTTGGAATATAGTTTGTCAGACTCATCATTATGGTGGCCTTAATATTTTCTCTGCTTTTCACTGGAATCAAGCTTCTGCTATTAAGCTCCTGTGGGATATTCATGAGAAAAAAAACTTACTATGGATTAGATAGATCCATGGTACATATATGAAAAATGTTAGTTTATGGGATGCTAAATCAAAAAATGGAGACTCTTAGATGTGGAAATAAATTTTAAAACTTAGAGATTACCTATTGCTAAAATGAGGAACTACGGAGAATGTCATATCTTACGTCTCTAGTTGTCGTGTTCATGGTTAGCTTTAAACTGCCAATGCTTATAACCTCATTGTTGTTAATTCCCCACTGTTGACTGGAAATTTATCGTTTGGGGTAAACTTACTCTGCCAAAACATGCATATATATTCTGGCTAGCTGCTCACAGGAAGCTTTTCACTCAAGATATATAGAGTGAAGAAAATAGGGTTCTCACTATGTAATATAGGTGCTATATTTGTGCCTCTAATGAAGAGGATCATAGCCATCTGTTCTTCTCCTGTGCTTACTGTGCTAAGGTATTAAATGGACTAATGCAGTGAATGGGTTTTAACTATAGAAGTTGTGATTGAAATTTCTTTTATGTGATGGTTTAATATAAACTGTAAAGGAACTCATATGACAAGAGGCTCAAGAGGGCTGCTTTGGCTGCTGCAGTCTACTTCATTTGGAAGGAAAGGAATCAAAGATTTCATACTGATTCCCATTTGAGTGCAGAATCGATCATCAAACAGGTGAAAGTGCGTATTCTCACCGTAGTCTACCACACCTCTGTTCTTCATCAATTTCAAGACTGTATAGCAACTTTGGAGTGATAGTTTTTTGTTCGCCTTAGTTCAGAATAGTTGTTTCTTATGTTGCAGACACACCTATGACAGTGAAGCTTGCTTTCTTTACTTATGTATCCACAGGGATGCTCGGTAGACTAATGTAATCCCTTTGGTAAAGAATAAAGTCTGAAGCTTACTGATAAAAAAATGATCTCGACTCATAATCGCCTACTTAACAATTTATTTAATTAGATTAACAACATGGCCATATCAGCTATAAATGGTTATTCGAAGGTAAATATGTTCTTAGTAAAAGTTAAATCAGTAACATATGCGTACATAAATTTAACATTCATGTACGTGTATATACATGCATTACTTAGTCTATGATGCTCTAGAAACATGGGACCAGTCGAAAGTGACTTGTTAGGGTCATATGTATATAAACCTCATGTGAACATTCTACGTGCGGTCCAAGTTTGGGTTCTCCTTGACTATTTGTGGTCCTCGTTTTAAAAGTGACATTGTTCCAATCGTTGCCTAGTGGGTTACGGTGAAGTTACCATATTTCAGATTTTTTTTTTTCGAGTTTATGGCGTATAAATTCCACAAAACCTCCGGAATTTTGAGGAGCTTTATAAAAATTTTTTAATCTTGGGAATTTGCCATTAATGGATTTAAAAAGATAAGTGAAATGTCTGAATCACCCTTCTTAAAAGGAGGGGGATGAAAAATATGGATATTGACGACTTTTATTTGATGAGCATGTGTAAAAATATCCACGTTTGGTCACATGAGGAGAACCAAAGGTCCAAACATGTTAAACTTAACGGCGTCAATCATGGTAGAGTGAAATAAGCTTAGAAGAATTTCGGGGACTTATAAATTTCATGGAGGTCTTGTGCAACACTGCACAAAGTTCTCAGTTCGGTTTTGTGAAAATAACTTTTTTTTTTCTTTTCTCAATGAAGTGTTTATAATAGAAGATGATTGCTTCGGGGATGAGTCTTTTTCTTTTGCTAGTCCTTGAGTTTGAGCTTTAGCTCTTGGTGTTGTGATTCCTTGCCGTGAATCAGTGGCCCTCAGGGCTGAATATACAGTGAAATTTCATTTCCTCTTGTAATATTCGCCTCTATCTAAAGGCCTTTGTCATGTCTTCAAGGGAGATGGCCCCAGTCCAAAGTAAACAGATATGGGGCCTGGCCCAGCCTAATAATCGTGTCCAAGGCCTAACACTTTAACGTTTGTCTTGCTTTGTAAGTTGGTCTTGTCTAGATTTTTATATCATGCCTAACCATGATATCTTTTAGGCAACTCCTCAAAACATAACTAGGATCAACCTTAGTCCCATTTTGGAAAAAACTGTTTGGAGAAAAAAATGAAAAGGTTGAACTTTGCCAAGTCAAAAAATGAAAACGTTGCAACCTCATGCGGGAGAATCTCGTTAAGTGTTTTTCCAAACTGACCCTTGGGCTGTGTGATAACCTTAAAAAATGGGACCAAGTTTGAACTTGATACTATTTTGGAATGAAAATTAATTATTTGGGAAAAATGGGTTAGAGTTGGCACTGTTTTTTAAAGCCAAAAAAGACCTCTTAAATTGGTTTTTTTTTATTGACTCCTCCCTTCGGTCAAAAGATAACTAGTTTTATCTCAAAAATAGGTCAAAATCAATAACTGTTCAATTTTGAGGAGTTTGCCAAATGACCTTATAGTGTATTTGATAACCACACAAAAATTGTGTCATAGTCAGTTCTGTCCAGTTCTATCCTAAACCAATTCTGGTTTGAACCAGAGGAGGGGTGATCCAAACTAGAACTAATTTAATTCTCAAAATTTGACTTAGAAATTTGGTCACTTTTGGCCTAGCTTTTTGCCAAACATAAAAAAACCAAAAACATCCAAATTACGCCACATTTAGTCCTAATCTAGTTTTATAGGATTGCCAAACACACTTATACAAGGATTTGAATCCTCATTAGTTCTGTAAAACAGTGGAGAGACCAATATTCATAATTATCTATTTATTAATATTTATATCATGGTAACTATTTGAAATAAAACCTTAATCATATTTTTGTGATATATTGGGCTCATTTCCACTTTTCAATGAAACCTTTCTATTTTACTATTTTCCTGAGCGCACTCGAAAAGAGCTTGAATGACAAGCGAAGAAATTATCATTCAAGAAAACTGCATTGATTTTCTAGGAACAATTATAGGCTTCAAGAGCACTTAATTCACTCTTGCTACAAGAATTCCAAAGTTCAACTTTCTGCCCTGTATTCTGTTTTCTCCCCCGTATCCAACAATGTGTCATGGTATGATAGTTTGGGAGGGAATGAATTATCCTAAACACTCATTTGTCTTGTGGCTAGCAGTTCAGAATCGGTTACTTACCCATGACAAATTGCTTAGGAGGGGGATGATTCAAACTAACTGCAGCGTTTTATGCTCTAGTTTAGATATGGAAAGTCGGAATCATCTGTTTTTTGAATGTAATTTCTCAATGGATGTCTGGAACCGTAGCATGGATTGGCTTCAATTCAATTGGAGAGCATGTAACTGGAATCATCTCTTAGATTGGTATAACATCAGGCTGAGGGGGAAGGGATTTAAGCAAAAGACTAAGCGAATGGCTTTATCTTCCTCAGTATACATTATTTGGTGTGAGCGAAATGCAAGAATCTTCAAGCAATCAGCTCGAAGCTCTGATCAGATTGTCAAAGACATTAAGGTCAGTATTATGACCATAGTGCTTAATAGCTCTCTGCCGAAGGAATGCAAAGAGTGGATAGTTTCTTTGTAATTTTCCTTTGAGTTTTTGGGTTGCATCCCAATGTGAGTTTTGGTTTTGTTTTCTCAGTTGGCTGAGCAACTTGATGTATATGTAATCTACCCAATCCATATATATTAATTCTCCTTGAAGCTTAGCAGATATTTACTGACTTTCACTTTGCAAATGCCTAAACAAAAATTTGCACATTGGAAAGTCCAGATACAGGGCTAGCTATGATGAATTATTTGAGTTACTCCTTTTAGCTTCTGTTATCCTTTTGTTATGAGCAAAGCCCTAATGCTAACCAAATTTCTATCTCCCAGTTTCAAGAAGCTTCGATCTCTTTCATAAGGAAACCAAAAGTGAATGCTTGCTTTGCTGATCTTCATTAGGTTTACAAACATTTGAGTAGGGTTAATTCTGAAGATTCTTGACACTCCCTTTGCCAACTTTGCCTTCCTAAAGTAAATTCAAGGTTAGGTAAATCTGCAAGCATGCTAGATTCAAAATGTGACGATGGGGACAAGCTTAGCCTGGTGCCTTCTTCACTTTCTCTTGGTGATGAATGGAGAGCTCCTTCATCGGCCTATATCAGCAAGGAAAACAAATAACATCAAGCAACCAGCTGTTACAAATTAAACATCTCTAATATTGATATTGTATGTTGAAATCAATAACATTCATAAGTTATTAAATACATGTTGTAGGGAAGTATTAATGTAGTTCATATAATTAAGCATAAATGGTAATCACAATTCAAAATTACATTCAAATTTTAAAGATTTATATTTTTTCACGTGCATTTCACATGCCAAAAGATCTAGTTCATATGCAGAGAAATATACCTTGATTAATTATATGAACATTAATTTGATATTGTGAGAATAAAATGCTGCATTCAGCCTCATTTAATGGCGTGCATTACAGAGCAATAATTAAGAAGAAAAAAGAATACTAAAAGTACTCCAAGAGGATATACAGCAAATTTATTGTAAGCCAAGGTAAGTGTGATAAAGGAGATTAATGTAAAATTATTACCTTTTTTCCTTTCACTAGATAAGCTTCGCATCTAATATTGGACGGTGATGATGTCTTCTGTATCATTGATGAATTCCAATCATTCTCTTCCATGGATGAGTAATGCCAGCTGCATACAAATGACAGCTTAATTAAAATTATTTTTAAAAATGAAACAATTTCTTTTTCTTCAAATGATATCGTGATGCTGCATTCGAAGTTCACACTGAGTAATACAACTTAAGTTTAATATTTGTATAAAATAACAGAAAGAGAAGAATTGCTACAGAAAAATAAATACAAAAAGTATTTGATCCACTGTGCATTCTGAATTTGGTTGGCAAACATTTGAGTAGGGTTAATTCTGAAGATTCTTGACACTCCCTTTGCCAACTTTGCCTTCCTAAAGTAAATTCAAGGTTAGGTAAATCTGCAAGCATGCTAGATTCAAAATGTGACGATGGGGACAAGCTTAGCCTGGTGCCTTCTTCACTTTCTCTTGGTGATGAATGGAGAGCTCCTTCATCGGCCTATATCAGCAAGGAAAACAAATAACATCAAGCAACCAGCTGTTACAAATTAAACATCTCTAATATTGATATTGTATGTTGAAATCAATAACATTCATAAGTTATTAAATACATGTTGTAGGGAAGTATTAATGTAGTTTGAAAAAGAAACATGATTAACTAGTAGCTTGCATGTGGGCATATCATGTAGTAATTTAATTTTGAATTAAGCATAAATGGTAATCACAATTCAAAATTACATTCAAATTTTAAAGATTTATATTTTTTCACGTGCATTTCACATGCCAAAAGATCTAGTTCATATGCAGAGAAATATACCTTGATTAATTATATGAACATTAATTTGATATTGTGAGAATAAAATGCTGCATTCAGTCTCATTTAATGGCGTGCATTACAGAGCAATAATTAAGAAGAAAAAAGAATACTAAAAGTACTCCAAGAGGATATACAGCAAATTTATTGTAAGCCAAGGTAAGTGTGATAAAGGAGATTAATGTAAAATTACTACCTTTTTTCCTTTCACTAGATAAGCTTCGCATCTAATATTGGACGGTGATGATGTCTTCTGTATCATTGATGAATTCCAATCATTCTCTTCCATGGATGAGTAATGCCAGCTGCATACAAATGACAGCTTAATTAAAATTATTTTTAAAAATGAAACAATTTCTTTTTCTTCAAATGATATCGTGATGCTGCATTCGAAGTTCACACTGAGTAATACAACTTAAGTTTAATATTTGTATAAAATAACAGAAAGAGAAGAATTGCTACAGAAAAATAAATACAAAAAGTATTTGATCCACTGTGCATTCTGAATTTGGTTGGCAAAAAATATATATATCAGAAATTAAAAGCTTATTTTCTAAATAAATTCAAATAAATGCTGCAGCTTCAGGACAAAGCTGTTTGTTCTTGCATAGACAACTGTCTAACATTACAAACTTGTTATTTTGTCTCTTCCCAATGTCTGTAGTTGATGACCATTATATGGTCCAAATCATAATGGAATAGAAGAAAATAACTCTTTGGAATTAATCTGGCAGCCTAAGGACCAAATAAGTTAGCAATAAATTTGAATCTCAGTTATATTAATTGATTTCACAAGTTTTATACTCTCAGTTAGTCATCCAAATGGTTGTTTTCTCTAGGTTGTAACTTTTATGCTGGAAATCAAAAGAAATATCAACTAGATATTATAACATGGTTTTGATGAGAGAGAGAGAGAGAGAGAGAGAGAGAGAGAGAGAGAGAGAGAGCACAGCCAGTAATTCCTTCTTCACTTAGACTGATAGCACGAGGACTAGTGGTATCACCAGCAGCATCAATGAGTAAGTAAATAAATGAGAAGAAAGGGGAGAGCTTCAGCAAAAGATATCAAAATTGTAGAATAAATCTAAAATGTATTCATTTTAACATTGTGAATTGGATGCTAATTAAGCTCATCTTAATAGGAAAAATATGTATATGCTTATTGATACTTATTAAAGAACCCAAGTTTAATTAGTCAATTATCTCCATGTATTGTTATTATCAGACTGTTCAATCTTCATTAATATTAAAGTCCTCAACATTATAAAAGAAATGCTTTTGTTAATTTCTTTTAACTTTTGCTCTATATATGTTATTTGAAAATTTATACCCTCTAATTGTTATGTCAAACGTATACTGGTGTATTACCAATTACAAGATATATTTGTTAATCAATTTATTTAAATATTATGACTTTAGTATAGGAGACTTCAACATTACCAGGGATAGTACCAAATGATAAAACACATGTGATCCTTTTATTCCTCACTGCATTGACCACAAATAATTCTAGTCAAATCAAAGGACACCAATTAATTTGGTATTCAAATCCCAAAATCAACCCAATCTCTAAGCATTCCATTCGTGTGTGCAGCATCACTCTCTTATGATGCAAAGACTTGAACACAAAAGGCTATCAACCTATCCTATAATGACATATTCCATTCTTCGACTATTCAAAACCTTCACAATCTCAATCTAAGAAACATCTCTATTATAAAAATTAATCCTACAGCAGCATTTAACAAATGTCTACGTTTAAGCCTAAACCTGTCATTTTTTTATATAGTCTCTATCGTTTCACAAGAAAATGCCCAAACTCACATCTTGACTGCATTTAACCCACATCCATATTCTATGCACAAGTGGACTAGTTTATACAAGCTACTACATTGTCTAAACAAGGTATTAAGCATTGATTATGTGAGACTGACCAGGATCCAACCGATTTTGACACGCGGTCTCTGCATGTGCTTTGAGATTTGTGAATGGAAGAACATATCTCAAAGGACATCCTATGTACTACTGATTTTCTTCCTCTTCTTATGGTTGTGTTTGACAATTCTCCCTTACCCCGATGACCTGCTTAAGGGGTTAATCCCTGTTTGTCAAAAACTGGACCAGGATTGACACTGTATTTTAAGTTCAATTTTTGTGCACTCAATCAGTCATATTTTCTTCCACCCCCTGTCAATAGTACTCTAGTCAAGTTAGGATCACCTTGAATTTAGATTTTTCTATTATGAGATATCAATCTCATTAAAAAAAAAACTGTAAGGAGAAAATTAGGCTTAGAGAGAAACAAACCTAGGGGATTTGGGCAGTGGAGGTGTAGGTGGAGTTGGTATGCTCAGAGAATAAGGATGATCAACATTGACTCCAGCTTGCTCAGTTGTCTGCACCATTTCCTCCACTTGATCTGATCCAATCCTCTGAATCTGGTCCAAACCCACATCATCCTTTAGCCCTTGTCCTGCGCCAAAAATCAAACTCAATTTCTTCATCGTTCACCACTACCATATAAAAATTGGATTCTGTGCTCTTTGTTTCCCCCAAAAAATATAAAAGACACAGACGTTACATGAAGAAAGGGTTACAAATATTAGCCGAGCTGAATTATGAATAATATTTGCTGTTGTCAACCACTTGCGCTAAAAGATTGTTGATAATTTCCCTCTTTTTAGAGATACCTCCAAGAAAATAATAATTCAAAATCTATAAAATTTTATTTAAAAAAATACAAACCGATGGTCTCAACAAGCATCTTGCCCCTCTCTTGACGGTAACAGGACCAAAGGGCTTTAAAGGATGAAAAGACCAAATTACCTGCGACTGCAGCTGCTGCTTTGTCAGTACTCTTCACTGTTCTATACATCTGCAACAAATAATAACAAAGGAAAAGATAAAAAAGAAAAACTCAAGAAATTCATTCAAGAAATTGAAGTAGAACAATGGAAAGAACATGAGAAAAACCAATTTAGATGCCCATTTTGTCTTTATACTACTTTGCATTTCGCCCTTCCCCAAAAAAACCCTAACCCTAAAACCAAAAACAAGACAAACTAGTCTGCTTCACTGCACCTGCAAGTGACTCTTAACGTGAGCCAGCGTCAGATCCTTCACGTTCATCAGCTCCAACACCGATTTTGGCGTCGCCCCTACATTAAAACCAAAGAAATTAAATACCCACATAAAATTACCACAAAAAAAACACACACACACAAACAGCCCCAAATTAATTAAGCTTCTTCATACTCTCATGGCCACCAAGGAGCTCAACAGCGTGGACAAAGTGAGCATGGAGAGTAGTAGTCCACCGCATCCTCGGAGCCCGAACGCTCCGTTTCATCGACGATCGAGAACTCCTCTTGAGTCCACAGATCTGAGGACGGTGAAGATGATTATTTTGTTGTTGATGATGATAATGATGATTAACTTGTTCCATTGAGTCTAGGCATAGGCTCAGCATGGGCTCACCGGGCACGCACGTGCCCAGTATCGCTACCACTGCTGCCGGAGTCAGTCGAAGAAAGGGAAACTGAAGGTGGGCTGATCTGAAGAGAGATCAGGGTAAAATCTGCACTAGTTGTGGCCATTTCTAGAGTTATTAAAGGGTTAAAGGAGATGGATATTGGAGAATAAAGAGGAGGGGGATAAATAGAAGTAAAGAGTAGTAGTAGTAGTAGTAGTAGTAGTGATTAGGTCATGAGTGGGTTATGATTTTTTGCTACTTCCCATTAAGTTGTCATAGGGAGGAATAGAGTAGCTAGGGATCTAGATTTAATGTCATAATAAAGGGTGGAGAGAGAGAGAGAGTATGAGAAGAAAAAGCAAGTCATTTGACGTCAATAGATAGAGACCTAATCCACCCACTATTTAATGTTGTTTGGTGTCCAGATGGGAATCAACTGGAAATGAAAGGAAACCGAGTTCAGGAAGTGGTGAAAATGTTTGAGATAAAACAAGGAAATCATCGGTTCCCCTTAGAGATTTTGGGCTCAAGTCTGCCTGAACTCCCCAACTGACCTCACAGAGTTACGGCCTTAATCAGATTCTAATCTAGGATAAATTAGGGAGGGTGGAATAATCTTAATTACTATGGTTAAAGCACAAAATTTGAATCAACAAAACTAGGTTAAATCTTGGTCCAGTTTTAGCTGGACATAGTTTAGCTCCTTAACCGGGTTAAGCTTCACTAATCTAATTTGGTGGGGTTGAGTTCTCAAACTCTCCTTATACTCTGTGTATTGGAAAGCTAGTGATCTAGTCACCGTCTAACTTTGAATCGGTATAAAATAGAATAGAGCATTTCAAGATTAGTATATCACTTGTTTTTTTTTTTGGTAAGTAAGTAAAACTTCCATTCCAAAATTTTGATAATTACATACTATCCTGTACAATATGGGACTCAACAAAACTAGGTTATATCTTGGTCCAGTTTTAGCTGGACATAGTTTAGCTCCTTAACCGGGTTAAGCTTCACTAATCTAATTTGGTGGGGTTGAGTTCTCAAACTCTCCTTATACTCTGTGTATTGGAAAGCTAGTGATCTAGTCACCGTCTAACTTTGAATCGGTATAAAATAGAATAGAGCATTTCAAGATTAGTATATCACTTGTTTTTTTTTTTGGTAAGTAAGTAAAACTTCCATTCCAAAATTTTGATAATTACATACTATCCTGTACAATATGGGACTCAACAAAACTAGGTTAAATCTTGGTCCAGTTTTAGCTGGACATAGTTTAGCTCCTTAACCGGGTTAAGCTTCACTAATCTAATTTGGTGGGGTTGAGTTCTCAAACTCTCCCTTATACTCTGTGTATTGGAAAGCTAGTGATCTAGTCACCGTCTAACTTTGAATCGGTATAAAATAGAATAGAGCATTTCAAGATTAGTATATCACTTGTTTTTTTTTTTGGTAAGTAAGTAAAACTTCCATTCCAAAATTTTGATAATTACATACTATCCTGTACAATATGGGACTCAACAAAACTAGGTTATATCTTGGTCCAGTTTTAGCTGGACATAGTTTAGCTCCTTAACCGGGTTAAGCTTCACTAATCTAATTTGGTGGGGTTGAGTTCTCAAACTCTCCTTATACTCTGTGTATTGGAAAGCTAGTGATCTAGTCACCGTCTAACTTTGAATCGGTATAAAATAGAATAGAGCATTTCAAGATTAGTATATCACTTGTTTTTTTTTTTGGTAAGTAAGTAAAACTTCCATTCCAAAATTTTGATAATTACATACTATCCTGTACAATATGGGACTCAACAAAACTAGGTTATATCTTGGTCCAGTTTTAGCTGGACAAAGTTCAGCTCCTTAACCAGGTTAAGCTTCACTAATCTAATTTGGTGGGGTTGAGTTCTCAAACTCTCCTTATACTCTGTGTATTGGAAAGCTAGTGATCTAGTCACCGTCTAACTTTGAATCGGTATAAAATAGAATAGAGCATTTCAAGATTAGTATATCACTTGTTTTTTTTTTTGGTAAGTAAGTAAAACTTCCATTCCAAAATTTTGATAATTACATACTATCCTGTACAATATGGGACTCAACAAAACTAGGTTAAATCTTGGTCCAGTTTTAGCTGGACATAGTTTAGCTCCTTAACCGGGTTAAGCTTCACTAATCTAATTTGGTGGGGTTGAGTTCTCAAACTCTCCCTTATACTCTGTGTATTGGAAAGCTAGTGATCTAGTCACCGTCTAACTTTGAATTTAGATTTTTCTATTATGAGATATCAATCTCATTAAAAAAACTGTAAGGAGAAAATTAGGCTTAGAGAGAAACAAACCTAGGGGATTTGGGCAGTGGAGGTGTAGGTGGAGTTGGTATGCTCAGAGAATAAGGATGATCAACATTGACTCCAGCTTGCTCAGTTGTCTGCACCATTTCCTCCACTTGATCTGATCCAATCCTCTGAATCTGGTCCAAACCCACATCATCCTTTAGCCCTTGTCCTGCGCCAAAAATCAAACTCAATTTCTTCATCGTTCACCACTACCATATAAAAATTGGATTCTGTGCTCTTTGTTTCCCCCAAAAAATATAAAAGACACAGACGTTACATGAAGAAAGGGTTACAAATATTAGCCGAGCTGAATTATGAATAATATTTGCTGTTGTCAACCACTTGCGCTAAAAGATTGTTGATAATTTCCCTCTTTTTAGAGATACCTCCAAGAAAATAATAATTCAAAATCTATAAAATTTTATTAAAAAAAATACAAACCGATGGTCTCAACAAGCATCTTGCCCCTCTCTTGACGGTAACAGGACCAAAGGGCTTTAAAGGATGAAAAGACCAAATTACCTGCAACTGCAGCTGCTGCTTTGTCAGTACTCTTCACTGTTCTATACATCTGCAACAAATAATAACAAAGGAAAAGATAAAAAAGAAAAACTCATGAAATTCATTCAAGAAATTGAAGTAGAACAATGGAAAGAACATGAGAAAAACCAATTTAGATGCCCATTTTGTCTTTATACTACTTTGCATTTCGCCCTTCCCCAAAAAAACCCTAACCCTAAAACCAAAAACAAGACAAACTAGTCTGCTTCACTGCACCTGCAAGTGACTCTTAACGTGAGCCAGCGTCAGATCCTTCACGTTCATCAGCTCCAACACCGATTTTGGCGTCGCCCCTACATTAAAACCAAAGAAATTAAATACCCACATAGAATTACCACAAAAAAAACACACACACACAAACAGCCCCAAATTAATTAAGCTTCTTCATACTCTCATGGCCACCAAGGAGCTCAACAGCGTGGACAAAGTGAGCATGGAGAGTAGTAGTCCACCGCATCCTCGGAGCCCGAACGCTCCGTTTCATCGACGATCGAGAACTCCTCTTGAATCCACAGATCTGAGGACGGTGAAGATGATTATTTTGTTGTTGATGATGATAATGATGACTAACTTGTTCCATTGAGTCTAGGCATAGGCTCAGCATGGGCTCACCGGGCACACGCACGTGCCCAGTATCGCTACCACTGCTGCCGGAGTCAGTCGAAGAAAGGGAAACTGAAGGTGGGCTGATCTGAAGAGAGAGATCAGGGTAAAAATCTGCACTAGTTGTGGCCATTTCTAGAGTTATTAAAGGGTTAAAGGAGATGGATATTGGAGAATAAAGAGGAGGGGGGATAAATAGAAGTAAAGAGTAGTAGTAGTAGTAGTGATTAGGTCATGAGTGGGTTATGATTTTTTTTGCTACTTCCCATTAAGTTGTCATAGGGAGGGAATAGAGTAGCTAGGGATCTAGATTTAATGTCATAATAAAGGGTGGATAGAGAGAGAGAGAGAGAGAGAGAGAGAGAGAGAGAGAGAGAGAATGTGTGAGTATGAGAGAGAGAGAGAGAGAGAATGTGTGAGTATTTTGAGGAATCAGAGGTATAATTTGGTGAGGGAGAGAATGAAAGATAATTTTCCTTTTGTATGAAAATTTTGGGCGTTGGAGGGGGTGACGCAGTGCAGAGGGTATTAAATGGAGAGAGAGAGAGAGAGAGAGAGAGAGTATGAGAAGAAAAAGCAAGTCATTTGACGTCAATAGATAGAGACCTAATCCACCCACTATTTAATGTTGTTTGGTGTCCAGATGGGAATCGACTGGAAATGAAAGGAAACCGAGTTCAGGAAGTGGTGAAAAATGTTTTGAGATAAAACAAGGAAATCATCGGTTCCCCTTAGAGATTTTGGGCTCAAGTCTGCCTGAACTCCCCAACTGACCTCACAGAGTTAAGGCCTTAATCAGATTCTAATCTAGGATAAATTAGGGAGGGTGGAATAATCTTAATTACTATGGTTAAAGCACAAAATTTGAATCAACAAAACTAGGTTATATCTTGGTCCAGTTTTAGCTGGACATAGTTTAGCTCCTTAACCGTGTTAAGCTTCACTAATCTAATTTGGTGGTTGAGTTCTCAAACTCTCCCTTATACTCTGTGTATTGGAAAGCTAGTGATCTAGTCACCGTCTAACTTTGAATCGGTATAAAATAGAATAGAGCATTTCAAGATTAGTATATCACTTGTTTTTTTTTTGGTAAGTAAGTAAAACTTCCATTCCAAAATTTTCGAATTACATACTATCCTGTACAATATGGGACTCAAAGAAAACTAGAAAAAAAAACAACTTATATGAACCTCTCTACGATCTAATAAAGCAAAACTTTTGAGGCTACCTATTTTACATTTTTCACAAATTCGGTTCTATGGACATAGTCAACACCAAGCTCGCTTATGTGATTATCCCGAATCTTTTGAATGCAGCCCATTTGATCTTGATATCATAGACACCAATTAATACATTCCTCCATAGTCACCATTTTCTCATTGAATATCATTTCATTTCGCTTTTCATATGTAGTAGATAACCGCGAATCAACAACTTTCCTTATGCTTGATATTGAAGAACTTCAAACCGATGGTCTCAACAAGCATCTTGCCCCTCTCTTGACGGTAACAGGACCAAAGGGCTTTAAAGGATGAAAAGACCAAATTACCTGCGACTGCAGCTGCTGCTTTGTCAGTACTCTTCACTGTTCTATACATCTGCAACAAATAATAACAAAGGAAAAGATAAAAAAGAAAAACTCAAGAAATTCATTCAAGAAATTGAAGTAGAACAATGGAAAGAACATGAGAAAAACCAATTTAGATGCCCATTTTGTCTTTATACAACTTTGCATTTCGCCCTTCCCCAAAAAAACCCTAACCCTAAAACCAAAAACAAGACAAACTAGTCTGCTTCACTGCACCTGCAAGTGACTCTTAACGTGAGCCAGCGTCAGATCCTTCACGTTCATCAGCTCCAACACCGATTTTGGCGTCGCCCCTACATTAAAACCAAAGAAATTAAATACCCACATAAAATTACCACAAAAAAAACACACACACACAAACAGCCCCAAATTAATTAAGCTTCTTCATACTCTCATGGCCACCAAGGAGCTCAACAGCGTGGACAAAGTGAGCATGGAGAGTAGTAGTCCACCGCATCCTCGGAGCCCGAACGCTCCGTTTCATCGACGATCGAGAACTCCTCTTGAGTCCACAGATCTGAGGACGGTGAAGATGATTATTTTGTTGTTGATGATGATAATGATGATTAACTTGTTCCATTGAGTCTAGGCATAGGCTCAGCATGGGCTCACCGGGCACACGCACGTGCCCAGTATCGCTACCACTGCTGCCGGAGTCAGTCGAAGAAAGGAAACTGAAGGTGGGCTGATCTGAAGAGAGATCAGGGTAAAATCTGCACTAGTTGTGGCCATTTCTAGAGTTATTAAAGGGTTAAAGGAGATGGATATTGGAGAATAAAGAGGAGGGGGATAAATAGAAGTAAAGAGTAGTAGTAGTAGTAGTGATTAGGTCATGAGTGGGTTATGATTTTTTTTGCTACTTCCCATTAAGTTGTCATAGGGAGGGAATAGAGTAGCTAGGGATCTAGATTTAATGTCATAATAAAGGGTGGATAGAGAGAGAGAGAGAGAGAGAGAGAGAGAGAGAGAGAGAGAGAGAATGTGTGAGTATGAGAGAGAGAGAGAGAATGTGAGTATTTTGAGGAATCAGAGGTATAATTTGGTGAGGGAGAGAATGAAAGATAATTTTCCTTTTGTATGAAAATTTTGGGCGTTGGAGGGGGTGACGCAGTGCAGAGGGTATTAAATGGAGAGAGAGAGAGAGAGAGAGAGAGAGAGAGTATGAGAAGAAAAAGCAAGTCATTTGACGTCAATAGATAGAGACCTAATCCACCCACTATTTAATGTTGTTTGGTGTCCAGATGGGAATCAACTGGAAATGAAAGGAAACCGAGTTCAGGAAGTGGTGAAAAATGTTTGAGATAAAACAAGGAAATCATCGGTTCCCCTTAGAGATTTTGGGCTCAAGTCTGCCTGAACTCCCCAACTGACCTCACAGAGTTACGGCCTTAATCAGATTCTAATCTAGGATAAATTAGGGAGGGTGGAATAATCTTAATTACTATGGTTAAAGCACAAAATTTGAATCAACAAAACTAGGTTAAATCTTGGTCCAGTTTTAGCTGGACAAAGTTCAGCTCCTTAACCAGGTTAAGCTTCACTAATCTAATTTGTGGGGGGAGTTCTCAAACTCTCCCTTATACTCTGTGTATTGGAAAGCTAGTGATCTAGTCACCGCCTAACTTCGAATCGGTATAAAATAGAATAGAGCATTTCAAGATTAGTATATCACTTGTTTGGTAACAAGAAATAGGGGTTGTCCCATACTAATTTGGAAAGTCCAATGTGACAAGATCCATGCCACAGAACCCTAGATGATAATCACTAATGTTGATAGTTTAAATCACATAGTCAATTGTTTCGGAGTTAAGGATGATCAGAGGGCCGCTCACTTCCCCGAATATCTGGCTTTGAGATAAGTTGTTCTTCCCTGCACAGGTAAAAGCTCGTAAGAGGGCGGGGTTGGTGTCCCTGGTTGCTCCTCCGACGATCAAGTCAGCAAGGTGCTTAAGTGGAGAAGTAAATAGCACTGCTCAAGTTCTACAGTACAGTAAAACTAAGAAAAATGTGGTGTCAATGCTTAGAAATTGCTCACCTAGATGCATGGAATAGTCCCCCTATTTATAATGGCAATAGAGGGGTGATTTGGGAACTTTGGCCTAGTATGGGGCCTGAGTAATGAGTCAAAGATTTGCTTTACGTATTTAACGGCCGAGGATGACAGGTCACTTCGGTATTTAATGTGAAGTGACTGGAGGCATGAGGTACCGACGTGGTCCAATGTGTCATAAAGATCTTCGGGGATGGAGAAATAATGCGCTTGTCCATGCATTTAATGCGATGGCGACAAACTGTCAGCAGGGGGCTCGAGGCATACCATCGTCTTTCTACTCGCTTGACCGAGTGTCGAGAAGTAGCGCCTCTCGAGTCGACTTCGTGAGATGTCACCCAAGGAGATGACCGAGCGGACCGCTCGTTGAGTTGGCCTATCAAGAGGGTCGACAAGCACCGCCTTTCGAGTCAACCACACGAGATGTTGCCCAGAGAGATGGCCTAGTGGACCTTTTGTCGAATCGACCTATCGAGAGGGTTGACATGCACCGCCTTTCGAGTCATCTTCGCGAGATGTCGACCCATCGAGTCGGTCATGTCCAAGATTTTGGCCATCCCGAGGTGTTGAGCTAACTTGATTAGGTGTTTAATGTGGGACACTTGTCTACTATTAATTGGGGATTAAAATTTAGTAACAAAATCCCATAACAACTAGGATGATTGGTTGGAGTTGAAGCAATAATGAGGAGTGGATCTAGAGTGGTATTCTAGTAGAAAAACGAGCAAACTTGATGGAAAAACCATCTAGATTGCTCAGAATTCTGTCTAGATAGGTCAACCTAGACGGAATTCCATCTAGGATATTTCCATCTAGGTTGAATCAACCTAGACGGAATTCTCCCTAGGGTGATCTACCTAGATGAAAAATTTCCGTCTAGGAGGCAATCTAGACGGAATTTCCGTCTAGGTTGCTTTATTGGATCCTAGGTGAAAATTTCCATCTAGGTTGCAATTGTAGACGGAATTTCGTCGAGGATGCTATATGTTACTGAAAGTTTTTTTTAGAAAATCTGTATTGCCCTGTACATTTACATTAACCTGAAATAATTAACACTCAATATACACATCCAACACAAATATTACCCCAATACATCCAATCAAATATACACACATTACTTACAATCCAACATCCATTCCAATATTCACATATTCATCATTCCAATCCAATATACACATTCAACATTCCAATCCAACATCCAACATTATAGAAAATCTATTTCACCATAATACTTACAATAGATACAATACAAAGTCCATCGAACAATAGATGAAAAAAATAAACACCGTACCAATTGTTTCTGAAGTTAAGGATGATCGTGGGGCCGCCATCAATATTTGGCTTTGAGATAAGTCGCTTCTTCCCTCGCATTCGTAAAGCTCGTAAGAGGGCTGGGTTGTGTCCTCGGTTGCCCTCCGACGATCAAGTCAAAGAAGGTGCTTAAGTGGAGAAGTAAATAGAACCGCTTCGTTCTACAAGACAAGAAAACTAAGAAAAACGCGGGTGTCAATGCTTAGAAATTGCTCACCTAGATGCATGGAATAGTCCCCATTTATAATGGCAATAGAGGGTGATTTGGGAACTTTGGCCTAGTATGGGTTGGAGGTCGAAAGATTTGCTTTTGCTGTGTTTGCATCGGCCGAAAGTGGATGTGGTCACTTTATTTAATGTGGCTGACCGGCGAGGCGCCGACGTGGTCCAATGTGTCATAAAGATCTTCTGGGATGAGAAATAATGCTCTATCCATGCATTTAATGCGATGCATGCATAAAAACCGGGGCTCGAGGCATACCATCGCCCTCCTACTCAGTCAATCAGTGTCGTGAAGTAGCCTCTCGAAGTCGACTTTCATGTGAGATGTCGCCAAGGAGATGACCGACGGACCGCTTGTCGAGTTGGCCTATCAAGAGGGTCACAAGAACCGCCTTTGAGTCGACTCACGAGATGTCGCCCGGAGAGATGGCCTAGTGGACCTTTCGTCGAAGTCGATTCTATCGAGAGGGTCGATTATGCACCGCAAGTCATCTTCGATGTCGACCTTATCGAGTCGGTCATGTCCAAGATTTTGGCCATCAGGGTGTTGAGCTAACTTGATTAGGTGTTTAATGCGTGACACTTGTCTACTATTAATTGGGGATTAAAATTTAGTAACAAAATCCCATAACAACTAGGATGATTGGGTTGGAGTTGAAGCAATAATGAGGAGAGGATCTAGAGTGGTATTCTAGTAGAAAAACGAGCAAACTTGATGGAAATAACCATCTAGATTGCTGTAATTGCCTAGATAGGTCAACCTAGGCGAATTCCATCTAGGATATTTCCATCTAGGTTGAATCAACCTAGGCGAATTCTCCTAGGGTGATCTACCTAGACGAAAAATTTTCGTCTAGGAGGCAATCTAGACGGAATTTCCGTCTAGGTTGCTTTATTGCATCCTAGGCAAAAATTTCCATCTAGGTTGCAATTGTAGACGGAATTTTCGTCGAGGATGCTATATGTTATCAAAAGTTTTTAGAAAATCAGATTGCCTCGCATATTTACATTAACCTCGAAATAATTAACACTCAATATACACATCAACACAAATATTACCCCAATACATCCAATCAAATATACACACATTACTTACAATCCAACATCCATTCCAATATTCACATATTCATCATTCCAATCCAATATACACATTCAACATTCCAATCCAACATCCAACATTATAGAAAATCTATTTCACCATAATACTTACAATAGATACAATACAAAGTCCATCGAACAATAGATGAAAAAAATAAACATCTCCCCATACATGTTTCATATCACAATAATTCTACGACATGCAATATAAGCAATATCACTTACATGCAGATCCATGACATTCCATACAAAATAAATCCATCAAACACACATGATATAAGCAAAGAGTACTACAAATAAAAAATTGTCTCGTCCATAAGATACAAATAAATACTCACATCTCGTCGATGGCGGTGGCTCCATCCCTCGTACAAACGCCGCTGCTGTACCTCCAATATCTCCAGCCTAAAGGTTAAATTTATTATATTTAGAATCATGTGAAATTTGATAATACATCAAATATAAACGGTTTATACACACACACACACACACACACACACACACACACATATATATATATAGAAAGAGAGAGCAAGGCTCCTATAAACTTAAGTTGATAGGGAGGAGTGTCCACCAACTTTTATATCCATTGATCTTGCCTTGGGATCCTTGAAATCAAGATGCACACAAATCTCAAAGGTGAGTTTTATATCTTCACCGGATCCCAAGGCAACATCAACTGATGAAAAGTCAAGGACTCCACTATTCCCTCATCAACTTAAGTTTTATCTCCTCTCATCTCTCTCTCTCTATATATATATATATATATATATATATATATATATATATATATATATATATATATATATATATATATATATATATATATATATATATATATATATATATATATATATATATATATATATATATATATATATATATATATATATATATATATATTCCATATCAACTTAAGTTTATAGGAGCCTTGTATATATATATATATATATATATATATATATATATATATATATATATATATATATATATATATATATATATATATATATATATATATATAGAGAGAGAGAGAGAGAGAAGAAGAATCCTTATAAATTATGTTGATAAGGGAGCTGTTATTCACCAACTTTTCTATCCAGATGTTGCCTCGGGTCAGATATAAAGCCCACCTTTGAGATTTGTGTGCATCTTGATTTCACCTGATCCCAAGGCAAGATCAATGGATATAAAAAGTTTGGACACTTTCCCTATCAACTTAAGTTTATAGGAGCCTTGTATATATATATATATATATATATATATATATATATATATATATATATATATATATATATATATATATATATATATATATATATATATATATATATATATATATATATATATATATAAAATTAATATTTCATATCATATATATATAATAAAAGAGTTACACAAAAGCCCCTCTCGGACTGCAAAATAAAACAACCCAAGAGTGCACCCAAAAGAAGTGAGGCATCCCTTCACTTTGTACAAAAGTAAATTATGAGCCAACAAACACATAGGCTCCTAAACAAAGAACCAAAGAAAGTTACATGTAAACATCATGGATCTAGTTAGCGGTTACGAGTATAGGACATACCCATCCTATCAAGCCAAATAAGTCACTGAATATGCATCGGAAGGGCAGGTACATCAAAGAAGTATTGAATCTGAGTTAGAGAGTGACCCCACTTGGATAAGCTATTAGCAACAAAGTTAGCTCTCAGAAGCGCTGGCGATCGTGGCGGCATGGAGGTATTGGTGCATGAATTCCTAGCGATGGTGCAGCTGCCAATAGGGGCTCGACTGCCCGATACTAGTGACTAGGCTTATAGAGTCAGAAAAGGCAATGGAAGGATGGAGACGCATCTCATCAATTAGTTCAGCTCCAACTGCAAGAGCTTGAATTTCTCCTTGCAAACTAGTGCCTGAACCCATCGACCCAAGATAAAGAAAGGAACCGACCCTCATGGTCATCACGATGAACCCCCCACGAAGTCGATGATTCCTACATGATCCATCGACATTAAGAGCATACAAGTTGGGGGGGAGGCGTCCAGGCACAAGGGAAAGTTCTTTTGGCCAAAGGGGTCTCGGGGTAATGCCAATAGAAAGTAAGGAGTCCATGCCATATTTGGAGGATTTCATCATAGGCTTAACGAGGTGATCAATGTGCTGCAAGGAATCAATAATCACCAATCTAGCGTGCAAGTGACTTTTCTTCATTCCACCATAAATTGTGTTATTTCTATAGTTTCATATTTGTCTACAAATGGCTATACAAGCTAGGCACCCCATGATAGAAAAATGAGAGTTGCCTTTACAATTCTGAACCACCATATGGTTCTAGTAGTGATAGATTGGTGAGAAAAGTTGTGGACTGCAAAGATAGCTCCAAAATAAGACCATAGAGCAGTAGCCAGTTCATCATGAACAAATAAATGATTCAGGGACTCAACTTGAGGGTTAGGGCAACATACACACTTAGAGCCTATAGAGACGCCACAATCCTGAGCTCGTGTGTCAACAGGGAGAATATTGTGAAAATTTTTCCAACATATAACTTTTGCAGTAGCGAGCATAACCGAAGACCATATATCCTCAAGGATTTGCACAACAGGAAGGTGACTACGAATTGAGTTCCAAGCAGATTTAGTTGAGAAGTTACCAGCCTTATCAGGAGTCCAATATTGTCTCGTATCATCATCCTCCAATAGCCTAGGGGCAGTAGAGTAAAGAGCATGCACCATCACTGGGCCAAGAGTGGGAAGGAGATCATCAAAAGACCAGGCACCATCATGATAGAAATCCTTGAGTTTTTACTTGATATCAGCATTTGGATTGAAGAAATCAAGCTGAAACTCAGGGTGCCACTGATCAAATCAGAACGACATGTTGCCTGAGCCGACAGACTAGGCACAACGATCCGCAAACTCTTTTTTGATAGAGAGGATATTTTTCCACTCAGCAGAGCACCTTTGAGGCCAAGACCAAGCCATAGGAGATATAGGGACTTTATATTTATCCTTCATGAAAGTGGCCCAAAGAGAGTTTGGTTGACATATATGCCAACATTGCTTTAGGAGAAAGGATCTTTTCACATCAGAAAGCCTTCTAATGCCCAGCCCCCCTCATTCAGAGGATAACACAATTTGTGTCACGCTAGCTAGTGCCTTTTCTTGCCAAAATCAGAGGAACCCCAAAAGAAATTTGCAATTAACGCTTCAATCAAGGAAAAACTGCCTTAGATAGATATAGCAGAGGGTAAGTGTATAGGCATGCTGCTCAGGACATGCCTAACAAGAATTAGCCTTCCAGCAACACTTAGCAATTTGCAATGCCACCCTTGTAGCCTATCTTTGATTCTATCAATGAGTGGTTGATAGAAAACAATTTTTCTATGTCCTAGGCCATAGGAAGTAATTTATAGGGAATTTACCTTTAGAGAATATCAGGGTTCTTTCCACCACCCTAATCTGGACAAGGAAGCTTTTGAGGGCAAATAAAATTGGCTTTTAGATTTATTGAGCTGCTAGCCAGAGCACTGTTGGTAAGTGTTCAGAATTACCAAGACCTGGGTGAGGGATCTTCTGGCAGCGTTGGTGAAGATAATAATGTCATCTACAAATAGAAGATGAGAGGGGCAAGTAGCCAACGTGGTGGAGTAAGAAGCCTTGTGGGAGAGCCAATTTGCAAACCCCAAAGAGAGAGTCTTTCAGCAATGATAAACAAGCTATATGACAAGGGGTCACCTTGTCTAAGGCCCCTCGAGCTCTTGAAATAGCCTTTATATACCCCATGAAAGACAACCAAGAAATTGCAGCTGCATATATAGGCTTTCAATACCATAATTAACTCCTGAGAGAAATCAAATTTCTGTAGGATAGCCCACAAGAAGTCCCATTCGAGCCTATCATAGGCCTTTTGCATGTCCAAGTTGAGAATAATATTAGGATGCTTGGCCTTTTTATCAAGCTCTCCGCATATTTCCTAGGCTAAAGCAATGTTATCAGCAATATTTCTTCCTTGCACAAACGCTCCTTGATTGGGAGAAATAAGTGAAGGGAGAATGGAAGCCACTCTAACACAGAGAGCTTTGGAAAAAATTTATATATTGTAGTGCACAGACTTATAGGTCTGAAGTCATGTAGACTTCTTGCGGGATGTTTTTTTGGGGATGAGAACCAATATGGTGTGCGTAATAGTATCAGGGAGCTGTTTGACTTGAAGAAACTCATTAGCGGCATCAAGGATAGACTGACCAACAAGATCCCACATCGAAGTGACGAATGAAGAGGAGAAACCATCCATATTAGCAGCACTATCTATTGGGATAGAAGAAGTAGCATCGAAGATCTCCTTCATTGTGAAATGCCTCAGGAGCATGAGATTAGTGTCATCATTGACCTTTGAAGGGATCAAGTTGAAGAAGTCTTCATGGAGGTCATGATGTTTAGAGCTAAGGAGCTAAGAAAAATAACTGATAGCCGCATCATGGATGGCAGATGGACCAGTTAGAGTTTCATCATTGGATCCTTGTATAGAGTCAATTTTAGATTGGACTGATTTCCTTTTCACAATGCCATGAAAGAAACAAGTGTTAGAGTCTCCCTCCTTAAGCCACTTGATCCGATATTTTTATTTTCAAAAAATCTCCTCACATATACAAGCTTCCCTCCATTTAGATTTGCAGTCCATTAGTTTAGAATTAATGGTCGAATTCCAGCCAGCCTATAATTGAGATTCAAGAGAATTAATTTCAGTCTCAAGAGAAGCAATGAGGTCAAAGATATTGCCAAAGGTCAGTCAATTCTACTCTTTGAGGGCATGTCGGAGTTTTTTGAGTTTCAGACAGCAGTTCGAAAGAGGGTGGCTGCAAGAGGCGTGCACCAAATATCATGTACCAAGGCTTTGAAAGTGTCATGGCGACTCCACACCCGTTGGTAGCGCCACAGCCTAGGGCTAACATAGGAGTCAAGGCACCAGGATAGGTGGATGGGAGAATGGTCAGAGAAGTTTCTCTGTAAGGCAGATGCTAAAAGGCCCCCCAACAAGAGAAGGTCGGAGGATTGCATAACACGATCAAGCACCTGCTAAGTTCTTCGAAGACCATCCATGTTGTTGTTCTAAGTAAATTTGTTCCCCGATGTAGGGATAGAGGCCATCTGGCAATCATTAATACAGCAATTGAACTCCTCCATGGCGCGAGGTTGGGGAGCACAACCACCAATCCTCTCATCACGAGATCTTATAGTGTTGAAGTCACCACCCCATATCCAAGGACATTGGACTTGCAGTGAATGAGTCTTAAATGATTCCAGAGGTCACGCCTTTTTTGAATAGTGTTCTTACCATATATGGCAGATAAGGTGAAGCAATGGCCGCCAATGTCAACCAAAATAGATATGCATTGGATTCTTTGAGGATGACAATCACCTTCACACCCGATTTCTAAAGAATCCAAATCTTTCCTCCCATATCCTCGTTGGCTAGCCAGTTGGAAGAACCACAAAAAAAATGGAATTTCCTGATGTATTTTGTAGAGACAATAGGCTCTATAATAATGAAGACAAGAGGTTTGTAGACAGAGATCAACTAACGACAAAAACCAAAAGTGTTAGGGTTGCCAGCATCTCTGATACTCCAAAAGATTATGTCATTTTGATTCATTTGGAGGATGGGTTGGGGTCTTTTCTAACCCTAAGTTGGACATTGAGGGGCTGATTTGGGAGCCGCTTGTTTCTCTTAGAACTATTGGGGACTATAGGAGCAAATCATCCATAGAGTGTCCACCAATGGTGGTGGGTTCTGTTGAAATGTCCTCCCCTTCCGAGTCATACATCCCAAAGGATGCTGATCGATAATCATCTTCAGGGTCCTGAGCATCTTGAAGGAGCACAAATGTGTTACTGGTTTGAACAAAGGCCTTAGAGAAGAAAATTGTCATCCATGTTATTGTTAGGATTTTCATTAGTAGAGGGCACTAGGGAGGGCTCAGACTCATCAGAGTCATCATTAGCCAATGATGGATAAGGAGGAGGGGCAGCTGTAGGCGTTGAAAGTTGCCTATAAGATCCCGAACACAGCTCGTGATAAGGAATTGTCAATCGACAAAGCCATCCGATAACGTGGTAATCATAAATTGACAATCGACGAGCCGTCCGACGACGTATCGACAAATCGTCAACGGCGAGCGAACCGACGAGGCGTCCAAGTCGACGAGTCGACAAAGCGCACGAAGCAAGTCGACGAGGCGTCCAAGCTGACATACCGATGAAGCGTATGAAGCAAATGTGAGTCGACGATACGCTCAAGTCAACGAAGCGATGAATCGTGTGCAAACAAATGGGATAAACCTGACTCCGAAGCCACGAATCGCGTGCGATGGGCCGCGTGCAAGCGACGGAATAAATCCAAACCACGAAGCCTCAAATCAAGCTCGGACAACAAACAGAAATCAACTCTCGGACCCAAAAATGAGAGGCCGAGACACCTCAAAGTGTCTCGGCCAAGGCCGAGATGCCCTAGGGTCTCTCGGCCAAGGCCGAGACACCTTGAAGTGTCTCGGCCAAAGCCGAGACACCCTAAGGTGTCTTGGTGGGCTTTTGGGCCCGCTGACCAGATCCGCATTGAAATCCTATAAATACAAGGAGGGGTGCTCATTTACACAGATCTGAAAATTTTGGAGAAGCCGAAGCTCTGCCAAATTGCTTTCTCACCTCAGATCCAAACTTGGGAGCGACGATCGATCTTCGACACTGATCCGTGATCTCAACTCTTAAGGGCTATTATCATCCTTTGTGAGATAATCCCGGGGCTATTATCCTCCTTCGTGAGATAATCCCCTCAAAAGGTTCGAGATCGATCTCGATTCACACGCGATTCCTCGAGATTAAACTTTGATTTGATCTCGAGAAGAGCTTTGATTTCGCTTGGTCGATCTCATTCGATTCGGGTTGTTATTTTCTTAGTGAAATAATTCCTATTTACCGTAGATCCCTCTTGATCACGACACGTATGTCCACTGACGAAAAGAAGTCCCCAGACAAAGACACCCACGCAAGCTTAGGATTCGATAAACGATCCCGTGATTTGTTTAGGAGAAAAGTTATAATTTTCTTTGATCCTTATTGTAGCCTTATAAAAAGCGATCTTTTTCATTTTCGAATTCGTTTGTAAACCCATAAAGGTGTAATGAGTTTGAAAGCAATGAAAATCAAGGAACCAACTTTCCTCACAACACGCCGGGCACAAATGGAGCCAACGGTCTCAGATCCGAGATCATCGCGGTGCGAATCATGATCCCGATCCCGATCGAAGAAGAGGTCGAATCTGAGTTCGACCAGCGAAGTTTGAGGTATCTTTCATCCTCGTCATGATCGTCCTCCCCACAGATCCAAAAGGATCCCCACGAAAGAGGATTCACGGGTCCTCGATCTTGAATCCCAAGGATTCCTATCCCCGCCAAAGTTGCGTGAAGCAAAGACTTGCCCGCCTCCCGAGATGGCCTCTCCGCAGATCTCCACTTTAACGGCGAGAAAATCGCGATGGCGCCACCTGTATTTAAAAGAGCGCCCGCCACCGCTTAAACTTTGGCACTGATTTGCCAAGGCCATGGAGTCGGAGACGGATCCGCTACAGGTGGATCTCAAATCTGAGGAGAGATGAAAGGCCTCATAAACAGTGACCGGGCGCCTCCAAGCCGCCGACAAGTGATTGGGTCCGGCCAAATGGAGCCATCAACGCCGAAGAACACGTCCGAAGCGCCGAGCATTGCTTGCGCACGCACGCGCTTTGCGCGAAGCCCGTGCCGAAGAAGGAAGACGGCCAAGAAGCCACCAAGAATGCGCCAGTTTGGAGGCCAAAACCCGTAGCAACGCCAGTGCCAAAGCCACAACAACAAGGGTCGCCCACCCTAAGTCCGTTCTCGACAAAAATTCGCCATCTCGTGGATGATCTCCAAAGAAAGGGAATCTGCTTTCACACTTCCCCATCACGGTGAGCACATCCAAATTGCCGACCACCTTAAAGCCCCTTCGTCGATCCCGCCGGTTCGTCCCGAAACAAGAAGACGGTCTTAGAGCGCCTCAGCCCGATGCGTGAGAATCGAGACAAAATTCTGATTAAAAATTCCTTGGGCCCATTGAGGAAGTCCTGGGTCACTCCCAACACATGGGGTCGCACCCACCTCAACCAAGACAAGAAGAATCCTGCAGCTGCTCACACCGGGCTACGAATCGAAGTCCAAGAGCCCGTCGAAGATTCACACTCGCGAAGGAGTACGTCATGACGAGTGACTTACGAAAGGCCTATTCATCCTCAGAAGGAGACGTTCTCATCTGACAATGATGACGTTATACCTGAGAAGTCATGCCAACACCCGATAGGTTGCTCCCAGATTCATGCCGACGAAGTTGTACTATCGGTCGGGGGCAATGAAAACCCAAAGAGGAATGCCCCGTAACCAAACATGCCTTGCTTGTGCTCAAACCGATCAAGGCAAAGTTATCGAGTGCAAGCTAGCTAAAATGACTCCGAGAAGGCCGGTCTTTGATAGGCTCGGCTCTAGAATGCAAAACCAGTCAAGGCGCTTACGCAAGAAAGATTGGTGCCTCAAGGCCATGAATTGCCGAGTGTTACCATCAATATGACCAGCAGAGGGACGTCGTCACATGCCATTCTCGGGGTATCGCAACGAATGACTCGATTGTGGTCCGGGACTGTTAGACGACCCAATTATCGCAAGATGCAGAGGGGATTACCCTCAGATGATGAAGTGTCGGATGCCGGCCCCGCAATGGCTTCCGATAATATAATTTCCAAAGATAGATAACCCCGGAGGCGCTCGGCGAACAACGCAGAACAAGTGTCCCAGATGCTTGAAGAGGCCCTGACCAAGCAAAGGGAGAACTTTAAGCTTGAAATGGACCTGGCCATGCAGCAGATGAGAGCGATGCATGACCAACAGATCCATGCGATAATGAATCGCCAAGGCGAGTCAAGTCGTCGTAATAATGTCAATTTAACAGATAGTGACCGCAGACGAGAGAAGAGGCGAAACAGATGATCGTCTTTGTTTAACAAAATGCCGATAACACCGCCGCGTTCTCCCCAAAATCACCCGAACGGAGACGTAGGGGAGAATGAGAAAATAAAAGACCTCGAGAACAAAATCAATACTTTGATTTCCGCTCAAGAGGTAAACAAGACGGGTATACCATGTTCTTACCCGAGGGAATGGGAATCAACCCCGTATCTGGTAAAATTTAGCCTCATCAACTTTACACCGTTCGACGAAAAGGGATCACCCACTCAGCACTTGATCTATTTCAAGTCTCACTTAGGGTTTATCTCCGGCAACGAGCCCTTGATGGTTCGGTCATTCATTGGCACCCTTCATGGAGCTGCCTTCGATTGGTACCGCTGTCTCAAACCAGGGAGCGTTAACAGCTGGGATGACATGGAGACCATGTTTCTAGCTAATTTCTTTGACGATGACACCAAGATATCCATCGGGTCATTGTTAGACGAGAAACAGAAAGACGGAGAAACTGTGGATAACTTCGTCAAACAGTTCCGGAATAAGGTAATGAACTGTCGGGACCCGATAACTGAGGAGTTTATCCTCCAAACCTGCCACAACAATCTCTCATTGGACGTGCTCGAGGCAATGGGAATAGCACCGTCCAAGACTTGGAAAGACTTGAAGGTACGCGGGGAGCAAGCCGAGCGATTTTTGAAAAGGAAGAAGGCAGAGAGAGGTCAGCCAGTGGTAAACGTAAATAAGCAAAACTTCGTCCCACGCTGCAGAGGGAAGGCGCCAGCCAAGACAGTTGATACAAATCAAACGTTCCAGCTGCAGCCCCAACAATAGTCACAACAACAAGCACCGCAGCAGTCATGACCCCAATGGCAATAACGACTTCAGAATCAGAAGTCATCGGAGCCAAGGTTCCCCAAGGTTTACTCCTTCAAGGATGATGAAGTTCACGGTATTTTTAAATACCTTTTGGAGAATAACAAAATTCAGTTGCCACCGATTGTAAACCAAGAGGAGGCAAAGAAGGTTACGGACCCGAAGTACTGTGCTTATCACAGGGCGGTGCACCACCCAACGAAGTCATGCTATCATCTCAAGGATAAAATCCAGGCCTTGATTGATGTAGGGGTCATTACCCCGAAGACATCTAAAGAGAAGAAGGTGGGAGCGAATGCAATCTCCATTAGCTTCGGGTCAATGTCTTTGGATTGGTTTCAACCAACTCCTGTTGTGAAAGTAGGGATGAAGACGGTAAATGATGACTTTCACGCCGGGCCGTGAAAGGGACTCTGCCTCATACCGGCCCCGAATCCTGAGATTCTTTGGGTTCATCGGACTTACTCAAAGATGAATGGCTTACACCCTTCATCTAAAAAGAAGTCAAGGGAAAGGGAAGCTATGTCATGCCACTTCAGCGATCGTGGAAAAGGATGATGAGCAAATAGTAACACTCCAACTCTCTGAAGAAGAACAGGAGGTCTTCGCCACCAGGAGTGGACATGAGTATCGCTACAATTATCCCGAAGCTCCTAATCCAAACGCAAAGACGTTGACGTAGCTGGGGGTAGCAACGACTCCCACGCATTACGGAAAAATTAGCGCCGTGGTCGCCAAAGAAGACACGGCCAAGCTAAAAGAGAAGCAACCCCAACAACAAGGAGTTTAAGTTCCGAAGCAGTCTCGTTTCAATCGTCCGATTGGGAGAGATAAACCGGAAAGTTTGAACTCCTCGCGACGCTTCGACATCATGGCCCAATTAGCCAATATCCCAACAAGGATAACACTCTATGAGCTACTGCGGCTGTCGAAAGAAATCAGAGAAGCCCTGCAGGAAGCCCTAGTTGACTCAGAAGTGTTTCTCACCCGGATCGAACCAAGTCTTGAGGAACCGAAATCTTCGGCACAGCAATGCAATCTTGCTACCAAGCACATCCCTTGCATAACTTTTACCAAGAAGGATATGTAAACAAAGAACTCCAAGCATGACAAGCCCTCAGACTTTAATGCAGGCATTGTCTAATGAAGTCAACCGGATCCAAGTTGATCCTGTCACAGAGAGTATCATGCCCTTCACCGATGTACGTACTCTAATTCTCCGCCAAGAAGCTAGCATCCACAGGCATGATAATTTATGGATTTAATATCAGTGGGTCTCGGCCACTAGGTAAGATCCGAATAAAGTGCCAAATGGGAGACTTAAAGTCTGAAGTCACCTGCTATGTGATTGATGCAGAGACTTCCTATAACTTATTATTAGATCGGTCATGGATCCATAATAATGTTATAGTCCCCTCTACTCTTCATCAGTGTCTAAAATATGTAGACACGAATAATGAAGTCAAGACGGTGGTCGCGATAAGCAACCGCTTAAAGGATTGAGAACTATTTTACTGACTCCTCCTTTACTAACGTAATCCGATATCAATCATCTACCACAAGATCTAACAATGCGTAGGAAGCCATAACGGCCGGCTTGATTACGATGGTGGTTTTGTCATAAATGACATTGTACCCATTGTAGTCAGTCTTAACGATGAAGAATCGTCGGATGACAGTTGTAATTGGTAACTTAGCGATAATGAAATAAATGATGATTTAGAGTACTCACCGTCTCTGACTGATGTGATGAAGCAATTGTACGATGATCCTGAGTTGCACATACCAATTCGATCATCATGTGTCGCACATAAGTGTCTCCGAAACTCCTTTGGAACAACCCTAGTCATCCCTGCCAAAACAAGAGGTGAGAAAGACTTGATCTATGGCAAAGGAGAGGCATTCCCTCTACCAGATCACTTCTTGAAGCGAGATGATGGCAATGACAAGCTTGGTGCTCACTTATTTAGATACAGTCCGGAAGTGCAGAGTCTAATGAAGAGATGGGGTACACCTACGCTGGAGAGGGTCTCGCTTCTTAGAGGTCCTCAAATTCCACCCAAAGCCGCACACGTCCCCAAGGGAAAGCCTGATAACTATTATAGATTTAGGAGAGGACTAGGTTACGTCTCTTCTTCAGACGAGGAATGTTGTTGGATAGTCGATGACCAATTGCCCAATTCGGATAGAGATGGTTATTCGTCTGATTCCTCTCTGGGACTCGACATCGTGATTGGTGAGATGTTCGTAAGTTTGATGTCAATATGACTACTACCGATCCCGCCACGATGGAGGACGATGAACAGATGCCAACATGGGAAGACCCGTGGGTTCATCACTCTAAACATGCACTGGGACCGGTTCAAAGAGAGAACCCCGATCGAAGATATAGTGATTCAAGTCAATATGGGTGACGATGTTAATCTGAAGCCCATATTCATGAGTGGCAGCCTTTTCCTAGAGGAGAAAGAGGAATTAATTGCTCTTGTCCGAGAGTATATCGACGCTGCTTGAATTACGAAGATATGTCTGGCTTGACCCAAATGTGGTGACCCAATCACTAATATTAAATCGGATGTCAAACCAGTCAAACAACAACAAAGACGGTTTCATCTACAGATCATGGAAGCAATCGTAGCGGAAGTAAAGAGGCTCATAGAGTCGGGTTTTATCAGGGAAGAACAACACCCTGACTGGCTCGCAAATATTGTCTCGGTTCTAAAAAAGAACGATACAATGAGAATTTGCATCGATTACAGAGATCTGAATATTGCGTGCCTGAAAGACGATTTCCCTCTCCCGATCACGGATGTGATCGTCGACAATACGTGTGGATTCGAGAGGATGTCCTTTATGGATGGCTTTACGGGTTATAATCAAATCAAGATGCACCCGGACGATGCAAAATATACGGCGTTCAGAACCCCTCTCGGCGTTTTTTACTACATAGTCATGCCATTCGGGCTGAAAAATCCAGCCGCCACATATCAGCGAGCAATGACAAAGATTTTCTAGGAACATCTCCAGAAGACTGTCAACTGTTACGTTGATGACTTAGCCGTAAAAAGCCGCGATAAAAATGACCACATCAAGGACCTGAGGGCGGTGTTTGATCTCATGCGGAGTCATCAATTGAAAATGAACCCCACCAAATCCTTCCTGAATGTCCAAATAAGAATTTCTTAGATTCGGCCATTACCACTAAGGGTATCCATATCGATCCAGATAAAGTGAAGGCAATAAATGAGTTGTAACCCCCGAGAAACCTGAAAGAGCTCAGAGGGTTACAAGGGCGCCTGGCGATATCCAAATGATGATATCAAATCTCTCCAAAAATGCCACCGCTCTGCTAAATAAGAAGGGCGATCATTCATTTGGGACGACGTCACAAAGGCATTCAAGATATCAAAGCATATCCGCAAACCTCCCGCTTCGCCACACCGGTCGTAAACCGTTCTTGATTTACATCAAGGCAACTAACCATTCGTTAAGTGCTTTACTCGCGCAAGACGATGACAACGGTCATGAGCAGACGGTGTATTACCTGAGTCGGACTTTAGTGGGTGCTGAATCCCGCTATCCGATGATCGAGAAGGAGTGCCTAGCATTGGTCTTCGCGATTCAGAAAATGCGGCATTGCTTAGTTGGGCAGACGATTTATGTTATCTCCAGTGTAAATTCAGTCCGGATATTCATGACGCAACCGGGCCTATGAATTGGCGCTGGCTTAAATGGGTCTTGCTCTTTGTTCAATATACCTCGCACTTTAAACAACGTAAGCCCACAAAGGACAGCAATGATCTCTTGGCAACCAAACCAACCGCGGATGCAGCTGAGTTGTATGACGACTTGCCAGATGAGACTCATGGGGTCAACACTACATCGCACCAACAAGTATGGCATTTGTACTTTGATGTTTCTCGAGCAACCAACGTGGCAAGTGCTCCTGGATGTTCTAAGATTTCTTCCGGAGTCGGAGTTGTCTTAGTTTCCCCAGTCAAGCATGTGATGCCTCGGCTTACTCGCTAACCGAGCCATGCTCCAATAACGCGGGTAATCAACGCGCTACTTATTGGACTTAGTTTCAAAGAGTCAGGGGTCAATATCTCAAGATTTTAGGGATTCCCAACTTATCGCCGACAGCATCCGCGGGGACTATGAAGTCGAAACCCGACTTAATGTCAGATCATCAGCGCCGCTGAGATGGCGACTCGCTTTGAAGGATTTTTCATCTAGTATATTCCGCCTGAATGCATATACGACGCCAAGCTAGCGCATTAGCAAGGTCATTAGCGAACCTCCTCGAAGTCCGAACAGCTAGTCACAAGAAGAACTCACCACTTCGCGGCCAATATATAACTAAGAAGAGTAACGACAAGGCGAGGTCATCAAGGAGTCACACTTGACCCAAGTTCAACTAGAGCCCCAGGATTGGCGTTTTCCCATAATCGATTATGTTCTGCATGGTATTCTACCAGAGGATGTGAAAGAGAGGGGATCGATCTGACGAAGAGGTCCCAGGTTCTTTTATGATGCAGAGACCCAGACATTGTATCGTCAAGACGATGACGGCTCGGCCGCCTGATGTCTCGGTAAAAAGCGTAAGAGGTCCTTGAGGAAGCACACGGAGGAGAAGGTGGTGCACACCAACCTGGTCCCAAAACTTTATGATCGTGTCAGAAGAATGGGATACTTCTGGCCAACGATGATTAATGATGTGATCGAGTACGCTCGAAAGTGCCACGCATGTCAAGTACACACAAATTACATGCATCAACCCCCGGAGCATTTGCATCCTTCGGCTACATCATGGCCATTCGAGACATGGGGAATGGACATTGTGTGTCCTATTTTCCCTCCGTCGGTGAAAGGTGATCGATTCATTCTCGCGATTATCGACTATTTCTCCAAGTGGGCTGAAGCAATTCCACTCAAGGAAGTGAAGACGAACAACGTCATCAGGTTCATCAAGCATCATGTCATTTATCGACACGGTGTACCGAGACGGATCGTGCATGACAACGGTCCTCAATTCATCAGCAACGCCTTCATCAGGTTTTGTGAGAAGTTTAAGATCCAAGACGTCATCGATGCCTTATAACTCGCCAGAACGACTAGCGTAAGCGTTCAACAAGACAATCATTAAGATCTTGTCGAAGCTCGTGAAGACTAATAAGCATGACTGGGACGATAAACTTGGAGAAGCACTCTGCGCATATCGCACCACACCGTGATGTCGACCAAACCACCCCGTATTCTCTGGTATACGGATGTGAAGCCGTGCTCCCATTGGAGATCCAAATCTCGTCGCTCCGTATCGCCATCGCAACCGAGATGACGACGGAGGAACAACACCGGAGGCGTCTTCTAGAGCTCGAGATGTTGGACGAGAAGCGCTTGGGAGCTCAACAACACATCGAGTTTTACCAAGCCAGAATGTCGAGAGCTTTCAACAAAAGAGTCCGACAGAGAACCTTCAAAGAAGAAGACCTGGTCCTCGCTGCCCGACGACCGATAATTCTCACTTCTAAAAAGAAGGGTAAGTTTGAACCCAAATGGGAAGGACCGTTTGTGATAGATATAGTCTACTCAAACGGTGCATATCGCTTGATCGATCAAAACGGCAACAGGCAATTAATGTCGATAAATGGGAAGTTCTTGAAAAAGTACTACCCTTAGTACATTTGGGATAACCCATCTTGAAGGGAAATTTCTCAGGAAATAATTTAGTCATTGTCCTCGAGGATAACCCTAAAATTTATTCTCCACCCTAAAATCCCTCCTTGATCAAACTCATCGACAGTGAGTCCAAAAAAAAATCTTTCTGGTCCAAACCACCAGCAAGATCCCCTCTTGATTCCTTTCATGAACAAGAGGTCTACTTTCAAAGCTGGGATCCCCTTTTGATAAACAAGAGGCCCCCACTTTCTCCACTTCGGTCACGCCTTCCCACGGTTAGGACTGAAGTTAGAATTTCATCTCGATAAACGGAAAATTTATTTCCAGATTAGGTAACGAATCCTATAAATGTGAAAGTTACCCGAATCTTTTCGATTCTCGGAGTGGAGATCCCACTCTTAGTTTCACCTCCTTTGATTCTCGAAGTGGAGATCCCACTTTTAGTTTTCTTTTTCCTAGAGATAGAATATAAAATTCTTCCTCTCCAGGAGCAAGAGATAGAATATAAAATTCTGCCTCTCTTATTTTGGGTTTGTCTTTACCCTAAAAGAAGACTTGGAGATAGAATATAAAATTCTTCCTCTCCACTATCGGGAAACAGAATATAAAATTCTTCTTTTCCCACGTCAATTTTCACCTTTATGTCGGTTTAGTCTTTCCTCCGTGAAAAAGACACCAAGATTCATCTTGGGGTATTTTATCCCGAAGCCTAAGAAGGGATAAAGCCAACGCCTACCACGCGTTATCGGTTTAGTCTTTCCTCCGTGAAAAAGACACCAAGATTCATCTTGGGGTATTTTATCCCGAAGCCTAACAAGGGATAAAGCCAACGCCTACCACGCGTTGCCGGTTTAGTCTTTTTTCCGATTGAAGAAGACACTAAGTCTCATCTTGGGGTATTTTATCCCGAAATCTAAGGAGGGATAAAGCCAACGCCTACCACGCGTTGTCGGTTTAGTCTTTTTTTCAATTGAAGAAGACACCAAGTCTCATCTTGGGACATTTGATCCCAAAGCCTAAGTAGGGATAAGCCTATACGTAATACACGCAGCTGGGTAGTCTATTCCCGTGAAAAGGATGACAGAGCCTACGTATTCAATATCGTAGCATTAAGTCTAAAAGAGTTTCATTCTTTTAGCACAGCGTCCGTCTGGAGCGGGTATAGATATAATCACTTGCTAGCGATTCAAGCGGTGTCGGTAAGGTTAATCAAATCCGCTGAGGGTCACTGGGCCAATTACTCCTAAAGCCGCCTAACACGCGCCGCCGCTAGTCTTGCCCGTAAAAGATGACAAAGTCTATGTATTCAACATCATAGCATCAAGCCTAAAAGAGTTTCATTCTTTTAGCACAACGTCACGTGCGAAATGGGTATAGATAACCCGCACGCTAGCTCGATTCAAACGGTAGTCGGTAAAGGCTCATCAAACTGCTGATGATCGAGGGTTTGCCAAAATCCTATAAGTATTATGGTGGATTATTTCAAGCTTAAATGAGAAATCATAGAAATGAAGAAAAAGAGAATGAAAATTTATTCAAGAGTCGAAGTCTTTTAAATTGCGCCTAATCGACATCAAGTTTATGGCAAAAGATTTGTTGTTCTAATTTGGACACTCATCATTGTAAACTTTTGGAACTCCTCACGCAATTGACTCTAAAGATTCCTCCGAAATGGTCACGCCTTCGCAACTTTTTCCTCACCGCTAGCTTTTGTTCCGAGCTACAATTTCTTGATAGGATGGTTCGCTCCTCTTCGTTGACCCTAGTCACTCTAAGATACTTAAGTTCTCTTCCTTCACCGGGTTCCCGCCTGCTGCACTATTTTAGCCTCACTTGATGCGATGCAAGAATAAATGTGGTTCGTGGATGGATTTCTGTAGCTGGTTTTAACCTCGATCTACTCGACCCCGTATCTCAACCTCGAGTCCAATATCGACTGAGCATCGCCATGCTTCCAAGCGACTCCACCGACCGACTATATAATAAGAAGCACCGCCGCTTGTAATTCCCCAAACTTCGGTTTAAATTTAGGGTCAAGGTCATCAAGAATGGCTTTGGCTAACTCGTGGTGACCAAAGATCCCGTGACAAAGCCGCTTCTAGAGTCAAGGACCGACCTGAACCGATGAAAAGAAAGCCCACTATGGAGAATCTTATCAATCATCTCGTTCATGAAAGAAAAGAATGACTAGACCTCCATATAGATGATAATCCGATTCGGGTCGCCATCCATTAATCGCCCTCGCGATCATGGAGATGAGAGGTAAACCCTGTAAGAGGATGAAAGGGTGAATATATCAAAATCAGAAGTCAAAGGCCGGCGTAGGTGTCGTTAGCTAGATAACCCGTACCTTGCTCTATCAGCATGGCTTCATGGTTTATCGGGTCTATCGGACGAGGAACCGCCATTGATGCACCAATTGCTGCAGTTGGTCTCACTCAAGATGTTCGCCGACGCAAGCCATCATGATACCCACTCGAGGGGCATCGAATGAGGAATCTGAGGATGAGCCTCAAGAGGGAGTTCCCAAAGAATAAAATAAATTTCTTAGCTTCATCTGACAGTTGTATTAGTCAAAACAGACTAGTCCTACAATCAACAGGAAGATACCGTACCGTTAGAGGAATGAACCCCAGTATGCTCAGGCGGCATGTCATCGGCGAGATGCTCATCCCGGGGAGAGTCATATACTGAATCGATTATGGGGGTGTCCATAAGTAGGCTATCCTCATCAAAATCCTCTATCGAAAAATGCAGTGCGAGGAGGATATAAGTGAAGGAAACAAAATAAAAAATCTGGATCGACGTAAATGGCTTACCTCCTACAGAAAGTCAGCCTCTAATCCCATTATCCATGTTTGCTCCCTGCAATTTCTCTAGAAGAGCGAGAAGCATAGAGACAATTTGGGAGGGCACAGAGTCGTCCAATTCTTTCCATCTAAATGGAGTATTGCCAATGATAGATGTACCTGGATTCGTTGGATCAGGTCCTACATCGTGGTCTCACCAATTTCGAGATACCACGTGCTCTTCTACCATGGACTCAGACATCCTGAGTGAAACTGAGGCCTGCGGAAGATGCGAAATTGTGATGAGGAATGTCAAAGTTGTCAAAGTTGGTTTCACACTCTCCTGCACAAAAAAATAGAGAGATATGAGTCCTGAATCCGAAGGAACTACGGAGTGCTTAAGCATTACCTTCCTCGCCAAGAAGCCATCACCGGTTAGGTCCATCGCAAAAGCCCGCGGGTCTACGTGCGCCTTGTGGGCTAACTTCTTCCGCTTAACGGCTTGAGCCCCCGCTCGAGAGTCGTGAAGTCCCTCTTCTTCGGCTGACATGCCTGAAGCTTCAAAATTGGTGTTAGAACCAATAATTCCAAAGGAGGAAGGAGAAAAAGAGAGAGGAAGTATTGGCAAACCTGTCCCAAAGTCCTCCTCATGATCGTCGTCATGATCTCCTCCAGAGGCTTCGTTGGCAAAGTTGAAGGTCTCCTCCTTTTCCTCATCTGCTGACCAGTATTAAGGCCGCTTCTCCGCGGACCGAGCCGCCTTCAATCTTCTCGAGCATTAGCATGGGAGGCCTCTTGACCACTAACTCCAAATTGGCCTCACCAACAAAGTTTATTAGTTGCTAACAACCACGCAAAGACAAAATGTCACCGATCCGACGCTCAAGACTTGAAGGCTAAACCTAGCACTGCACCCCGCCACACTCCATAGCCATGCCCTGACGCCGCCCACTAAGCCATCGCGGAGTCCAAGGTACCGATTCGATTGCTAACATAAAGCTAGTCATAACCGAACCAGCAGCTAACCGGTAGATAGATACGGCCGATGAAACACTCATCCTCACCCTAATGTCGTAACCCTACGGATGTTCATCACTAGTTGAAGCAAATGACATCAAGAGAAGTTCGTCGCTTCTACTCCCTCCTCATCGAAAGCAAAGATTCACCAGATCACCGCAGAACCGCAGAAAATATCTAGAGAAACCCAATCTTTGTGAATCTCAGAATCGCTTATCTCCAGGAATCCTCACCCCCTCCATTTGTAATTCTCTGACGATTGTAGCAAAGGGATGGATTGGTCAGCGGTGCTCGATGTTGACATTATATCTGAGCGGTGAAGAATGAACCACGCCATCAAATAAGTGTATGGAAGCTCCACCTTGGTAAGAGAAATTTGTTTCGTAGGTTTACGCTCCCCTGAGTGAAGGCACTGACTATTTGCCGAAGCCCACAATGAATGTTAGCCACCATCACTAGAAGGAGAGAAAGTTCCTTCTTGTGAGCGAGCTGAACTACAGGATAAAGCACTTCTAATGGTAGTGCCTCACCAGACTGATATGGTACTACGCACTTCTTCAACCAGATTGCGAGGTAGCCGGCTAGGAGAGTCATCTGCTCAATCGGCTTCACTGCATGCCACAAGAAGGTCTTGAATTTGGTCCCCATAAGGAAGCCACCCTCGTGCTATTAAGGGTATAAGAGCGCAGCATTGATTTCGACAGCTCATTAACCTCGTAAGGGTGAACGGTGATAATTCGCAGATCGCCTTGCCGTAATTGCTTTCAAGGTGCCTCAACAAGTGTTGCGAACCGCCGCACTCAACCGAGGCTTGGTCCTTTTGGGTAATAGCCCGACCATCGACAAAGCAATATGATAATGGCAAGTAAGATCCCATAAGGTGTCATAGCGGTCGGGCATGCGGTCCTTCACCACTCAAGTCACGTCAAGGAAAGTATTCCCGATATAACATCTTTCCCATGGGTAGACCGTAAACTCTACATATCTCATGAAGAGGTAACCCCAATTCCTCGCTTGGTCAAAAATATTTGAATCCGGTCATAGAGCTCCAACAGCGAGGAAGTGATTGGTATCGACCGCAGGTTCCATACATGGTGGCACTGATCACCGTAGAGACCACGGGCTTGTAACTCCTCACCCCATCAGCCGAGAACGTAAGTCATCATACGAGCCCACCATTGCTTGTCTGAAGAATGAAGCCAACCAAAAGGTCCTGACAAAGTGTGCGTGCATTTCTAGCCCCAGCCTTTATGCAGACGGTTCAGAAAGTATAAGCGACAGCGAAAAGCTCATCTCGGGTGGTGCGCTCTAATCCCAAAGACACCATGATGCAATCCGATGACACGTTCCCTACTCGAGCCCGGGATCGTCTGGTGGGTAATATACCCACAATGGATGCCGTCACGCTCCTCTGTCAAAGGCCATGACATTTCCCGGGCCACAGCCTGACACCTTAGCTCGGCCAATGAGCGATGACGAGGTATCCGGGGTAGGTACAAGTGCCCTCCATCATCCTTATGCAACCACCGCTCGCTCGCAATAAAGATTGCGTCTGGGTCCTCAACAGAATCACCAAATAAGTAGTTCGTTTTCTTAAGGGGCTGGTTAGAACTAGTGTCTCTCACAAGTGGTGCATCAGTGATCAACAAATAAGCACACTGACACTCCCTCACGCACTCACCGTAATGGTCTCACGACGCATCCGTGCAAACTGAGGAGTGACCAAAATGGGCGAAGGAACATCGGAAGTAGCATGATGCTCGCCACGACGCCCGTCAACTGCGTAAGAGGGAAATGCTCCGGAGGGATATTCAACTAAAAACGAAAATAAATGTTCGTTAGATTCGGTTATATGAGGCATCGAACTCGCCTCGCGATCTACGGTGATAGAGTCAATGCTTTATAACGGTGAGATTTATTCCAAATGATTGTGCACTCATAAGGCAATGTATATCATCACACAAAGAAAGCGATAATATACCCCGCCCCACGGGTACAACAAAGACGCACCACCCCTTCAAGATAGTTGTTGACCAAGCAAAACCCATCTTTAAGCGCAATCTCAATGGCGAGGAGAATCACGCTCTTCCCAATTTCCTCAATGGGGAGAACAAAGCGGAATGCAATATGCTATATGCGAACTTTGAATGCACTAAGGAATAGAAAAAGCTCACCAGAAAATGATGGGGGCACACTCTTAGGTGGCGGGATAGCCGGCTGGCTCCTTAGAGCATGTGATCTCCCCGATGACATCTTAACTCAGAAAAGAAACCGACGTCAACCAAACATAAAGGGGAAATTATGAATTTTGAACTAAAAATCCTAGGAGAATATAAGAGATTTCTTGGTCAAATTCTAGTTAAACCTACAAGGGGCGTATGCATCGGAATCGGGTTCAATTTTCGCTCGAAAACCCCTCCTAACCAAATTTGGCCGTAAAATGACCAAAATACCCCTGGGCCCAGGTTGAAATTTCAGCCATCTAGGTCACTTTCAAGTCCAAAAATTTCAGCCACCCAAATAGCTCTCAAACACAAAGTTTTGGGGCTATTTTTGCACAAAACCCTCTGAATTTCAGCCTTTTTTGCACAAAACCCCCTGAATTTCAGCCACAATTTGCCCATAACCCCCCCAAATTTTGGCCAAAACAAAAATTCAGGGATTCCTAGCGATCATTGGCATACCAACCCTTCAAACTACAATCCAATTTTTTGCGTAAAAACCCCTCAAATTTCAGCCCTCTTTCTCATGATCAAAATCCCTCAAATTTCATGCAATTTTACCCTCAAAAACCCCGATTTGAGGCGTGAAATCAAGACCCTAATTTGTTGCATGTCTACCCTCTGATTTGCATGATGAAATAAAGATTAAATATGCAAGAGTTGTGGGGGTTTACCTAAAGCAAAAGTTCGAGGGCTTGAATCTGAAAGAACGTGCTCGAGGGACCTGAGAAGGCTTGAAAAGAATGTAAATTTGGAGGAATTCTTGAGCCCGACGCCTGGAGGAATCTTGAATCTTTGAAGCTATTTAGGGTTTAAGGGAGACGAGGCGAGAAAAAAAAGAAGAAAAATGGAGAGAAGGGGAATGGCCTACCAAAACCCTAGAGAGGGGTCTACCAAATAAAAAAAAAAAGAAAAGAAAAAAAAAGTAAAAGTAGAAAAAAAAAGGGGGGCAGTCCTATTTATAGGGGAAGAGTGTTTCATTTGGGCCCAAACCCAATAGAAGGAGGAAAGAAAAAAAGAGAAAAAGAAAAAGGGAAACCTAGTTGAAGGCAGATTTGACCAAACCAAGTTATGGTGGGTTTGGAATCCTAATCAAGGATGAATTCAACTAAACCTAATCAAGGGTGGATTTGGCTGAACCTAATCAAAGAAGACTTGGAATCCCAGTCACAACAGGATTTGGAATCCCAACACAACAGATTTCACCTATCCTAGTCACAATGAGATTTGGAATCCCAACACAACAGATTTGGAATCCCAACACAACAGATTTCACCTATCCTAGTCACAATGAGATTTGGAATCCCAGTCACAACAGGATTTTAGAAATCCCAATCACAACAAGATTTCACATATCCTAGTCACAACAGATTTCACCTATCCTAGTCACAACAGATTTCACCTATCCTAGTCACGCTAGGATTCGCCAATCCTAGTCAAAGTAGGATTCACCAAACTCAATCCCCATCCACTTGCCTCGCCGCTCTCTCCCACACGAGGTCGCCACCCATCAAGGGTCAATTCTCATATGGTTCGAAGCAGCTAACCCCAATCCTACTCCAACTAGTTGTATGAGTATAAACTGTTTCCTAATTTTTGTCGAGAAGTTACTGGAGACTAGTTTCATATTCTTAAGGATAACTCGACAACCCCCATTCTCCTCCCACTGGGATACTCCAATAAGGCATACGAGTATAAACTATTTCCTATTTTGGGCGAGAAGTTCCTGGAAAATATCTTAAGGATAACTCGACCACCTCCGAATGGGTATATGAGGATAAATTAATCCCCGAAACTCCCATGAACGCATGAGTATAAACTGTGTTGATGCTGGCCAACGCGTCATAATGAAAATCGCCGGTTGAAGGTTGGACGTCAAGAGAAAACCTCGGATGCCGGTCAATGCATCATATCTCAAGAAGATTCCTCCCGCTGTGGTCAGTCCTGCAATGAGCGTCACAACGGGGAGTCCACCGATTAAAGGGCGAACCCCCAATCTCCTCCCACTATGGTTAGACCTACGCCAAGCGACGTAATGGAGAATTTGCCAATTCAAGGTTAAGCCTCATTGTAGGCGGGAAAAATTACCAACCCCGCCAGTCAAAGGGATGAACTCGCCTGCACGAGCTCAACAGCTTATTGGGCGAGCTCGTCCAAAACTCAAGAGCCACCTGTCTAACAAACTCGCCCGCACGAGGTCGTCCTACTCGTTGAGCTCTCCCAGAGCTCAAGAGCCGCCTGTTTAACGAGCTCGCTCGCATGAGGACATCCCATGCGATGAGCTCGCCCACATGAGTCCAACATCGCCACTGTGCAATCTCGCCAGCACCAAGCACGCCGCAAAAGCTCGCTCGCATTAACGACACCACCACGATAAGGGACTCGCTAGTTGGCCCCACCCGTTCGACAAGCTCGTCTGAGCATTTAAAACAGCTCTCAAGCTCGCCGGCCGCTTATCTCAACAGGCCGGTGATCAAGCACGAAGTGGGCCCACCCACTTTTCACGTCTCGAGTAATGATGAGACGGCTCATTACCCCTATAGCGGTCACATCCCGCAGCCTAGAGGGCATGGCGCCTCACCTATAGTGGTCACATCCCACAAGTCAAGGGGGGTGACCACTTGCTCAGCAAAAGCTCGCCCGTTAGGAGAGCTCGCCTGTACAAGTTCAACCATGATTGCATGATTTGTTGGCCTGTGAATCAAGCACGCCCGTGAGGGGCCCACCAGCTGACCCCACCTGCGAAGCAAGCACACCCGCAAGAGGCCCGCCAGTTGACCTCGTGCAAGCTCGCCGCAGTTCGCCAGGCATTCAAAAGGCTCCTCACTGCCACCCACTTTGCACGTCCTGGGTTATGATAAGGCATGGTTCCCATTACCTCATCAATGATCACATCCCACAGCTGGAGGAGGACATGATGTCCCTTACCTATCAGTGGTCACATCCCACAAGTCAAAGGGGTGGCCAATTCCACCCCTTGGGCTATTTATAAGCCCCCTTGGCAACAAGAGAAGGGGCTGGCTAGCTGGAAGTAGGAAGGGGGCTGAAAGAGAGGGCTTAGATTGTTGAAGTAGACTCTATCTAAACCCTCAGATTTGGAGGCTCTCGAGCTCTTTGCAAACTCTTGCATCAGAGCTCCCTGGCCCAAGCAAGCTCGTAGAATCAACTCAACCGCACGAGCTTCTATCACAGACAAGCCCGACCCGACGCCGATCGGATCGCCCAAGGGAAGCAAACTCGGTCCGAAAGCATTGAGGCAGCATCCTATCGCTACCGACAACCCATGTTAAACAAGAAGGGCCTTCCCTTAAACCATTGTAAAAAAGCGATTCTTGATTTGTAAACAAGCAATTCAAACAATACAAACCGAGAGGAGATTTTACACCAAACGTAAGATGGCCACTCAGTTGGGAGAAACTGCTTCTCAAACGAGATGGTGGTGGCTCAATTCAACGACATTATAAGGAGGGGACAAATGCTGGAGTCCCTGTGATTGAGTTCGATCAAGCTAGGTATGAGGAGTACTTATCTTCTTCCTCTTCAAGAAGACCTCCTAGCATTACCGCTAGGTTGTGCACGCAACCCAACGCCGAAGGCCGGGCGAAGTCGCTACCGAAAGTGTTCTACTCACTTCGCCAGGGGTTCCATTCCCCAAACCGCCAAGGTCAATCAATGGCCAAGAGTGCAAGCCTAACAAACACTTCTGTCGGGTTGCCACGCAGTCCACCTAGCCCCGCGTGGAAGAGAGGACACACAAAGACGGATCACACCTCACCGCCGATGCTAACTTGCCCCTCTCCAAGAGGGCCAGGCAGCGACGACGACAAACCATAGCACGCCGGGAAGCGACAGCTTCCGCCTCCCTGGACGGTACAAATTGCTATTCAGGCCAAAGGAAAATCAAGCCGGGACGCATCGACCACGGTCCTGGCGGGCTCCCTAAATCGGGCGAGCCCCCCTATGCAGGCGAGCTTTGCTCTGGCGGCAAGATCCCCGAAAATGGCGGACTTGGCGAACTTCACTCCAGCAGCAAGGTTCCTCATTCGGGTAGACCGAAAGGGTAGGCGAGCTCACCAGCGAAGCCGCCATCAAGCCTTCACCAAATGGGCAAGACGACAAGTGGGCAGCGCCCGGATGGACAGCCAGCCCGTCAGGAGGTTGAGGCTCGCCAGAATGTGATATCTCGCCTAGCAAGTCAAGACCGCCTGAATTCAACACATGGAGCTCCAAAGCGGTCTCGCCAGAGCCCCTTGGAACTCACCGCACCTGAGTACACCGACGACCTCTCGAACTCGGGTTGTCATCTCCAGCCCACAAGGGACCTTAGGGACCATCTGACTCATAAACACACAATGCAAGAGCCAAATCCTTGGTGCCATTGTGAGGAGCTTATCCAGCAAAGGCTCGCGAACCGCCGGGCCTCACGCCGAAATCATCAAGATGGGAGAGGCTTCTCACCATATCGAGAGTGAGGCCTCCCCAAAGCGCCAGCCTTCGGCGGAAGCAGCCACTAATGGACCTAATTACGAGTCCGCCAACATGACAGAAAGGATAAAGCTAAATACTCTGACTCTTCTGACTCGAGTTTGCCTTAGGGTCGAGGTGCCTCCCAACAGACGGAAGGTGTCTACCGACACACGCCGCTTCCAAACCTGGCAAGCCTATCCCATTTGACTTGAGGTTGAACTCCATCCACGATGACGAAGAAGAAGTTTGCTCGGCAGAGGCGACGTCCTAGACATCAAGTTTAGTTTACGGTAAGCATGCAAGGGTGCACATGACCGGAGGTTCCGACGAGGGACCAAAAGGTTTGAGGAGCAGAAGTCGCAATATCCAACAAAGAAGTCAGACTTCCGAAAGCAGCTGAGCCACCATCGACTCCATGAAGGAGGTAATGGGGTAATCTGCTGCAAAAGAAGAAAAGAAGCTCGCAAATCGTCCGGCGGTCTAAGAACCAAGAACGGACCTCACCTCACGCCGCTGACGATGAGAATGAACACGGACACCTTCCCGCCACTCCTCCGCATCTTCGTGAAAGGCCTCCCAACTGGCAAAGATACCTCGGAATAAAAGGTTCGACGAAGTTTCGTAATCAACTTGACGCCAAGTCCTTAAAACACATGAACGAGCTGTGGTCCGCCGATCCAACGGAGGGATACAGCCCCTATCCAAAGAAAATTCAAGCCCATGGGTTGACTCCAGCTTGACGGAAAGGATCCCCTCACAAAGACATTTACTACTCGCCCCGCATGTGATTTCTCGACCGGGAATGATCCCATCCTTACGCGGCTGTTTATTGGCACTCTGAAAGGAGTGGCCTTTGAATGGTTCCGTAAGCTCGAACCCGGCTCCATCAAATCATGGGCCGATTTGGAGAAGCTATTCTTGGCCCGCTTCTTCGACGATGACACTGAAGTTTTGATGGCGACTTTAATTGCCGAGAAACAGAAGAAAACAGAGTCGGTCAATGAATTTGTGAAAAGGTTCAAAAATCGATCATTGCATTGCCGAGAACAGGTAGCTGATACTACCCTGATCGAGATGTGCCGCAATAACCTTTCGATTGGCATCTTATCCCGACTCGGTGCTGTGGAAACCCGGACCTGGAAAGAATTGGTACGCCAAGGTGAACAAGTGGAAAACATGATCAAGCGCCTGGAAGCTGAAGAACCTCAGTACAAAAAGGGGACTTCGGAACCAACTTTTACCAGGAACCACCCTCAGTAGAAGGGAAAGGAAACCATGGCTATCGACTCTGATCCGGCCCCCAAGACGCCACAACATCAGAAATCCAAGCCGCTTGGGCAATGCCCCCAGAGGCAATACGATTTCAAGGAAGACTGGGTGGTGCCTACCTTTGACACACTCCTTCGGAGCAATAGGATCAAGCTTCCAGAGGCCGCAAGACCTGAAGAAGTGGGCAAGACGGATGACCCAAACTATTGCGCGTTCCACCGATTTGTCGGCCACCCAACGGCCAAGTGTTACATCCTCAAAGACAAACTCCAGGCTCTCTTTGAGGCGGGGGTGTTGAAGAAGGAGAAAGTCCAAAAGAATGTGACCATGAACATGGTCACCTTAAGATTTGAACCGCCTCCTGCGCACCCATGCCTAAGAGGTATCATACCTATTCCCAAAGCAGAGCTGAGGATCATTAACACCGATCCTCACAAACAGCAGGAAAAGGATTTGGTACCACAGACTCTATCATCAGGACAAATCATGTGGGTTCACCCTGACCTCCTCAAAGACGAGCAATGGACTTCCAAGCCGATGCGTATGGGCGCATTTAAGGTAAACTCGCAATGTCGCTCTGCACTCGATGGAGTTGAACAAGGGGTAACAACCCTCACCGACTCTGATGAGGAGGCAACAGTACTCATTACAAGAGCAGGAAAAGATTTCGCTAAGAATTATCCCACGGTCACAGATGACCTGATGAAACAACCGCAGAACGCTACGTGCCACGCCGACAAACCAAGCTCAAGCAACCCGCCTTCCGCTTAACGTGCTCTCGCAGCCTAGCAAACATCCCACCAGATCACATTATATGAAGCCCCGCCTATCAAAGTCAACCCGGAGGCTCGCCAACTCGAGGCTTTTACCACGCACTTTCTACCGCCCTCGAGCGAAGAGGCGGAGAGAAGTTGCCCACGGGCCGCCGCCAGATGTCCGGACGACAGATCCCCTCAGATCACCTTCACCCCCGAGGACATGCTCATCAATAGCACGCCTCACGACAGCCTCTTTACTTCATTGTGGTACGCCGGTTCTCCAAAGTGGATAGAATCCAAGTGGACCCGGATCGCTTTTGAGCATTATCCCTTGACACTCATCAAGTCCCCGGGATACTCGAAAAGGTTGTCTACGACGACCACCACTATTTTTGGCTTCAACGCCACAGGGACGCGCCTGCTTGGGAAGATCCGCCTCAAATGCCATTTAGGCAATATGAAGACGGAAGTGACCTGCTACGTCATCCACGCAGAACCATCTTACAACATGGCCGACCATGGATCCATAACAACCGCATCGTCCCGTCTACTTTGCACCAATGCCTAAAGTACGTGGACGGTAATGGTCAGGTCAAGACAGTATTTGCCGATAAACAGCCCTTCAAAGGGGTGGAGAATTACTTCACCGACTCTTTACTCTACCAAGACTCGGAGTCGGGCCGTAAGGCGCCGATCGAAGACCCGGACAGCGGTAATGAGGCCGACTGTGAGTCCGAAGACAACGAGGGTCTTGTCCTTAATGACATTGAACCCATTGTAATCGGCTACGGAGGCCTTGTTATCACTAACTGATGAGCGGACAAGCTCACCCTCAATGAAACTCCCGAATTTGCTTACTCCTCGCCTAGTTCGAAGCTAACCGCCGTGAATGCAACAACCTGTTTCAGATCGACCAATAATTGGCCCCTCGCGACTTGCTCGTGTGTTCAACGTGACGCGCCAAGCCGATGATCGAAGTTCACGAAGTCGCCTTTGTCGCACTCCGCCAAGGAGATTATCAACAAGAGATCGCTTTGAAGGGTTGACGATCCACGCGATAATGATGTGGGACGACTCGACGGCGATGAACCCGACCCGCAGCTCATATACTACGCCCGACGCGAAGGCGATGATGGAAGGCATGGGTTACAGCCTTTGTCCGAAAGAAGGCTTGAACTACTAAGAAAGGCAGAGGGCTCCACCCACCCGCTTGTGTGCCAAGGGGAAAGCCCGACGACACTACGACAGATGCTAAGAGGGTGGGTTATGTCTCCTCCTCCTCGTAATTGTACCGCCACTTGATGAAATATCCAAAGGAGGCTCGCCGTAAGATCAATCATCAACCTCCTCACCTGGGATTCAGACGCCGCTGTCGGGCTGGTTTGCAAGCCTCACTAACATGACTACTTGATACCGTTGAGGTCCAAGTAGACGAAAGCAAATCCCGCTCATGACGAAGCATGGGAAGCACGCCAACGCCCAATGGAGCTGAGCAGCGGAGCCCCACCGAGGATAAAATTCTCCTGCAGACATGGGAGAGGAGGCCAACCCTAAACCCATATTTATCAACATATAGCTTGCCTCCCCAAGAGAGGGAAGAACTCATATCTCTTGTCAAGGAATATATCGACGCCTTCGCTCGAATTATGAAGATATGCCCTGCCATCCCCTGTGTCGCCGCGGCATCGCTTTGACATCAATCCGATGCCCAACCCGCCAAACAAAGAAGAAGACGGTTTCGCCCGCAGATTATGAAAGCAATTGTGGCGGAAGTGAAAAGGCTCGTGAAGGCAGGCTTCATCAGGGAGGAATAGCATCCAGATTGGGTGTCCAACATCGTCCCAGCTTCTAAAGAAAATGGCACAATTAGGACTCCGCCGACTATAGGAACCTCAACGCCTCTAAAGACGAAGTTTCCATTACCCATCACGGATGTCATCATCAACAACACATGCGGTTTGAAAGGATGTCATTCATGGACGGTTTTCGTGGTACAACCAAATCAAAATGCACTCAAGACGAAACATACTGCTCAGACCCCGATGGGGATATACCGTTACGCTTATGCCATTCGGTCTCAAGAACGCGGCGCGACCTATCGGGCCGCGCTATGAGCACCATCTTCCAAGACCATATGAGAAAGACGCCTAATGCTACGTAGATGACTTAGTCGAAGAGCCGCGGATAAAGGCCACCACCTTGGCGACCGAGAACGGTGTTCGACATCATGCGCAGACACCAACTGAAAATGAACCCCACAAAATCATTCTTAGGATGTCCAGTTGGTATTTGGTTTCGGCCGTTAATGACGAAGGGGTTTATAACTCCTACAAAGTCCGAGCCATCCAAGAACTCCAACCACCCAGAATCTCAAGGAATTGAGGGATTGCAAGGACGCCATGATATCCCAAGATTCATCGCGAAATCTTTCAGTAAGTGCCAACCCTTCTCCAAATTGATGAAGAAAGGTGTCGCTTACATGGGACTAATCTTACAATGGACGCTCAAGAGATCAAGGATTATCTTTCGAACCCACCGTAATCGCCGCTCCAGCCTGTAAGCCGCTCCTGATATGTACGAGCCGACGGAACACCTCCATGGTCAGCCTCCTAGCACAAAATGACGACGCCGCCACGAAAGCGTATGTGATACTACCGAGTAGGACTTTGCAAGGAGCCGAACGAAGGTACCCCATGATCGAAAAGGAGTGCTTAGCTCGGTATTCATGATTCGTAAAATGCGGCACTACTTTCGGGCCGCACTATTCATTCATGTCATCTCAAAGATGAACCCTATCCGAAGTCTTCATGACACAACCCGGATCCCTAAATTGGCCAGCAAGGTGGGCGCTTTTGCCGCCCTCTCAAGACGACATCCACTTCATGCCACGGTCCGCAGTGGCAGCCATCTCAGGATCTCATGGCCACCACCCTCTCGTCAAACACGTAATTATTCAAGACATGCCGATGAAACCTATGAGGTCAACACAACCACGGAAGAAAACTCGCGAATTTACTTCAATGGCGCTGCCTCGGTTGGGACCAACGGGTCTATCGTGGGTGAGGGAGTAGTCTTGGTCTCCCCGCAAAACCACGTGATACCCTAGGCCTTCTCTAGCGAGCCATGCTCCAACAAGCGTGGCTGAGTACAATGCGATGCTCATTGACTCAACCCGCCAAAGATCCGGGTGAAGCACCTCGAGGCTTATGACGATTCTACCATCGCCGCGTGCATGACGGAGAGTATGAAGTTAGAAACGATGATCTAATTCCATGCCACCGAAGCCGCTATCGAACTAGCTAAATCGCTTGACAGCTCCAAGATCGAAGCACGCGTTCGCTCCAAGAACACACACGCAGATGCTCGCTTCGCTGGTAAACCTCGCTCAACCGCCAGAACGAGCCAAGATGTCACCGCTATGAGCCAACCACTCTTCCCACCGTAATCCGCCCCAGAGGTGAACATGACTCACCAAGCCGCAAGCCAACCGAGCCAAGAGACCGGGCGCTCCATCATTGACTATGTCTTATAATGCATGCTACCCGAGGACATCGGAGCGGATTCGTCCGCAGACGCCTGAAGATTTTACTTCGATTCGACGCATCAAGACGCTATATCAAGGTCATATGACAAGATGCGCCTGGCCTCGCGACCGACGTAAGCACGGAGGCCCTACAGAAGCCCATGATGGTACCGGCATACCACCGACCCAATCTTTGATCGCTTACTTAAGAATGGGCTATTATTGGCCCAAAATGATCACGACGCTGCCTATGCCAGCTGCCACACGCTGCGCAAATCCACGCTTAACTACATACGCAACCGCCCAAGACTCCGTGATCCGACAAAGAACCTCATGGCCATTCGAACATGGGGCACCGGATATTGTCGGATCAATATCGCCACCGGCCGAAAGGGCATCGCTTATCCCGCAATAACCGACTACTTTTCCAGTACCGAGGCGGCCCTTTGGCGAAGTCAAGAATAGTAGCTGATAAGGTTCATCGTGCACCATATCATATATCGGACGGCCCCTCAAAGCATCATCCATGACAACGACCACAATTTGTTAGTCTCTACCACTCCGATTCGCGGACAAGTTCGTAATACGTAACCCGCTATCCACAGCTTTATAACCCATCACCAACGGGTTAGCCAAGCCTTCAACAAGACGATCATCAAGATCCTAACTAAGCTAACGCCCCATAGCAAGCGCTGACCGATGAAAAGCTCTGTGAGCTTATGGGCGATCGCACTACAACCGCATTCCCACCAGCATCACACCATATTCGCTAGTATAACTGCCAGAAGTCAGATATCACTGAGATTCAGATCCCGCCCTACGCTGCCGCGCTATGCAGGGATGACGAATGAAGAAAATCACCGCCTCGCCTAACTAGAGGCGCGTAGACGAAGCTTGCTACTCAAAGATATCAAGTTTTACCAAGCCGGATCTCTAAAACCTTGGCAAAAGGTCGGACACGGTCTTTCGAAAAGGGAGTTGGTCTTAGCCGTCCGACGGCCAATGATCCTCAACTCCCGTAAGAGAGGGAAGTTCCACCAATGGGAAGGTCCATTCGTGATAGAGACAGCCTATTCGGATCGAGCCTCATCGCTTCGGCTGATCGGGCGATAAGATCATGATGCCCATCAATGGGAAATTTCAAGAAGTATTACCTATAGTCTTTCCAACTACCAAACTCCGACAAGTACACGAGTATAAACCGCCCTCCCAAAATTTCTCCAATCCTCGCCAATAGGATGGTGGGTCCTCAAAGTTTCCGATCGCAACTAACTCCCGCCATGTTAACGAAAACCTCTCGACAAATTCCCCTCAATCCTCGTCAATAGGATGGTGGGTCTACAAAACTATCATGTTAGCGATCACCTCGGATAGTTAGATCGCCGTCCGACTCACACGCCACCGAGCTGCCCGATCCTTTCCGCACATTCTAATTTTGTTAGAATGATCGATGGGTAGTAGCCTACCAAGCGATGAGCCACTATATCAATCAAACGTCGCACTCATACGTCCCCGAACGATTTGATTATCCTAACACCGCCTAAGGTGTTGTTCGTCGATGGCGGCCCGCCAGACAATGTGCCCCTTCGATGCTCCAGCCACTCCCGCGAGTGACATGTGAGCCTAGGCCGAAATGCATGACCAACAACACGGCCCAACTTAATTACAACCTAACAGTTGTGATTATCTTAACCCGATGCCTCACGCGATTAAGGGTAGAGAAGAAATTTTAGCGTTGAGTCTAAAAGAAACTTCTCGACAACTCATCATACTGAGGGGAATAGTATGGCTAGCCCGATTCAAACGGTGATCAGTAAAGGCAAATCAAACTGCTAATAGTCGAGGGTTTGCTAAAAACCTGTGGGTCGCCGCACTAGAGGATAAGGACCACGGTAATGAAGCCATCCGGAGATCAAAACAATCGAATGACGCAAAAGAAAAGGAGTCCGCTTCTCATTCATAATAAAGGAAAGGGGACAGATTACAAAAGAGGGAGGTACGCTCAAAAGTGGAAGTCAGAATCTTTTAAGTCGCGACTTGGCATCCCGATTCGCCCTCTTGTGCTCCTCCTTCAGGGTGGTGATGACCTTTTGGCGGATGTCCTCTTCGGTGAGCGAGACGGCATTGTGAAGTTCACTTATTGTCTTCTCTAAGGCCCTATTCTTCTCCTCAAAATCGGGCGATAACCAATTGTTTGACCTCGAGCTCCTCTAGCTCCTTCAAGGCCTCGCCACGAAGCCGGTTCTTTGACGCTAAGAAGGCCTCGCGAACCCGCAATGGTCTCTTCACTTCGATATGGATTTGGCCGGTTCGCTAAAGCAAAACAGCCTTCGGGCGCCTCTTCCATCTTTTCTACATCGGCAAACTGCTCCACTTCCGTGGCCTTCACCATAGTCTCGTCCAAAATCGCCTCGCCTCTAAGGGACAAGGCTGCTCGAGGCCAGTCCAAGAGATTCTTAGAGCGAAGAGAAATCACTCGGGCGTTTCTTTCCCATGCCAAACATCGTTGAAATGGCGGCCTGATTCGCACTGGCTGGGCCGTGGTACCTAGGTTGTCTAGGTACATCTACAAAGATGGGTTTGAGCTCACCAAAAGAGCAGCCTTCCATCTAATACTACTTGGACACTATCAATGGCGAGGGTCTGAAGTCCTTAATCGTAGTCTCCACGAAGTTTCCTTTTGAGACGGGCAGCGGGAGAGAAGAATATCCTCTGTAGGCGGAGCTGGGACTGGGGTGCTGGCCGCAATGACCGTATGAGTCGACACTCCTCCCCACTCGTGGCCTCCTACATGAGCAGATTCCTTCACCAACAGACTTCACGGGCTGCATCTCATCCCAACAAACGCCTCTCCTGAGGGAAACACTCGCTTGGTCGACTCCTCCCAAGCAACGCTCTCTTCTAACCTCCTCCCCTGAGGACGGGCCGGCCATGGTCCGAGGCATGCCCCTCTTCATCTCCCGAGGAGACCTAAACAGCGACGCCGGTCGTACCTAAATAAAAAAAATAAAAAAAAAGAAAGGGAGACACCGGAGTTAATCGTATGTCAGCCTATCGAGCAATGAGAAGGACCCGAGTGAGCATACCTTCCGAAGCAAGCGGCACGTCAAGCTGGGTCAACACTCTGCTCGCAAGACGCCACCAAAACACCGATGCGTTACGCAAGCCCAATGTGGGGAAAGACCTCTTCATGGTGAACCCGCTGTCAGCCTCTCACCAGCCTAAACTTGCACCCTCCTCCCCTGACGCTTCTGAAGGTGAAGGAGTGGGGGTGAAACCGCATCCGCAATACCGATAGCATCCCTAGCCCCTCTGTGCACTCTCCGCCTAACCGCTCTTGGGGCTTTCTCCCCACAACACTGTGGACCAGTGGGTCATAGGGGTATGGAAGGCTAACATGAGGTCATCACCCAAACCTCCGCGGAAAGCCCATGTCCCAGCCTCGAAGACTCCTCGGTAGGAGGTGCTTCCACCCCTCACCGAGTCGCCTAACTTCCTCCCTCCTCGAGATAACTCCTCAACATGGTAACGCTCCCCGCTGAGGTGTCCGAGCCACTTCTCGATCGATGTGCGCCTGGCCAAGGCATGATGTATAAGGTCACTCTCCTGGGAAGTACTCATGCCCCGATACCACTTTGCAAGGGTGAACGAGTGGCTAAGAACTCATCCTCAAAGGCTAAGCGAAGACCCACCAGACAACCGGGCAAGGCCCAAAACCCCCCGCGCCTGCCTACCAAACCCCTTCAATTTCAGCCGGGGTTGATATTCCCAATATAGAGCTGGTCGTATCCAAATTGGCGCGAGAAACGACTAGGAAGGTAGGGTTCCAAGAGGCATATCTGACCCATGCGAAAGAGATGGTAGCCGGGTCGGATATTGACCAGCCACCTGAAGCCACCAAGGGTTAAGAGGGTGTGCTGATCCATAGTGGAGCCATCCCGGAGAGACTCGCCATAGCCCCCGCCCGAGAAGTAGGGGAAACACCAAAAGAAGTCGTAGTTGCCAAAGAAGGAGAGCGCCTTCCTCATTTCCACAACGTCCCAAAACTTCCAAGAACAAGTCTCGAGCCAACGGAAACGGACGGCCCCGCTTTCCTCGGCGTGCTGCTGGTGCACTCATCAAGCACTCGCAGTGCAACATGAACCATGCCATCGTACACGTATGGCAAGCCGATCCGAGGGTTGGGGTCTTGGCAACCTCCTCTCCTCCATCCGCTGACAAATGAGACGCGATGCACTATGCCGACAACTTCCGAGGCCGCCAGATGCAGCCGCCATGGCCGACACCATACACGACGCCCATAGCGACGCTTCCGGATAGACGACATCCACCGATCGCTTCAACAGCAATGCGGGCACCACGCACCTCTTCAACCACAACATCAAGTAGCCAAAGAAATGTGGCCTTTGATGAGATCGAGTCCTCACCGGGTGGTGGTAGAATGTAAAAGTAGTCCCCACCGAATCCCTTCAGAATCTCAATAGTCTCCGATTCGCCTCTGCAATCGGGAACGATCGCTTCCATCGCCGCATCATCGCCAAGAATGGGCCTCTTCTTGTCATCGCTATGGGGAACAAGTAGTCCGCCCAATTCTTGTATCGATCCCTACATTCCTCTTCTTGTCGCCTCTCAGGGTCCACGCACTCCAAGAGTGTCCGCATTAAATGTGGTAGTGGCGAGAAGTTCCCATAGGGTCTCCACCACTTGAGGGAAATGGGTGGAAAGATGGTCGAGCTCCATTTGGCCAGAACATACTCTTCATATGGGAACTCCCCATCGCAGCCCACACCTCGGCATCTCGTGAAGAGCCAACCCTAACTCCCCGCTGCGGTAGAAGGTACCGCTTATCCGACAATAGAGCTCCAAAGACGCCTCAAACCGAGGCTGTGGATCTTAATGCCATGCCGAAAGTGGCTCGATGGCCCCCGAACAGCCTGGATCCTCGAGATCGTAATTTTGCCAGATGAACTCGTGATTCTATGCCACCAAGGATAGTTTGCCGACGAAGTGAACCCAACTCGGCGCCAAAATTCTTCTCGAGGAAACTGTCCTCCCGCTTTGAAGAAGCGGTGACGGAAGGTCTCACATCAGCTTTATTTCGCCCATGGGGAATTCATTTTGCAGAAGACCAGGATGAAGAGCGGTCACGCCTCGATGGGAGCTGTCAATCCCATATCCAACTTTGGAACCTGTGAAGGTTCCGCAAGTGACCCCATCCTGAGCCGGAGTCAAGTCCCGGCCATCTTTCGAATCGAGTGAGCGCAAGCCCACCAAAAAAATCCCCGCATCATATTGGGAAGAAAGTATCGGGCCTTGCCTACTTCACGCAGCCACTTGCTCTCGCCTAGAAGCATGACCGAGGGATCAACTATGGCATCACCAAACATGAAGTCGGGTTTCACCATCTCACAACGCTGGTCGCCAAAGATCGCCAAGATCGCTGGTCAGCCCGCGAACGCCGTAATGCCCTCGGTCACGCTGCCGCGAACCCGTAGTTTGGTTAGCATGAAAGACCGCACCGATCGAGAAAAGGAAACCCGAGGAGCCGAAACCCGTGATTACCGCAAGGCCAATGGTCCGCATTCTGAAGGACTTCGTCGGAAAAGGCAGCTGCAAAATGAAATGAAAGCATGTTAAAAGACCTGACTCGGCAATGCGTAGTCTCTTTAGAACAGCGAAGCCCTTCGCAGGCGAAGCAATCGAGCTCGCCCGACAAAAAGCAAAGCCTCGCATGAAAGCAAGGCACTTGCCATGACGAACTTCGCAACTCGCCAAACGAAGGTAAAGTCCGCTTGTCGAAGCGAAGCCGCCAAGATGATCGGACTCGCCGAATAGACGAGGCCCCGCCGAGATGAACAGAATCCGTCCGCCCCAGCCCCCCAACTTACCGGCTGTAAGCGGCAAAGAAGGCCAGCGCAGCAGAAGCGAAGAAGAAGCGAGCCTTCTTTGATGGGCTTCTTCGACTTGGGAGCAATTACGCTCGACTCGGGTTTTCTTCGAACGGGCGAGGATTTTCAAAGCATTGGCTTTTAACCGAGGAGACAAGCTTTATATAGGCGAGTCTCTACGGCCGAGATTCGCCGGCTTAGATAAATCTCGACGGCTGGGATTCATCGGTTAGCACGAATTTCAGCACGATCTCCCGCCAAGCAAACGGGTCAGATCGAAGACGCCGCCAAACCTACGGCTCAGATTGAACGCGTGAAGACGAGGAGCCCCCGTCAGATCACATTTAATGCAATCTGACACGCCTGCGTTGCCCCATCCGGGGAAAAGACACGTGTCCTCTCATTCCAAAACGCGAGTTCGCCTGCCAAATAGCGTGAGCTCGCCCGAGATAGAGCTCTCCCACCATGGTTTGAGCTCGCCCGAGATAGAGCTCGCCCGCCGTGGTTTGAGCTCGCCCGAGATGGAGCTCGCCCGCCAAGTGGTTTGAGCTCGCCCGAGAGGGAGCTCGCCCGCCAAGTGGTTTGAGCTCGCCCAAGATGGAGCTCGCCCGCCAAATGATTGGAGCTCCCCCAGAGTTGAAGCTCATTCTCTGATCGCTATATAAGCTCCACGAGACGCAACATGAAACTTCATCGCATTCATCAGGGGCTAGAGACAATACATTCGAACAAAGTTATGACGACACATGCCAACAGAAGTCATAACAAAAAAAACGTCTCGAAACCTAAAAGACCTAACCGGCACGCGGCCACCTAGGTTCGCTTATAGGACACCTAGTCGCCGTCGATCTTCGCCAGAGAAACCTGTGGGTCCTTCTTCGCCACTTCAAACGAACGGTCTTGGCGAAGAGCACGACACTCAAGGCTCCACGATCCCTATCACGCATCCAGTTCCACGAGCCATCGATTGATCATGACGATGCCCTCAAGTATTTCCTTCTCAGTCAATAGTAGTTCGGTCAAGCGGCGGAGTATGCGGAGCTCCTCCGCGAGATGACCTTGAGTTCGGGTCAGCCTCTCACGATCTCAAAGACTTCGATTGAGGGGCTCGCCCGCAACGGCGGTGCAGCCATGAGTTTGCCGAAGAAAAAAGAAGAAGATGAAGAGGTGGCAAAAATGTGGGTAAAATGATCCACCATTTATAGCCCCTTCCAAGTTGGTGATGGGACCTAACAAAGAGGATACCCCCTAGCCTCAAAATCCGATCAAAGCCTCAACAGAAGGCACGAATCAAGAGGCAAACCAAGCCTCCTCGAGATCCAAGCTCGCCTAAAGTCGGACTCGCCTGCCCATGGTTTGGGCTCGAGATATACGCTTGCCAGCCAAACTACGTAAGCTCGCTCAAAGGTTGAGCTCGCCTGATAGTGAAGTAGCCCGAACTTCATCGAACTATCACTGCAGTCAAACACGCTCGGGACAATGAAGGTATGAATAAGCACAAAGCTGCATTTATCAAGTGGTTTTGAGACAATACATTTGAATAAAGTTATGACAACATGTTCAAAGAAACAAAAAAAAATGTCTCAAGACCGAGGCGGAGTTCTGGGACTAATCGCCTAACACCGCGGAACGAGGCTTCACCGTGGAGAGCGCCTAACTCCTTCACCCGATCTGCCCGAACTTGAGCCTCCGCATCCTTCTCAAGCTTCTCCTCAGAGAGTGCAGCAGCAGAAGCCTCCTCCTCGCGATGCAAAACATGGAGGACTTGCAACGCCAGAAAGCGCCGGGACGGACGACGCCTCACGATGAAGGTCCTCCGAGGGTAAGCCTCGCCTCCACAGAACCGCATTGTCGCTACAGGAAAATGGGCGACAATCGCCTCCTCCAAGATGCATTTCGCCGAAGCCAGTTCCCCGTGATTATTCGACTCGAAGCTTCTATGAGGCCACATATCATTGCGCTGGTCATCAAGACCAGCCTCTCTAAGCGATTCACAAAGCTCCTCCCATCGGGCAAGCTTCCGGTCACAGCCAAGATGGCAGACACCGCTAACACGCTGAACCTCCCCTAAGCAGCCTACCAAGGAGGGTGGAAGGCGAGGGTCCCCGACACCGACGGCGTGAGAGGCCACCTATTTTAAAGCATTCTCCATTTCTTTGGAGGATACCCACCACAAGACGGGTCGGATCGCAGCACTCGCCCAAACAATGGTAGCGAGAGGTTGAATCGAGGAGGGCCCATCATGGTCAGCAGGCTTCCATCCGCGACCTCCAATGCTAGCCGGACGTGGAAGCTAGGCTTGCACCGTGGTTGGGGTGTACCACCAAGAAGGTGTGGGTTCGGGCCGCCTTTCCCCTCATCATCGAAAAGCACGATAGGTTCGATCAAGGCCCAGCTCTGGGAGAGCTCTCTTGCTGCCGCACCAAAACGGCCTCCTACAAAGGCCTCTTTCCGAAGATCTCGATTACAGACCTACCAAGAAGAACTCCTCCTCGAAGCCACGCAAATACGAAAAGTGTTAGTGACGCTGGACCCGTAAAAGGAGAGGCATCACCATCAGGGCAAGCGAAGCCTTACACACAAAGCAGCCAATGAAGCTCGCCCTAATCCGGCAAAATCGCCGGTGAGATAGAACTTCGCGACAAGCCGACTTCGCTGAAAATAGAGACCCTCACTGGTATCGAGACTCACCGAGTGGACGGTTCGCCTGCATGAACGAAGAACGCTCATCTCATCTCCAAACTTACCAGATGGAGTTCGAGCCGCCAGCCGGGCTGGGCGCGCTGTCCGTCACGATCACGAGGAAGAAGGAGCAGCCCTCCTTCCTTTGACACGCCTTTGAAGGCCATGGCGGGAGTTACGGTTCTCTTTGTGAGAGCTTGACGAGAGGAGTGAGTGCAATAGCCTCTCCACGAGGGAGGAGATCGACTCTTATAGAGCGATCTCAACGGCCGAGATTCAGCACCACTCGACGATCGCCAGAACGACCGATTCGACAAGATCAAATCGAACGCCAAAAATGAGGCGGACGGTTAGCATTCCACGCGAGCGCCAAGATTTGGCGCTCAAAGGACGATCCACACCCATGACGAACGAGATCATAGCACCGCTAAATCAATCTGGCCCGACGCGACGCGATGAAAAAGCGCCGCAGTCGTAATCGTTCAATACGACCGACACGCATGCACCGCCTTTAGCTAGCGAACAAACGCATGACTTATCTCGCTTGTCAATCGTTAGAGCTCTCCCAAGCACGAAGTTCAACCAAACTCGCCAGGCCTAAGTTGTTCATTCAAAGTGTTCCATACCACATCTAACTTGATTTAGGTCCAAAACTTTGAAGGGGTCTTGTAGCGGAAAAATTACCAACCCCGCCACAAAGGGATGAACTCGCCGCACGAGCTCAACAGCCTTATTAGGCGAGCTCGCCCAAAACTCAAGAGCCGCCGTTTAATCGAACTCGCCAAGACGAGGTCGTCTCTACTGCTGAGCTCTCCTGCAGCTCAAGAGCTCGCTTAACGAAGCTCGCTCGCGACGCTGACATCCCATGGCGAGCTCGCCCACATGAGTCCAACATCGCCACCGTGCAATCTCGCCAGCACTAAGCACGCCCGAATAAAGCTCATTCGCACAACGACACCGCCACGCTAGGAGACCCGCTAGTTGGCCCCACCCGTTCGACAAGCTCGTCTGAGCAATTAAAACCGCTTCTACCGCCTGCCGCTTATTCAACAGGTTTGGTCGCGCATTTAGGAAGTGGGCCCACCCACTTTTCACATCTCGAGTAATGATGAGACGGCTCTCATTACCCCTATAGCGGTCACATCCCGCAGCTAGAGGGCATGGCGCTCCTCACCTATAGTGGTCACATCCCGCAAGTCAGGGGGGTGACCACTTGCTCAGCAAAAGCTCGCCCGTTAGGAGAGCTCGCCTGTACAAGTTCAACCACGCCGCATGATTTGTTGGCTCGCATCAATCATCATCATCACGCTCGTGAGGGGCCCGCCACCGACTCCGCCATGGGCAAGCACACCCACAAGAGGCTCGCCAGCTGACTCGTCCGGCAAGCTCGCATGTCAGCCCTGGCATTCAAAAGGCTCGCCTGCTCACCCACTTTGCACGTCCTGGGTTATGATAAGGCATGGTTCCCATTATCTCATCAATGATCACATCCCACAGCTGGAGGAGGGCATGATGTCCCTTACCTATCAGTGGTCACATCCCACAAGTCAAAGGGGTGGCCAATTCCACCCCTTGGGCTATTTATAAGCCCCCTTGGCAACAAGAGAAGGGCAAGCTAGTGGAAGCGTGAAGGGGGCTGAAAGAGAGGGCTTAGATTGTTGAAGTAGACTCCATCCGAACCCTCGATTTGGAGGCTCTCGAGCTCTTTGCAAACTCTTGCATCAGAGTCTGCCCAAGCAAGCTCGGTAGAACTCAACTCAACCGGCCGAGCTTCATCGTGATAATGAAGCCGACCGCCGACGCCGATCGGATCGTCTAAGGAAGCAAACTCGGTCCGGCATCGAGGGAGGAAGGCCCTATCGCTACCGATTTTAACCCACGCAAGAAGCCTTTTCCTTCGCTATAAAACCGATTCTTAATTTGTAAACAAGCAATTCAAACAATACAAATCCGAGAGGAGATTTTTACACCAAACACTCATGAAATTGGATGGTCAGTTCGACGACAACTCACCAACGCGAGCTAAAACAAGAAAATTCATTCACCAGCTTTCGATTCAAGACTTTAACAAATGTCGACAATAAATACAAGACTGACACTTTCACCATCCTACAAAACACTGGATAGTCCGAAAGAATTGAAAAAGTCAAGATTCGAAGCCATTTTCGGATCCCATCATACCGACTGAAGGTTGGGGCCTATCATATCCAAAGTATTTCGGCTTCTTCTATAAAAGAATAAGACCGAAATACTTTGAAGGGGGTATTTGTAGGCATTGAAAGTTGCCTATAAGATCCCGAGCACAGCTCGTGATAAGGAATTGTCAATCAACAAAGCCATCCGATAACATGGCAACGATAAATTGACAATCGACAAGCTGCCCGACGACGACGACAAATCGCCAACCGAGCGAAATGACGAGGCATCCAAGTCGACGAGTCGACGGCGACGGGCAAGTCAACGAGGCCCAAGCCGACATACCGATGAAGCGTATGAAGCAAATGTGAGTCGACGATACGCCAAGTCAACGGCTAAACGAATCGTGGTGCAAACAAATGGGATAAACCCGACTGGCCACAAATCGCGCGCATGGGCCGCAAGCCGCACGGAATAAATCCAAACCACGGCCTCAAATCAAGCTCGACAACAAGCGTAAATCAACTCCTGACCAAAATGAGCCGAGAGCCGCGGAGGTTGCGTCGAGACACCTCAAAGTGTTCGCCAAGGCCGACACCGAGGGTGTCTCTGCCAAAGTCGACACCCGGGTGCTGGCTGCCGAGACACCTTGAAGTGTTCGGTTAAAGCCGAGACACCCTAGGGTGTCTCGGTGAGCTTTGGGCCCGCCGACCGCATCCTTATTGAAATCCTATAAATACAAGGAGGGGTGCTCATTTGCACAGATCTGAAAATTTTGGAGAAGCCGAAGCTCTGCCAAATTGCCTTCTCATCTCAGGTCCAAACCTGGGAGCGACGACCGATCTTCTTCGACACCAGATCCAGATCTCGACGAACTCTTAAGGGCTATTATCATCCTTTGTGAGATAATCCCTAGGGCTATTATCCTCCTTCGTGAGATAATCCCCTCAAAAAGGTTCGAGAGATCGGATCTCAGATCTACACGTGATTCCTCGAGATTAAACTTTATTTTGATCTCGAGAAGAGCTTTGATTTCGCTTGGTCGATCTCATTCGCCGGCCGTTATTTCCTTAGTGAAATAATTCCCGTCTACCGTGTAGATCTCTCTTTGGATCACGATTACGCAGCGGTCCATGGATGAAAAAGAAGTTCCCGGCACAGGCAAAGACACCCACGCAAGCGAGGATTCGAAAAACAGATCCCGTGTTTGTTTAGGAGAAAAGTTATAATTTTTCTTTGATCCTCATTGTAGCCTTATAAAAAAAAGGCGATCTTTTTTCATTTTCGAATTCATTTGTAAACCCATAAAGGTGTAATGAGTTTGAAAGCAATGAAAATTAAGGAACTAACTTTCCCCGCGAACAGCAGCTGCTGGAGTTTGTACTCTAGCTTGCTCAATAAGTGCAACCTGGCGATTGACTATAGCCCAAAACTCAGAGTTAGCCTCTAAGTTTAAAGGGGTAGGCTCTAGAGGCTTGAGATGGGATGTCTGATCAACAAAAACAACTGATTTAGCTAGTCTCACTGGCTGCTTAGATGATGGCGCATTTAATTTATGAGGAGTGGTGGGATTGGGAACCTGATGCGCATCCTGAGGAGCAGGGGTGGGGAGGGTCAGCTGGAGAGGAGGAAGGGGTTGTCAACATAGTAGCTATCGCAATGTGGGATGTATTAGAAGTGGCCGCAGGGGGAATAGGAACCACATGGTCCGATGGGGCATGCTGTCGAGCAGGTGGTGGATGCACCGTTAAAGCTGCAGATCGCTCTTCAGCATAAGAAGAGGGGACCTCGATGCAATGTTTGGTACACTCCAAAATGGCGTGTCCTTGAGCGTGACAACCATTACAATACTTTGGCATCTTTTTATAGATCACTGGTTGATTGAATCCCTCAAACAATCCAACCCAAATATATATAGGTGGAGGTTTGTGCAGGTCAATCTCTACACACATCCTGGCTACACTGGGGCAAGCTAGGGTCGCTATTGATTTATCAAAACAGAGGAGTCGTCGAATCTTGTTGGCCACCAATTCTAAGAATTCAGGTATGAAACATTGGAGGGGCAGCCGCGGAAGGGATATCTAAACTAGGGCCAGGCAAGAGTCCTCCTTGATGTGGAACACATTATGCCATCTAAAAACTTTGTAAGGAAAAGTAATAATCATTGAAGATGGCCGAGTAAGGACCTCAATTTGGTCAGTGTTGTCCTAGAATCGCAATAGAAAAGCTCTGGAATGCAGAGGACCAATTGTAAAAGGATGTTCAACACCCCAAGATCTGACTTCCTTTTGGCTGGATTCAAGAGAGGGCCTTCCTCCATAAAATCTCATCACCAAAGCATTTGAATAGAGGTCCTCCACTCTTGGGAGCTCTGAGTGAACAAAAGAGAAAGAATGAACTCCATCTCGAGAACCACAAACTATGTTGAGCCCTGTGCGTGGAATCCGCGTAAAGGACTCCACCTCATTGGCATGGGCTCGCACAAATCCTGAGCCTCTAGGACCCCTAGTAATTTGGGCATAAGATCTTTGCTCAAGGGACTTCTCTGATGGCCTTTTCTGTGACCGGTGAGGCCGAGAAATAGGCTGTCTTCCATGGAGCTGAGGACTGCTTCCTAGGTCAAAAAGAAGGTTGGGGATGAGGGGGAAACGATGAGAAGGGGGGTCAGAAGAGGGTTTGTGAGGAATAGGGGGTTTAGGTGTTGATGATGAGGTTTTGATTTGGGGATTTCTGGGTTTAGATTAGGGATTGCAGCTAGGTTTGAGGAGGTGGTGGGTCGGAGGTGGTGGGGTGAGTGTCAGGGGGCAGCTAGTGAGGATGAGGGTCTGACATGACAGAGGTGGCCGATGCTGAACAACTCCGGCCACCCAAGGGTGGGAGATTTGGCTAGGGCAGAAAATCTATGGGAGAGGGTGTGAGATTTGGCTGGTTTCTAGATATTCCTTGCTTCTCAAGGATTGTGCTTCAGAGCTGTAAGCATAGGAATGCCTCTAAGGGGTTATATATATATATATATATATATATATATATATATATATATATATATATATATATATATATATATATATATATATATATATATATATAACTTAACTTAAGTTCATAGGGAGGAGTGTCCATCAACTTTTATATTCATTGATCTTGCCTTGAGATGGAAATTAAGATGCACACAAATCTCAAAGTGAGCTTTATATCTTTCACGGATCCCAAGGTAACATCAATGGATAGAAAAGTTGGTGGATGACTATTCCTATCAACTTAAGTTTATAAAAGCCTATATATATATATATATATATATATATATATATATATATATATATATATATATATATATATATATATATATATATATATATATATATATATATATATATATATATATATATATAACTTAACTTAAGTTCATAGGGAGGAGTGTCCATCAACTTTTATATTCATTGATCTTGCCTTGAGATCATTGAAATTAAGATGCACACAAATCTCAAAGTGGGCTTTATATCTTTTACTTGATCCCAAGGCAATATCAATGGATAGAAAAGTTGGTGGATGACTATTCCTATCAACTTAAGTTTATAGGAGCCTTGTTTCTATATATATATATATATATATATATATATATATATATATATATATATATATATATATATATATATATATATATATATATATATATATATATATATATATATATATATATATATATATATATATATATATATATATATATATATATATATATATATATATATATATATATATATATATATATATATATAAGTCCTAATCTTCAATGATGCATTAGGTCCTTCGGCTTTTCACTTTCATGGGACTAATATGCAGCTATTAAATATTTTAAGAGACCAATATGCAATTTCCTATATTTAAGGGACTAATATGCAATTACTGAAGATTTAATGAACTAATATGCATAATAATATAGTATTATCACAAAAATAACATACATGTGTGTCATTTCCAACCGCATACCGCCCCAAGTTTAAAAGTGGTAGACCATTACCAAATAGAGAAGCGGGAATCATATCGGCCAAGAAATTTATGTAGTGAGCCATGACTTCGTCCATCGTGCGGGCCCTCGTCACAATGCTAGTCAACTCCTTAGTCACCCAGACGTGTAGTTTTGAGGTTAAGACACGTAGAACAAGTGGCATAGTAAAAATATTGACTGAGGATGTCTTCGATACTGTAGATGACATTAAGGATGCCGTGAAGGATCTTATGCTTATGCCCGGTGAACATCCAACACCATGTAATGGATATCTTCCTATCCTATTATATCCCAATAGATTCTCAGTGAGAGTGATGTTATCCTCTGGAGATAGTATGTGAGGGTTCAGCTCGCCTTCTACTTCCTCTTGAGACATGGGCAATGCTGCTACCCCCTTTGTTGCGGCTTCAAAACCGTACTGAATCACACATAAGATTGAAAAAAATTACTTCATCGGGAATAGACCTAAGAAAATTTAAATAAATTTCTAAAGAAATTTTAGTTAACAGTTCTAAATAAGTTTTACCACCAACTCGAGGTTTGCCTTGATCTTCTCATCATTTTTATAAGTCGAACGGAATGTACCATATGCCAACTTAGCTTTTAAGTTCAACGACATTATTAGTTTTCCCTGTCAGTTTATAAATTTATTAGACTTGGTGGTCATACTGAGCATTAAGAGAATTTAAAATTTTAAATAATCTATATCGTTTCTTAATAATAACCATCCTCCAACGTAGCATAAGAGTGTGCGCCGTGGTGGTCATGCTTGTTTTTCTTTCGATTTGTTGATCCCTTCGTAGATTTATTCTTCAAAAAAATTATTTCAGTAAAGATGCAATGAATGAATGTATCATGTAAATAGTGTAGTTTAAATAAAACTAACTTGTGCTTCATTGGTGTCCTAATATATGAGGACCTGTGAAATGAACCTCGTCAACCCTATCATCGAGGTTCAAAAACCTCTCTCAGTCCTCTTCATATTTATCGTAGGTTTCTTATTTCAACTCATGTATCCATTGTTTGTGCACGGCTTTAATATTGACATTAAAAACATAGTGCCAAGCCTCGTCAATAGGGTTGCAAAACAATCCGGATATATCCGGACCGACCGCAACCGTATCCGTTTAGAAAGCAGATATGGTAGAAAAAATTTGAAACCGTTCGGATACGGTTTCGGTTCGGTTATGGTTTTGGGTTTTTATCCGGATACGGTTTCGGATACGGTTTTTGGATCAATTTGCGGATACAGTCCGGATATCCGCATATGTATAACTCATTCTTTATATTAGGGTCGGGTCTTTAATATGCACCCATCTTACCCGACCCGATGTAAGCTAAAAATCCCAAATCTCAAACCTGATGCTAGCAATCTCAAAGCCGCATTTCGCCTCTATGTCGCTTTTCGCTTCTAGACCGCCGTGGACTTTCGCTGCTTCCGCCTGACTCTCCGCTTCCGCAATTCAAGCCGCTTCTTGTTTCGCTTTCAACTCCGGCCCGCCGATTCTGCCGCTTTGTAAGACTCCGGCTGCCTTTCAACTCAAGACTCAAGCATCGCTTTCAAACTCGACCGTCGACCGACCATCAATAGCGAGCCTCTTCGATCTCCACCGTCTCAAAGACTCGGCCTTCGACTTCAACCATCTCGAAGACTTGGCCACCGCCTTCAAACTCGACCGAACATCAAGCTCGACCGGTCGACCGTCGATCGACCATCAACAAATACCTCTTCATCTTCAAACTCGATCAACACTAAGGTAAATGTGCTTTATTCAGCTTGATTGAAAAGTCCTAAAGCCCGATAAGAAAAACCTAATTTGCTAGCCTTTTTATTTTGAGTTACATATATATTTACGTTTGTAATTATGATTGTGTCATTAATTATTATATTATTTATTTGATTAAGTTTATAATTTCATTGAATAGATATCAGAATCATGTCTAATCCATCAGTTCAAGCTTCTAATGAAGAACCAACTATTGAGCTCGTCGCTGAACCCGCTGTTGAACCCACTATAGAAGAATCTTCTAACAAAACAGAGGGCAAACCTGAGAAAAAGGGGGAAAATTTAACTTCTAATGTATGGTTAGACTTTGATAAAATTGATAAAGTTGAAAAGAAAGTTGTCGATGGGAAAGAGGTTGAAATAATAATGAAGGTAGCGAAATGTAAACATTGCTCATTTGAATGTGATGGACGTAGTTTTAGGGGTACTACACATATTAGAAATCACATTTTGAAGTGCCCCAAAAAGAAGCGACCCGATATTCGTCAACAATTGGTTCAAGCTACCATAAAAAATGAAGATGGGAGTTGCATACTTAGTAATTACCATTTTGATAATGAAAAGAGTCAATCTTTGCTTGCAAAAGCCATCATTGTCCATGAGTATCCATTCAACATGGTCAAACATGATTTCTTTTTACAATATGTGCATTCTCTTCGTCCAAATCACAAGGTTCCGAATCGTACACAAATCACAAAGTTGTGTATGAAAGTTTATGATGACTATAAAAATCTTTATTTGATTTCTTTGCCACATCTTCTATAAGATTGAGTTTAACAATGGATAAATGGACATCATCTTCACAAAATTTGGCATATTTGTGTATTACCGCCACTATGTTGATGAATCTTGGAAACTTCAAAAGCGAATCATTGGTTTTATTAAAGTCCATAGCTCTACCAGAAGGATATATGCAATGTGCTAATCTCGTTTACTTGATTGGAAAATCGATAGTAAAGTTTTGTCGACATTCAGATAATGACAAGGCTAATGATGTTGCCGTTAAAATTGGTAAAGAACGTCTTAAGAAGTTTCTACCTTGTGGCGGGGTCTTTTCATGTGAGATGTGGAGCACATATTATAAATCTCATTGTTAAAGAGGGGCTAAAAGTTATCACTAAAGCTATTGAAAAAGTAAGGCTTAGTGTTAAATATGTCACATGTTCACCGAAAATGAAAGAAAATTTTTATCATATTGCAAAGCAAGTTAATATCATCGGAGAAAAATGCTTATCTCTTGATTGCTGCACACGATGGAATTCTACTTACATAATGTTGATGAATGTTTTAAAGTATAAAGTTGTTTTAATAGATTTGAGCTTAGCGACGACAAATACATGCATTGTCCATCGGAGGAAGAATGGAATTATGTTGAAACATTGAATAAATGTTTGAAACACTTTTATGATGCAACTAACCTCCTCTCCGGTAGTATGTATCCTACTTGCAATCTTTTATTTGAAGAATTTTGTGAAATTCAATTGCTTTTAATGGAATGGTTGAAAAGTAATGATGATACCATTGTGGCTATGGCTTTTGCAATGAAAAGAAAGTTTGATAAATATTGGAGCAAGTGCAATAAGATATTTGCGGTGGCTATTTTTCTTGATCCAAGATATAAAATGATTGCAATTAAATATTACTTTAAAGAGATTTATGGTGTGGATGGTGAAAGGTGTACACTTGAAGTTTTAGATGTCATCAAAGGATGCATGGAGAATATGCATCCCGTGGAAAAAAATCAACCCAATAATGATGAAAATGCTTCAAGCTCACAAGTAAAGGAAGTAGAAAGAGTTGGTGACAAAGAAAAACTTCGATTTGCACAATATGTTGAAACTATTGAGAAGGAGCCTACAAAGTCGGACTTGGATTTATATATGGAAGAGAGTATTGTCCGGCGATGATGATATAAAGGAAAATTTTGATATATTGGAATGGTGGAAATCAAAAAGTGGAAAGTATCCAATACTAGCAAAAGTTGCAAGAGATGTTTTGGGTATACCAGATCAACCGTGGCTTCGAATAGGCTTTTAGCACCGGGGGCGTGTGATTCATTGTTATAGAAGTCGAATGACAAGCGGATACGGTGGAGGGTTGATATGTGCAATCGCCGCGTAAAAGTCCGGATGATTGTCATTGATTTGAATTTTGCTACGGCTTCTTTGGCCTACAACGAAATTCAAAAGAAATGCCTTTTATTTTAAAAGCACAATGAAAATCAAAAAGATTACAACTTTTATCCTTAGTGAAACACGGGATCTCGCTATATCGGATCCTCGCCATGCGGGTTCTTTGCCTGCGTCGGACTTTTGTGTCCGTGGACCACCGCATTCCAATCCGTAGAGACCCGTGTTCGAACTACAGATAAAGGGGCTCGTTTACTAAGGAAACGGTTACCGAGGGGATCACACCACGAAGGAGAGGATCGCCTGAGCGGGTGAGATCTACTAGGAGAAATCCTGTGCTATCCACGAGATTAAGGCGAAGCTTAATCTAGAGGGTATCTCCGTAGTTCGACCAATTCGCCATCTTCCGCTGTAGATCCGGACGCTCGACCTGGTTTATGCTCGCCTGCTCTAACCAGCGCCGACGGCTTGTAGATCTCTAAGAGCTCTTTGAGAATATCCGTAACTGGATCAAAGTCCTTAAGTCCAAAAAATCCCCGTAAGAAGATCACCCTCTCCATCAACAAGACCCCCTATTTACCAGGGGGTAAGTGGTCGCTTACTTGGCCGAGCCACTCCTGCCTGTTGTCGAGGTGGCTCTCGCCATGGTGGCCGAGCCTCCCGCCACTCGGAGGCACCTCGCCAAGTTGCCGAGGTGGTCGCCATGGTGGTGCCGAGTCAGCTCGCCACTTGGTCGAGGTGGCTCTACCATTGTGGCCGAGCCACTTCACTTCTGCCAGGTAACTCGCCGTTGGCTGGGCGCTCGCTTCAGCCGCTTTTTTCCGCCGCCGGTTTCTGCCTGCTTAGGCCTCCCCTATTCTCGGACTTTGGCCTTCTCCCGACTTAGGTTCCGTCGTATTTGGTTAGGGACTAACTCTTGGTTTGTTCGGTTCAGCGATCTGGGATCCGATCGTCTATTCAAGTCCGCGAAACTGCTTGTGACGCCGTGGGTTCGCTTTTCGAAGTTCGCTTTAACGATTCGACGTCCATCATTCGATGGGTTGTCATTCGCCACCCCTCACGAAGTTGGTTTTGGGATCTTGTAAGTATTTTTCAACGCCTACAGATACCCTCCAAAGCCGCCAGCTCTCCATTTTAATGAGTCCGATGCTTTGACATGATGGTTCCCGCCTTCACCGGCCGAGGGTCCCAAAAGATAGCTTCAAGTCTTCGATTCTTCGGATCATCCGTTCTTTGTAGGATTCACGATAAGATCGCGGTCTTTGCATTTATTGTCGACCGCTTGTTATCTTGATTCAAGCTGGTGGGTGAGTTTTGTTTGTAACTTCGTGTCGGTCGTTGTTTGACTAACCATCGGACTTTTGGATTTATCCGTATGTCGGCGAATCCCTTTGTTAGCGACACGCTGGTCGCGTCGATACATGGAATTTCATATATTGGAATGGAAATCAAAAAGTGGAAAGTATCCAATACTAGCAAAAGTTAAAGAGATGTTTTGGGTATCCGGCATCAACGTATTTAGAATAGGCTTTTAGCAGGGGGCGTGTGATTCATTGTTATAGAGTCGAATGACAAGCGGAGGATCTGATGGAGGGTTGATATATTAGCCTTGTTGCGTAAAAGTCGGATGATTGTCATTGATTTGAATTTTGCTTCAGCTTCTTTGGCCTACTTGAAATTCAAAAGAAATGCCTTTATTTTAAAAGCAATGAAAATCAAAAAGATTACAACTTTTATCCTTAGTGAACAAACAGGATCTACATTATATAGGATCACAAGCTTGCGTGGGTTCTTTTGCATCTTAGGGGACTTTTGTGTCAGTGGACCATAGCGCAATTCAATCCAGTGAGACGGGTTGGAACCTACAGATGTAAAAGGGCTCGTTCCACGAAGCGAGGCGCTGAGGGATCACACTCCCGGAGGATCGCTGGCGGGTGAGATCTACTAGGAGAAAATCCACGGTAGCTATCCACGAGATTAGGCGGCTTAATCTAGAGGGTATCGTAGTTCGACCGAATTGATTACCTTGGCTTGTAGATCGGCGTCATTTGGGTTTATGCTCGCGGTTGCTGGAACTATCGTCGTCGCGGCTTATAGATCTCATAAAGAGCTCTTTGAGAATATCGAAAATCGATCAAAGTCCTTGAAGTCCAAAAAATCCCGAGGAAGAGGCGACCCTCTCCATCAACAAGACCCCCTATTTTAATAGGGGAGTGCAGCAGCTCGGCCACTTGGCAGAGCCTCCTTCAAGTTGGCGGTGGCTCAACCATGGTAAACGACCCTCCTGGTGCAAGGCACCTCAACCAGGTTGGTAGGGGTATTACCCATAATTGGCCGCGCCTAATGCCAAGCAGGGTGAGCTCCCGACTTCGTAAAATTGCAACCAGCCATTGGCCAGAGTAACTTCGGCCAAGTTGGCGGCCATTTCGCGGATTTTCCGCCGTTTAGCGGTTTCTCGGTCTCTCGGGTTTTAGGCCACCTTTAGGACTCTTGGCCTTCTCGGGACTTAGGTTACATGCGTATTTGGTTAGGGACTAACTCTTGGTTTGTTCGGTTCCATGATCTGGGATCCGGTCGTCTAAAGTCGGTTTAAGCCGTGCTTGTGGCGGGGTTAAGCCGTCGAGTTAAGCGTCTTAACGATTCGGCGTCCATATCATTCGATGGGTTGTCATTCGTAGACTCCCGATCGAGTTGGTTTTGGGATCTTGTAGAGTATTTTTCCAGCCTCTGGGATACCCCTCCAAAGCGTCTGATCTCAATTCTTAATGAGTGCAGGATGCTTTGGACATGATGATTCGACCTTGATTGGTGAGGGTCCCAAAAGATAGCTTCAAGTCTTGATTCTTCGGATCATCCGGTTCTTTGTAGGATTCACGATAAGATCCGCGGTCTGCGCATTTATTGTCGACCGCTTGTTATCTTGATTGGTGGTGGGTGAGTTTTGTTTATGCTTCGTGTGGATGGTTGTTTGACTAACCATGGACTTTTGGATTTATCAGATGCGTGAACTCCTTGTTAGCGACCGTTGAGTCGTCTGGATACATGGAATTTCATAACCTTTAATCGGCTATTCTTCCATCATCACATGTGTTGTTGGTTTGTGGAGGCCCGATCTTTTCATGGAGATATCCTCAGGATTCCTTGTTGAAACGAGAACCATTTGGCTTTCAACCATCGTCTTAGCCTTGGTCGGCAGTACGATGCTTTGTAGTTGTTGGGATGTGATTATCCACGGTGGGTGAAGTTTCTTGAATTTGGACATATCGTCGGTGTAGCCATGACTTTCCGCCTCGTCGATTATTCCTCTCTTGGATATTATGGTGGGAGAAATTAAGGGTTATGAGTTATCCTTAAGAATATGGTTTATTCTCCAGAACTCCTCGAAAATTTGGAAACAGCTATACCGTGAATCCCGCTGAGTAGGATTAGGCGACGCTGATCGCCGCCGATGCATCCGCACGATCGAAGTTATCCTAAGAATATTTTTGTGATATTCTTCCGAACTTCTCGATAAATTAGGAAACAGCTTTATACTGAATCCTAGTTGAGGATTAGGCTATCTGATTTAAGGCTTAGTATCCAAGACGATCGAAGTTATCCTAAGAATATTTCTGTGAGAATATTCTTCCGAACTTCTCACAAATTAGAAACATTTATACCGTAATCCTAGTTGGAGTAGGATTAGCGCACGCTGATCGGGCGGCCGATGCACTGCGATGATCGAAGTTATCCTAAGAATATTTCTTGTGAGAATATTCTTCCGAACTTCTCGACAAATTAGGAAACAGCTTATACTTAATCCTAGTTGAGTAGGATTAGGCGACGCTGATCGGGCCGATGACCAAGACGATCGAAGTTATCCTAAGAATATTTTTGTGAAAATATTCTTCCGAACTTCTCGACAAATTAGGAAACAGCATACTGTAATCCTAGTTAGAGTAGGATTAGCGACGCTGATCTAAGGCCGATGCACTGCGATGATCGAAGTTATCCTAAGAATATTTCTGTGAGAATATTCTTCCGAACTACAAATTAGGAAACATTTATACCGTAATCCTAGTTGAGTAGGATTAGCGACGCTGATCGCGCCGATAATCCTCGACGATCGAAGTTATCCTAAGAATATTTTTGTGAAAATATTCTTCCGAACTCGATAAATTAGGAAACAGCTTTATACCGTAATCCTAGTGGAGTAGGATTACACGCTGATTTGCGCCGGCAGTAATCAAGACGATCGAAGTTATCCTAAGAATATTTTTGTGAAAATATTCTTCCTGAACTCTCGATAAATTAGGAAACAGCTTTATACCGTAATCCTAGTTGGAGTAGGATTAGCGACGCTGATCGGCGGCCGATGCACTGCGATGATCGAAGTTATCCTAAGAATATTTCTTGTGAGAATATTCTTCCGAACTTCTACAAATTAGGAAACAGCTTATACCGTAATCCTAGTTGAGTAGGATTAGGCGACGCTGCTGATTTGGCCGATGTAATCCGCGATCGAAGTTATCCTAAGAATATTTCTTGTGAGAATATTCTTCCGAACTTCTCACAAATTAGGAAACAGCTTTATACCGTAATCCTAGTCGAGTAGGATTGGCGACGCTGATCGGCGCCGATGCAATTGCATGATCGAAGTTATCCTAAGAATATTTCTTGTGAGAATATTCTTCCGAACTTCGACAAATTAGGAAGCGGTTTATACTCGTAATCCTAGTTGGAGTAGGATTAGGCGCGTTGATTTCGTCGGTGCAATCATACGATCGAGTTATCCTAAGAATATTTCTTGTGAAAATATTCTTCAGGAACTTCTCAATAAATTAGGAAGCGGTTTATACTGTCCTAGTTGGAGTAGGATTAGGCGGCTTGCGTTGATGCGTCGATGCAATTATGATCGAGTTATCCTAAGAATATTTCTTGTGAGAATATTCTTAGGGAACTCTCGACAAATTAGGCGGTTTATACTCGTAATCCTAGTTGGAGTAGGATTAGGCGGCAGCGTTGATGGCGTCGATGCAATCCATACGATCGAGTTATCCTAAGAATATTTTTGTGAAAATATTCTTCGAGAACTTCTCGATAAATTAGGAAGCGGTTTATACTCGTAATCCTAGTTGGGTAGGATTAGGCGGCGTTGATCTGCGTCGATGGGGGCCTTCGCGAGGTGTTATCTGTAGAATAAACCTTGAGAATCTTTCCAAATATGGCGGAGAGGATAGGGGCGATTCTTGACTGATTTGGCATTATTTTGGCATCAATTAAGGTTCAATTAGGCTCCTAATGGGGCTGATTTGGTTCCTTTTGGATATCTAATTGGGCTCAATTAGAATTCCTACTTGTTGCCAAATAAGAGTCCTTATTCAAAGAGGATTGGGTCCATATGGGGTTGTTATAAATACCCATAAATCCTCCTCTTCTTTGACCTAGGCGGCCCCACTGCTCTCTTCCTCTCTTGTTTTCATCTCGCCACTGCCTTATCTCCTTCGATCAAGGTATGTGTCACGAGGGTTTTGTAAATTCTTTTTTTTTCTTTTTTCTTCTTGTCGTCTGACGGCGAACCACGAGAAGAAGCGACGGCGGCGCCCGGCGGCGGCTATGAGAACATTTGGTAGCTGGCCCGCCAGCCCATGGCGCAGCGTGTATTGAAGCTAGCGCCAGCGCCATGTATTTCGCAGCGCCCGCACCCGCCCGGCTGCGAAATGACTGAAGTCTGCGCCAATGAGCCAGCGGCTAGCGGCGTCGAGCGGCGAAGCCTTGCCAGCCGGCCCGATGTCGGCAGAAGCGATGCGGTCTGGTTGGCCGGGCACCGGCTGGTGCCTTCGATGCGTGATCCCGAATTCAGCCGGACCATGAGCTTATTGCCGAATTCGGCGATTTTTCATTGCATATCTAACTTCGTTGTGTTTTGCGGCTTCGATGTCGTCGGGGAGATCCGCAGCGTTTGAGTCGATCAACTTCGCCGGGCGTGAATGCCGCGCCTCCTTCTTTCGGTGGTGCGCCCGGTCATCATATTCCGTACATATATCGTTGTATCCCGCCGTTCTCCTTTGTGGCGATTGGGAAGAGGAATTCTCGCCGTGAGGATTGAGGCTTCAAATTCTGCGTTCGTTATGACCAGCCGTTCTCCTTTGTGGCGATTGGGAAAGCAGATTCTCCTTCGTGGAGGATTGAGGCTTCAGATTGTGCACGCTCGCTATGACCCCCGCCGTTTTCCTTTTGTGAGGCGATTGAAGAGCCGAGATTCTCCTTCGGAGGATTGAGGCTTCAAAGATCACCCGCCTCGATGTTTTAACGGAGCGATTTCATACCGCATTCTCGCACCAGAACGGATATATTGTTGCTTTGTTCATGACTATATTTATCGCTCTCCGTATTCGCACGGTGAAATCGTTGCATCTGCTATAAGGTCGCGGACTCGATCTCATGGGTTTCGAAGAGTTCTACGCCTTTATACCGCTTCCTTTTTCAAGATATTCTCCTAAATGATCTGTTAACCCTTTGTTCTCTTGTGGTAGGCGGATGTCCGATGATTATTCGCCTACTTCAAGGCTCCAATGTCAAGTCTCGATTCTCGTCATCCGAGAAGGCCTTTTTCCACCGAGGAAGTTAACCGCAAGGCTTAACACTGCATGAAGAAACCAAGCCTCGAGCCTACTATCATAATTTCGATGACGAAGTTTGAGGGATCGCTTCCATCATCCGCCCATCGCCTCCTTACACTTGGCCGAACCAGATTTCCGACCCTTCGAGTATAGGGCGGGTGGAGGCCCTGTGTTAATCTTGACGGACCACTTCCACGGATTCAACCTATTGCCGATTGCCCCGCCAAAATCCGCTGCCTCGACTCCGCCTGCGGATGGGTCTCCTTCACCGTTGGAGAATGGTTTGAAGCAAAGCATCTCTATTATCGAGGTTAGATGGGCTTAATTTTATGGTCTTCGCCCATTCATATTGAGTATCTTGGAGGAAATTCAGCGTGGTTGGTGCCCTCGCCTAGTTAATCGCTAGAGCAAAGCTCACTAGTCGGGCTAACTTGCATACCGCGGTGGAGGATTTAGCCTTTTGAATCATGCGATGAGGTGATACGACTCATCGGCCTAAGCTCGATTTCTCGTGAACGCTGCCATGAGAGGAAAATATCGAGCAAGAGATCATATTTTGAACTCATATGAGCGACATACGCTTGCGCCAGTAAGATAAACTTGTACCACACCCATGTCGAACGCATGTGAATCGTGATCGCTCAAGGGGAGAAGACGCTGAAGGATTTCACGCGTGAGTACCGTGAGTCCGTGATGTCATCGAACGGAGAAGCAAGTCCTCGAGGCGCGCCGGGAACACGCGGCCGCTATTGCCGCTAATTCTCAAGAGGAACTTGAGAAGGAAGCCAAGGCTCGGGTTCGAGCGATCCAGAGGAAAAATTAGCCACCGCCGGCTCGACCTTGCTTCCTTCACATTACCGGATTGCGCCCAATGAAGTCCGATGTGCCGCGAGACTTTTCGTTTCTTTGTTCACCGTGTCGCTACGATTTTTATTTTACTTGAATCAATTGTCTCGATAATTGTAGCTCCTTCTATATTTGCTTCAAATGAATAAGATCCATCCCTTTCACTATTTATTATGATTCTTTTACTTCACGTAAATAATTAACCATAATACTTATAGGATTTTGGCAAACCCTCACCATCAACGTTTGATTAGCCTTTACCAACCACCGCTTGAGTTGGGCTAGCGCGGGATTATCGTGATCCGCTCAAGACGCGGACGTGCTAAAAGAATGAAACTCTTCTAGACTTGTTGCTATGATATTGAATACATAGGCTTCAGACTTTTACCCGCAAGAGACCACCCAAGCAACGCTGTTACACGTAGACTCATCCTTCTTAGGCTTCGACTAAATACCCCGTAATCGAACTCGGTCTTCTTCAATCGAAAAGACTAAACCGCAACGCTGCAGGAGGCGCTGGCTTTATCCCTTCTTAGGCTTCGGATAAAATGCCCTGAATCGAACTCGTGTCTTCTTCAATCGGAGAAAGACTAAACCGCAACGCTGCGGTGAGGCGCTGACTTTAGGGTTATTGACCAACCCCTTCAACGGTTTGATGAGCCTTTACCAACTACCGCTTGAGTCGGGCTAGCATGTAGATTGTCTAAACCGCTCTACACACAACGCTGTGCTAAAAGAATGAAACTCTCTTAGACTTAATGCTACGATGTTGAATACGAGCTTCGCCTTTTTCACCGAAGACTAACCCGCAACGCTGCGTTACACGTGACTCATCCTTCTTAGGCTTCGACTAAATACCCTGTAATCAACTCGTGTCTTCTTCAATCGGAAAGACTAAACCGCAACGCTGGGTGAGTAGCGCTATTTTATCCCTTCTTAGGCTTCTCGATAAAATGCCCCGTAATCGAACTCGTGTCTTCTTCAATCGGAGAAAGACTAAACCGAACGCTGCGGTGAGGCGCTGACTTTAGGGTTATTGACCAACCCCGGTCCAGCGTGTTTGATGAGCCTTTACCAACTACCGCTTGAGTTGGCTAGCATGTAGATTGTCTAAACCGCTCTACACACAACGCTGTGCTAAAAGAATGAAACTCTCTTAGACTTAATGCTACGATGTTGAATACGAGGCCGCCTTTTTCACTGAAGACTAACCCGCAACGCTGTTACACGTGACTCATCCCTTCTTAGGCTTCGGATAAAATACCCCAAGACGAACTCGTGTCTTCTTCAATCGGAGAAAGACTAAACCGAACGCTGCGGTGAGGCGTTGGCTTTATCCCTTCTTAGGCCGGATAAAATGCCCCGTAATCGAACTCGTGTCTTCTTCAATCGGAGAAAGACTAAACCGAACGCTGCGGTGAGGCGTTGGCTTTATCCTTCTTAGGCTTCGGATAAAATACCCCAAGACGAACTCGTGTCTTCTTCAATCGGAGAAAGACTAAACCGCAACGCTGCGGTGAGGCGTTGGCTTTATCCCTTCTTAGGCTTCGGATAAAATACCCCAAGACGAACCTTGGTGTCTTCTTCAATCGGAGAAAGACTAAACCGCAACGCTGTGAGGCGCTGGCTTTATCCTTCTTAGGCTTGGGATAAAATGCCCCAGAATCGAACTCGTGTCTTCTTCAATCGGAGAAAGACTAAACCGCAACGCTGCGGTGAGGCGTTGGCTTTATCCCATCTTAGGCTTCGGATAAAATACCCCAAGACGAACTCGTGTCTTCTTCAATCGGAGAAAGACTAAACCGCAACGCTGTGAGGCGCTGGCTTTATCCCTTCTTAGGCTGGATAAAATGCCCCAAGATGAACCTTGGTGTCTTCTTCAATCGGAGAAAGACTAAACCGCAACGCTGTGAGGCGCTGGCTTTATCCCTTCTTAGGCTTCGGATAAAATGCCCTAGAATCGAACTCGTGTCTTCTTCAATCGGAGAAAGACTAAACCGCAACGCTGCGGTGAGGCGCTGGCTTTATCCCTTCTTAGGCTTCGGGATAAAATACCCCAAGACGAACCTTGGTGTCTTCTTCAATCGGAGAAAGACTAAACCGGCAACGCGTGTGAGGCGCTGGCTTTATCCCTTCTTAGGCTTCGGGATAAAATGCCCCAAGATGAACCTTGGTGTCTTCTTTGACCGAGAATGACTGAACCAATGGAAGATTGATTGAGGTGGGAAAGGAAGAATGTGTTCTATTTCCCGATGAAGCTTAACAACAGATTCTTACCGTAGGAATTGAAAAGACTCGTGACCTTCACGGACAACCCGGTCCGAAAATCCCGACGATACCTTCAATCGGCGCTACCTAAGATAAGAGGGGAACTAAGAGTGGGATCTCCACTCGAGAACCGAAAAGACTCAGTGACCTTCACCGGACAACCCGGTCCGAAAATCCCGACGATACCTTCAATCGGCGCTACCTAAGATGAAAATGGAACTAAGAGTGGGATCTCCACTCGAGAACCTAAAAGACTCGTGACCTTCACGGACAACCCGGTCCGAAAATCCCGACGATACCTTCAATCGGCGCTACCTAGATGAAGATGGAACTAAGAGTGGGATCTCCACTCCGAACCGAAGAGACTCAGCGACCTTCACGGACAACCCGGTTCGAAAATCCCTACAAGATACCTTCACGGCGCTACCTAAGATGAAGATGGAACTAAGAGTGGGATCTCCACTCGAGAACCGAAAAGACTCAGTGACCTTCACGGACAACCTGGTCTCGAAAATCCCTACAAGATACCTTCACGGGCTACCTAAGATGAAGATGGAACTAAGAGTGATCTCCACCGAGAACCGAAAAGACTCAGTGACCTTCACGGCAACTCGGTTCGAAAATCCCTACGATACCTTCAGCTACCTAAGATGAAGATGGAACTAAGAGTGATCTCCACTCCGAACCGAAGAGACTCAAAGCACCTTCACGGATAACCCGGTCCAAAATCCCTACAAGATACCTTCACGGCGCTACCTAAGATGAAGATGGAACTAAGAGTGGATCTCCACCGAGAACCGAAGACTCAGCGACCTTCACCGGACAACCCGTCCGAATCCCGACGATACCTTCAATCGCGCTACCTAAGATGAAGATGGAACTAAGAGTGGGATCTCCACCGAGAACCGAAAAGACTTAGGTGACCTTCACGACAACCTGGTTCGAAAATCCCTACAAGATACCTTCACCGGCGCTACCTAGAGAGAGATGGAACTAAGAGTGGGATCTCCACTCGAGAACCAAAAGACTCAGTGACCTTCACGACAACCCGGTCGAAAATCCCTACAAGATACCTTCACCGCTACCTAAGATGAAAGTTCCAGCTTACCTTCGGCCGCTACCGAAAAGGATGGATGTAACCCTTCCGCTAATCACGAAGGGATCTTACGCTGAGAGGAAGAATTTTATATTCTATCTCCCAGGCAAAGGGATTTTGATTGGGCCTCTTGTTCATAGAAGGAATCAAGAGGAGATTTGGCAATGTACCGTAATTTGTAGGCCCACCGCCAAGGAATTTGATCGGTGGGGAAATTATGATGGAGGATAAATCTAGGGTTATCCTCAAGGAAAGTGGGTAACACATCCCACGAGGAACTTCCAAGTTATCCTCAAGATACTAAGGGTAGTATTTCTTCAGAACTTCCCATTTATCAAGATTAATTGCCTGGCCGCCATTTTGGGTAATTAGGCGGTATGCACCATTAGAGTAGACCGCTTCTATTACAAACGACCTCCCATTTAGGTTCAATTTATCTTTCTTCTTGGAAGTGAGGATTATCGGTCGCCGAGCAAATGAGGACCAAATCTCCTTCTAAAGGTTCTCTCGTCAACTTTCTTGTTGAAAGCCCTCGACATCCTAGCTTGGTAAAACTCAATGCATTGTTGAGCTCCAGCGCTTTCATCTAACATCTCGAGCTCTTCGAGACGCTTCGATGTTGTTCTTCGGCCGCCATCTCGCTGAAAGGGCGATGGGCGAAACTATTTCCAACGGAGAATCGCCGCACCCGTGAAACCTGGAATACGGTCGCCCAGCATGGCGTATGCATCACAGCGATATGCCCGTGAAAGCTTCTCCGAAGTTTATCATCCCAGCCTCGCTTGTTACTCTTCACAAGCTTCGATGTAATTTTAACGATGGTCTTGTTGAACGCCTCGCCAATCCATTTGTCCGGATTATAAGCCGCTGACGGCGACATCTTGTATCTTGAACTTTTCGCAAAACCCGATGAAGGAATTGCCGATGAATTGGGGACCGCTGTCATGCACGACCGCCTTGGAACACCGTGGTCAGAATGACATGGTGTTTGATAAATTTGACGACTGCATTCTCGCTTTACTTCTTTTAGCGAATTGCTTCCGCCCACTTGGAGAAGTAGTCGTGATTGCTAGAATAAACCGACGCTTTGACCGACGGAGGAAAAATGGGACCACGACGCCCATTCCCCATGTCTCAATGGCCTGATGTGTCAAGGATGCAACCGCCAGAGGCCGATGCATATAATTCGCGGAATTTGACACGCTGGCATTTTGCCGCATTTCACCGCCATTAATCATCGCTAAGGCAGCCCATTCTCGATTCGATCAGAGCTTGGGACCAGCCGGTGTGCACCACATTCACCTTCGTGTGCTTCCCCGGCGACCTCTCTCGCTTCTTTGTTTGAGAGGCATCGGAGCAAAGACCATCGCATATAACATCCGGGTCTCGTGTTGTAAGAATCTGGAGCTCTTCGCCGATTGACTTTCCTTTACGCCTTCGGTAGAATACCATGTAAGACGAATCGATGATAGGAAAGCCAATCTCGGCTCCAACTTGGTTTGGGTTGTATATACTTCTTTGGTAACTACCCCTTATCTTCTTGTGTCTCATCGTATAATGGTACAAAGAGTTGGTGAGTCCCGACCGTAACTAGTTGCTCGGTCTGGAAGGTTGTGCTAACGACACGCCTAACGCCGCCGCTGCATCCGATAAGCGCTTTTGAGGCGATATATTCGATGAAAAACTCTTCAATGAGTCTCTATTTCAACAAATATCCGATGATGATTAGATCCGATTCCTCGACTTCGTAGTCACCACGAACCCGCTTAACTATCAATTGCGAATCGCCAGACGCCGAGATATTCGACCCCAGCTCCTTGGCGAACTAAGTCCAATAAGTAGCGCTGTATTCGCCACGCTATTGAACAAGGTTCGATGAGTGAATAAGCACGGGGCATGACATGATTCCCTGAAATCAAGACAACTCGACTCTAGCGAGATTTTAGAACATCCGGCACTTGCCACATTGGTGGCCCGAGAGGTTCACAAAATACAATCGCCATATTTGTTGGTGCGATGTAGTGTTGACTTCTTGAACTTCATCAGGAAGATCATCATATAGCTCAAGCTGCATCCGTTGTCGGTGGCGACGAGATCACATCGCTTGTCCTTTGGTACGACTTGTTGTTTGAAATATAAGTCATATTGGGACAAGAGCAAGGCCCATTTAAGCGCGCCAACTCGCCAGTGGTGGGTCATAAATATCGGACCGGTTCGTTAGAATAACATAAATCGTCGTCAGACTAAATAGTGCCGCATTTTACGAATCGCGAACACTAATGCAAGGCCTTGCTTCACCGACCATTGGATATCGAGACTTGCAGGCTAATGTTAACCGGGTAATACAGCGCTTGCATTAGCCATTTCGTCGTCGTCTTGCGCGAGTAAAGCGCTTAACGAGTGATCCGTCGCCTTGGCGTAGATCAAAAGCGGTTTTCGACCCGTGAACAGCAAACGGAGGTTTAGCGAGATCGACTTGATCTCTTGAATGCCTTACGGCGTCGTCCCAAATATATGACCGCGCCTTCTTGTTCAACTTTGAGACGGTTGGCACTTCCCGATAGGTTCGATATGAACCATCGGATGTATGCTGTCGCCCTTGTAACCCCGAGTTCTCTCGATTTCGGAGGTTGCAACTCTTGAATCGCCTTCACTTTGTCGGGATCGGCGTGGATTCCTTTGTCGGTGGCGACAAAGCGAGGAACTTGCCCTGGACATCCCAAGGAAGGATTTGGCGGGGTTCATCTTTAGGCGATGAGTCGCATGAGTTCGAATACCGTTCTAAGATCTTTGATGTGATCTCCTTTGTCCGCGGCTTTTCACGACCAAATCGTCGGCGTAGCATTATTTGTTTTCGAAGATGATCTGGAAAATCTCGTCATTGCTCGGTATGTTGTAGGCATTTTTGGAGAGCGGCATGGCCGTGTAGCAATATATGCCGATGGAAGTTACGGCGTGTTGTTTGGCGTCATCGGGTACATCTTGATTTGATTATACCGAAAAGCCATCCATAAAGGACATTCTTTCAAATCCACCGTGTTGTCAACTATGACATCGGTGATTGGAAGAGGAAAGTCATCTTCGGGCAAGCGGCGTTGAGGTCTCTGTAGTGACCGAGATCCTAATCGACCCATTTTTCTTCATGGCCAGGGACTATATTCACCCAATCCGGATGTTGAATTTCCTTGATGAATCCGATTCTATGAGTTTCTTCGCCGTCAACAATTGCCTCCAATATTTGTGGACAAAACCGTCTTCTTTGTTGCTTGGCGGGTTTGACATCATTGATGTTGGCGATGTGTTCCCCACATTAGGGTCGAGTCATGTCCTCGTAACTCGGTGAATACATCGATATACTCCACGATTAGGGCAATCAACTCTTCCTTTCTTCCAAGGGAGAGTATTGCGATGTTTATGAGTTTAGGATGCTCTTCATCACCCATATTAATCACGGACTACCTCGTCCTTAGTGGGGTTCTCTTTGTTGAACATCCCCAAAGCTGCTCTTGAGTTGATGGATCCATGGGTCTTCCCATGTTGGCATGTCTTCATCACTCTCAACGATGCTTGAGATCGGCCGTGTAGTCATATTTGACATCAAAGCTTTGAAAGCTTCTCAGAGTGCAGTGTCGGGAATCCCAGCCGATGAATCGGGCGAATGTCTGTCTCCCTCATTGGGTGGATTATTATCAATCGACCACGAGCATTCATCTTCGAGGAGGATTAGTATCCCAATCCTTCTAAATGCATAGTAATTATCAGGCTTCCTTTTGGGACATATGCTTTCTGGGAGGGACTCGAGGACCTGCGCCCAAAACATAGACCTTCCCGTGTCAAGTCATACCCCCATCTCTTCATGATACCCGGTGTTTTACGGACTATATCGAATGTGTGGAGGATAGGCCCATTGTCATCTTCATCTTCTTCAAAGAAATGATTGGCGTTGGGCGCATCTCCTTTTAGTAAACCAAGTCTTTCTCACTACTTGATCTTAGGTGGGATGGCGAGTCGTCCCAAAGGAGTCTGGGCTGCTGCGTAAAGCAATATGGCCAGAGTTGGCGAGTGCAACTCTGGATCGTTGTATAAACTTGTCATCACATCATTCAAAAGCAGAGGATACTCTAAATCGTCATTTATTGATTCATCGGCAATTTGCCAATTATATGACACGCTCTTCTTGTTCAACTTTGAGAACGGTTGGCACTTCCCGATAGGTTCGATATGAACCATCTGGATGTATGCCAATCGCCTTTGTAACCCCTCGAAGTTCTCTCAGATTTCTGAGGTTGCAACTCTTGAATCGCCTTCACTTTGTCGATCGACGGGATTCCTTTGTCTGCGACGACAAAACCAGGAACTTGCCACCGACATCCCAAGGAAGGATTTGGTGGTTCATCTTTAGTCGATGAGTCCGCATGAGTTCAATACCGCTCTAAGATCTTTGATGTGATCTCCTTTGTCACTTTTCACGCACCAAATCGCCGACGTAGCATTCGATCGCTTTTCCCAAGATGATCCCGAAAATCTCCGCCATTGCTCTCTCGGTATGTTGCGCCGCATTTTTGAGGCCGAACGGCATGACCGTAGCAATATATGCCGACATGCTTCAACGCCGTGTTTACGCCATCGGGTACATCTTGATTTGATTATACCCCAAAAGCCATCCATAAAGGACATTCTTTCAAATCCACGCGGTTGTCAACTATGACAGCGATTGGAAGAGGAAAGTCATCTTTCGCAAGCCGCTGGAGGTCTCTCAGGGCTACGCATCCTAATCACCCATTTTTCTTCATGACCGGACTATATTCGCCACCCAATCCGATGTTGAATTTCCTTGATGAATCCCGATTCTATGAGTTTCTTCACTGGCCAACAATTGCCTCCAATATTTGTGGACAAAACCGCCTTTGCCGTTGCTTGACAGTTTGACATCCGCCTTTGATGTTGAGGCGTATGTGTTGCCACATTAGGGTCGAGTCCCTGCATGTCCTCAACTCCAGCTAATACATCGATATACTCCCCGATTAGGGCAATCAACTCTTCCTTTCTTCCAAGGGGAGAGTATTGCTGATGTTTATGAGTTTAGGATGCTCTTCATCACCCATATTAACTGACTACTCGCCCTTAGTGGGGTTCTCTTTGTTCAACCTATCCCCAAACCGCTTGAGTTGATGGATCCATGGGTCTTCCCATGTGGCATGTCTTCATCACTCTCACAAAGAGTGTGATCGACCGTGTCATATTTGACATCAAAGCTTTGAAAGCCCAGGTCGTGTCGGGATCCCAAGTCGGATGAATCGCATCGCATGTCTGCCTCCCTCATCGGGTGGATTATTATCAATCACCACGAGTTCATTCTCCGAGGAGGATTCGGATCCCAATCCCTTCTAAATGCATAGTAATTATCCCGGCTTCCTTTTGGGACATATGTCCGCTCGAGGGACTCGAGGACCTCGCCAAAACATAGACCTTCCTCGTGTCAAGTCATACCCCCATCTCTTCATGATACCCTAGTTTCGACTATATCCTCAATGTGTGGAGGATAGGCCCATTGTCATCTTCATCTTCTTCAAAGAAATGATTCGGCGCTGGAACCGCATCTCCTTCAGAACCAAGTCTTTCTCACTACTTGATCTTCGGGATGACGAAAGTGCCGCCCCAAAGGAGTTCTGAACCGCTTTTATGAAAGCAATATGACCGAAGTCATGTGTGCAACTCGATCGTTGTATAAACCCGTCATCACATCATTCAAAAAAGAGGATACTCTAAATCGCCATTTATTGATTCATCGGCAATTTGCCAATTACAAATTCATCCGACGCATTCTTCATCGCCAAGATTGATTACAAGGTACAATGTCATTTAAAACAAAACCTCCACTATAACCAAGCCTGGCTTCGCAGACGCCTTTCACCGCCCGCATCTTTGGCCGATGATTCGCCGACTCATTACCGTAGAGGAGAGAATCAAGAAATAATCTCCATCCCCTTAAACGTTGTTTGTCCGCACCACCGCCTTGACTCATTATTCGTGGTCTACATATTTGAGACATCGATGAAGAGTAGATCGACTATAACGCTATTGTGGATCCAAGGTCGACCCAACAATAAGTTATAGAAAGTCTCGCCAATCACATAGCAAGTGACTTCGACTTTAAGTCCCCATTTGGCACTTAATCCGATTTTACCAAGTGGGGGACCCAGTGGTGTTAAATCCGTGAAATCATGTGCCGATTGATGCTTCTTTGGCGAGGATTCAAGGTGATACATGGCCTTGAGGGCATGATGCTCTGTGGAACCGGATCGACTTGGATCAGTTAACCGCTAGAACCAATATACCGGTGAAGTATAGCGGCCTATCGTGCTTGGAATTCCTCGTCGCATATCCTCCTTGTAAAAGTGATGCGGGGAAGTGTTTAGTCGCAAGATTGCATTGTTGGGCCAACTCTTACGGACTCGGCCTAATCGGGTGAGGAAGACTTGAATCGTGAGGGCTTCTTGAAGAGCTTCTCTCGTCTCTTTTGATAGCAGTAGCAACTCATAGAGAGTGATCCTTGGGGGATATTGGCTAATGGGCCATGGCGTCGGCGGTATGGAGAATTCAAAGTTCGGTTTATCTCTTCAATCGGGCGGAATCGAGGCTGCCGGAGTTGAACTTCATCTGTTTGCTTTGTAGCTTCTTTGGCGACCACTCATTGCGCTTTCTTGCGGTGAGGAGATTTGTTGGTACCCCAGCTCGAGGCGTCTTGGCATTAGGGTCGAGATTTACGGGTACTTGTATTTGTACTCGTGTCCACTCACGGTGGCGTGGGCTTGAGTTCCCCGCCGGACGGTGGAATGTTACCACTGTTCATCGTTTCCCTCGAGTTGGAAGTAGCATGGCATGCCTTTCCGCGGCTTTTCTTCAACGAAGAAGAGGCTACCCATTGCTCATCTTCAAGTAGGTGCGGGTGGACCCACAAGACTTAGCCATTGGGGTTGTATCACGATACAAGTCCTTTACGTTGCTATGTGGGTCGTCATTTCTGGTCTTCAACTGCGACTTTGACCAGTTTGGGAGTTCAAACCATGTCAATGGCACCGACCGAAACTTATGGATACGCATTAGCTCCGACCTTCTTTTCTTTGGGCGGCTTCATAGTAATGACCCTACATCAATTAAAGCACGGATTTTGTCCTTAAGGCTGAAGCGAGATTTAGTGGGTGATGAAGCGCCCTATAATGCATACGATATCTTGGGTCATTAGTCTTCATCAGCCTCTCTTGATTACGAATCGGAGGAGCTTGATCTTGTTATTTTCCACAAGATATTTGAAGAGGCAGGGAATCTGTCGTCCCTAAAGGAATAGGACTTGAATCTCGGCTCTAAGGCCTTGTTTTGTGGCCCAGGTTGCCCGTTGATTGTGCTGTTGCGCGCCCGTTCTTCTTCTTGCTTCTTCTTTCTTTGGGGTTGAGTTGGAACGTTTGGTTCGCCGCGCGGCTTGCTCTTTCCCTTTCTTGCGTGGGACAAAGTTAAGCCCGAACTTCCATTGTCGGTGACCTCTCTCGCCTTTTTCCTTTGAGGAACCTCTGGCTTGCTCTCCACGAACCTTCAGTCCTTCCGTTATCGATGGTGCTGTACCCATTGCTTCAAGCACATCTATCGATAAGTTCTTGGTGTTTGAGGATGAACTCTCCGCTATTGATCCCGACAGCTCATTGCCTTGTTCCGATCGCTTGACAAAGATATCCACGGCCCGTTTCGCTTCTCGCCGGCACGTCCCGATCGATACCTCGCTCGCTATCAAAGAAATTGGTAAGGAAGTTAGACTCCATGTCGCCCCACCGCGGAATGCTCCCGCTTGGCGGTACCATTCGGCAGCCCCACGGCGGGTGCTAACGAATGACCGAACCATCGTGGGTTCGCTGCCGAATAACTCCGAGGTGTGACTTGAAATAAATCATGTCGCCGGGAACCCTTCCGCCAAATGGTGTGAAGTTTATTAAGTTAAACTGATGGGTACGGATTGATTCCCATTCCCTCGGTATGGGCAAGGAATACCGTTTCTTTACTTCTTGAGCGAAATCAATGAATTGATTTTGCTCTCCAAGTCTTTGATCTTCGCTCATGAGCAAACGCCAGCTGGCCGCCGCGGGTTCGTGGGGTTATCATCTTCGGTGCTTCCTCCCGATCCGAAGTCGTATCATCTTGATCAACGCCGATGTGTTGATTTGATTCCTCGATGTTTTGTCAAGGCTTGGATCTGTTGGTCATGCATTTCTCTCATCGCGTCCGCATGGCCAACTCCATTTCTAACTTGAAGTTTTCCCGTTGTTTATTCAACGCCGCCTAGCATTTTGGCCACTTGATCTGCATCGATCATAAGTGTTTCGGGGCTCCTTCGCTAGATACGATGATCGAGCGCGCATTGCGGAGCCAATATCCGACGATCATCCTCCGCGTATCCCCTTCGGTTTATCGATTCGACCTTCGATAGTCCCGACCGCAAACGAAGTTAGCCGCTATGCATGCGCCGGAATAGCCCGCGACGATGGTTCTTTGCTGGTCATATTATTAGTGACCTTCGCAACTCACCCTCTCTGAGATCATCCTTATGGAATCGCCTTGACCTAGGTCTCGCATCTCTCGCGGTGAGTCTCGAAGACTCGACACCCTTTCGAGCTTGATGGCAATTGCACCGAGAGCATCGCCTTAATGAGCTTGAGCACAAGCATGATCTGGCCAATTTGGGGAATCCTTCGAGATTTTCTCGCATCTTTGCACGGTAGTGTACCATCGGCAGGTGTACCGAGCAACCCGCCGATGTCGGCGTGATCTTTCGTATAACGCCTCATCGCCGATGAAAACGCCTCTCCTCCGAGGACGGGTCAATCCATCGAAACTTCCGAAGTGACTCGCCAGACTTCACGATGTGGGCGGTTCGGCACTTCTGACTTCGATTTTCAATCCGATAGGAGAGGCCGCGCAGAATCTTCTTGTCCTGTTGAACGGGTGCGACCTCTGCATGAGGAGTGACCCGCGATTCTCTTCGAGGACCGAGACCATCCTTGATAGTCGGTTTGGTGGTGGTGACGGGTTGGCTTCACCACCGATTCGTATGCACGCTTTGACTTTGAGGTGTCGCCAATCTTGGACCTTGACCAACGCCAGATCCTTCGCGGTTTAGGTGCCGGACGAGAGTGGGCAACCGAGGTTGGGGCACCATTAGACTTGGGCCTCCAAACCCGGCGACATGCTGGCTTCTTTGCCACTTCCTTCTTCAACTCACGAGCCCGCTGCACCAAAGCTCGTGGCTTGCAAGCGAGGCGCCGCGCCTCGGATGCCTCGGTGTGGAGCGTTCCGCTTGACACGACCCACTCGCTGGTTGACGGCTTGATAAACCGCCGATCACTTGAGGCCGGGCTCTCGCGAAGTTCGATCTTAGATTCCGCCAGAAGCGACCCCATCCATGGATTGCATGGCCTTGCTTGCGCCGCCATGCTTTGTCGCCGCCTTTGGCGAAGCTCGCTGGAGAGTGCCGCAGCATCGCCGGCGCTCATCTCGGCACCATCCGACTTCGGGCCGGGATTTCACCACGGCAAATGGTTGGCTGACTCGCCCGGGCTCTACATCTGAGGCCCATCGGTTCTCCTTGCAGCGAGACCTTCTTGGAGCGCGGGGAACCGGATCCGAGGAGGGTGAGGATAGGTACTCCTCGAACTTCTCCCTCGGGTCGAACTCAACCTACTCTTCTTCCACCGGATAGGGATCCTGGTTATGCACGACTCGACCTCCGACTGGAGGCCGGTGGTTCCCATTCCCGTATGGGCAAGGAATACTCGCTTTCTTACTTGAGCAAATCAATGAATTGATTTTGCTCTCCAAATCTTTGATCTTCTCACTCTCATGAGCAACAAAGCAGCCGCTGCGGTTCGTGGGGTATCATCTTCCGTGCTTCCTCCGATCCGAGTCGCCATCTTGATCAACGTCGATGTGTTGATTTGATTCCCCTCGATGTTTGTCAAGGCTTGGATCTGTTGGTCATGCATTTCTCTCATCGCCCGCATGGCCAACTCCATCTCTAACGAAGTTTTCCGTTGTTTATTCAACGCTTCGCCTAGCATTTTGGCCACTTGATCTGTGATCGATCATAAGTGTTTCTTGGGGCTCCTTCGCTAGATACAAGATGATCGATGCGATTATGAGCCAATATCTCGACGATCATCCTCCGCGGGTATCCCCTTCAAGTTTATCGATTCGACCTTCGATAGTCCCGACCGCAAACGAAGTTAGCCGCTAGCGCGCGGGAATAGCCCGTGACGATGGTTCTTTGCTGGTCATATTATTAGTGACCTCGGCAACTCACCCTCTCTGAGATCATCCTTGCGGAATCGCCTTGACCTAGGTCTCGCATCTCCGTGGTGAGTCTCGAAGACCGACACCCTTTCGAGCTTCTTGATGGCAATTGCACAGAGAGCATCGTCTTAATGAGCTTGGAGCACAAGCATGATCAGGCTAATTTGGGGAATCCTTCGAGATTTTCTCGCACTCTTGCACGGTAGTAGCCATCGTGTGTACCGGAGCACAGATGTCGCTGTGATCTTTCGTATAACGCCCTCATCGCCGATGAAAACGCTCTTCCGAGGACGGGTCAATCCATCGAAACTTCCGAAAGTGACTCGCTTAGACTTTCGCCGAGCGCGGGTAAGTCTCGCACTCTCTGACTTCGATTTTCAATCCGATAGGAGAGGCCGCAGAATCTTCTTGTCCTTGTTGGAACGGGTGCGACCTCCTCGCATGAGGAGTGACCCGTGATTCTCTTCGAGGACCGAGACGATCCTTGATAGTCGGTTTGGTGGTGGTGGCGGGGTTGGCTTCACCACCGATTCGTATGCACGCTTTGACTTTGAGGTGTCGCCAATCTTGACTCCTTGGCTGGATTCGCACCAGATCCCTTAGGTGCCGACAGAGTGGGCAACCGAGGTTGGGGCACCATTAGACTTGGGCCTCCAAACCGGCGGACGCTGGTGGCTTCTTTGCCACTTCCTTCAACTCACGAGCCCGCTGCACCAAAGCTCGCTTGGCGCGAGGCGCTGCCTCCTGGATAAGCCTCCTGGAGTGTTCCGCTGACACTGACCTGTTTCGACCGGCTTGGATAAACCGTCGATCACTTGAGGTCAAGCCTCTCGCGTAGCCTCGATCTTAGATTCGCCAGAAGCGACCCCATCCACGGATTGCATGGCCTTGGCAAGCTTGCGCCATGCTTTGTCGCCGCCTTTGGCGAAGCTCGCTGGAGAGTGCCGGCAAGACGCTTCGGCTCATCTCGCACCATCTCGGACTTGGCCGATTTCACCACGGCAATGGGTTGGACTTCGCCCCGGGCTCTACATCGAGGCCCATCGGGTTCTCCTTGCACGAGACCTTCTTGGAGCGGCGGGGAACTGATCTCGAGGAGGGTGAGGATAGGTACTCGAACTTCTCCTCGGTCGAACTCGAACTCGACCTCTTCTTCCACCGGATAGGGATCCGCTGGCGTACTCCACGACCTCCGACTGAGGCCGGGTTCCTCAGGGTCGCCAAATTGTTCAAGCAGAAAGTCGATGATTGTCATTGATTTGAATTTTGCTTACGCCTTCTTTGGCCTACAACGAATTCAAAAAGAAATGCCTTTTATTTTAAGGCGCATAATGAAAATCAAAAAGATTACAACTTTTATCCTTAGTGAACAAACACGAGGATCTCTTATATCTGATCCTCGCTATGGGTTCTTTGCCCGTGTCGGACTTTTGTGTCCGTGGACCACCGCAATTCCAATCCGTAGAGACCCGTTCGAACTACAGATGTAAAGGGGCTCGCTTCACTTAAGGAAACGGTTACCGAGGGGATCACACTCACGAAGGAGAGGATCGCCGAGCGGGTGAGATCTACTAGGAGAAATCACAGCTATCCCCGAGATTAAGACGGCTTAATCTAGAGGGTATCTCAGAGTTCGACCAATTCGCCATCTTCCGCCAGATCCGACGCCGACCGGTTTATGCTCGCTTCTGCTCTAACTATCGACGGCTTGTAGATCTCGCAAGAGCTCTTTGAGAATATCCGAAAATCCGATCAAAGTCCCGCCAGAAGTCCAAAAAAATCCCCAGAAGAAGACCCCTCTCCATCAACAAGACCCCCCCTATTTATACAATGGGGGTACGGCGTTCTACCACTTGTCAGCCACCTCGCGCCAAGTCGAGGTGGGCGGTGGTCGAGCCTCCTGCCACTTCTGGTCGAGGCACCCTGCCAAGTTGTCGAGGTGGCTCTACCATGGTGGTCGAGTCGCCTCGCCCACTTCGAGGCACCTACCAAGTTGTCGAGGCACCTACCAAGTTGTCGAGGTGGCTCGACCATTGTGGCCGAGCCACTTCGCCACTTGTCGAGGTAACTCGCCAAGGCCGAGGCCAAGCTGGCCGCTGCCGTTTCTGCCTTCTGTTTAGGCCCCGCTTATTCTCGACTCTTGGCCTTCTCCGACTTAGGTTCCGCTCAGATTTGGTTCCGGACTAACTCTTGGTTTGTTCCGCTCAACGGTCCCGATCCGATCGTCTATTCAAGTCCGGTTTAAACCGTTTGTGACGTGGTTCGCCGTCGAAGTTCGCGCCTTTAACGATTCGACGTCCGTATCATTCGATGGGTTGTCATTGATTTGAATTTTGCTTACGCCTTCTTTGGCCTACAACGAATTCAAAAAGAAATGCCTTTTATTTTAATGCATAATGAAAATCAAAAAGATTACAACTTTTATCCTTAGTGAACAAACACGAGGATCTCTCATATATCTGATCCTCGCCATGGTTCTTCTTGCCTGCGTCGGACTTTTGTGTCCGTGGACCACCGCATTCCAATCCGTAGAGACCCGTTCGAACCATGATAAAGGGGCTCGCTTCACTTAAGGAAACGGTTACCGAGGGGATCACACTCAAAGGAGAGGATCGCCTCGAAGGTGAGATCTACTAGGAGAAATCACAATATATCCCCGAGATTAAGACGGCTTAATCTAGAGGGTATCCAGTAGTTCACCCAATTCGCCATCTTCCGCCAGATCCGACGATCGGTTTATGCTCACGGCGCTCTAACTATGCCGACGGCTTGTAGATCTCGCAAGAGCTCTTTGAGAATATCCGAAACCATCAAAGTCCCGCCGTAAGTCCAAAAATCCCCGTAAGAAGACGCACCTCTCCATCAACAAGACCCCCTATTTATACAACAGGTGCGGTCGGCCTACCACTTGTCGGCCACCCTCGCCAAGTTGTCGAGGTGGCTCTACCATGGTGGTCGAGCCTCCCCTACCACTGGTCCGAGGCACCCTACCTGTTGGTCGAGGTGGCTCTACCATGGTGGTCGAGTCCGCCTACCACTGGTCGAGGCACCTACCAAGTTGTCGAGGCACCCTGCCAAGTTGTCGAGGTGGTCGCCATTGTGGCCGAGGCCACTCGCCACTTTGGTCGGTAACTCCGCCTGCTGGCCGGTTCCGCCACTGCTTCACCGCTTTTCTGGCTTCTGCTTAGGCCCCGCTTATTCCGACTTCCTTCTCCGACTTAGGTTCCGTCGTATTTGGTTCGGGACTAACTCTTGGTTTGTTCGGTTCAACGGTCCTGGGATCCGATCGTCTATTCAAGTCCGGTTTAAACCGTTTGTGACGCCGCTGGTTCGCTGCCGAAGTTCGGCTTTAACGATTCGACGTCCGTATCATTCGATGGGTTATTCACACTTCGCCACGAAGTTGGTTTTGGGGATCTTGTAAGTATTTTTCAACGCCTACATGCACAAGATTGGATTAAAGCGGAGAAAGGAGGTAATTTTAGAAATTTCATATAGATTTTATTATGTTTGGTTAATTGTTCATTAAATGATTGTATGGCTTATTTTAATAATTTTTTTCTAGTTACACAAGTGCAAACTATGAAGGATGATGCTCTTGATGTGGTTAAGCTTTCGGATCATGATGACTTGGAGATTGCCGAAACTTTTATAAAAGCACCCATAAGTATGGTATTTAACTTCATAAGCATATGATTTGAAATTTGAATATTTTTCACATAACTAACATGACAATTGCGCTTTTCTTTTCAAGGTGACATCGTGGAGGTCCTTGACTCGGATGATGAGATTTAATCTTTCTCTTGCATTAATGGGTCTCATCTTTTGGTTTATATTTTCTTCTCAAAAACATGGTTGTCTTAGTTTTTTTTTTTTTTTGCTTAGGGAACTATATTATAGAACTTGTGGGTTTTTAGTTTATTGTATGCGACTTTGCTCTTATTAAGTTTGTATGTGACTTTATTTTCGGATTTGTGACTTGTTGTTTCTGGATTTGCAACTATTATTTCCGGATTATGACTTCATTGTGTGCCTTTTTGTCAAATAACATGTGACTTTATTACCATGAGAGTGATGTAGGCTCTATGAATCAAAGAGAGAATGATCAGATGTAGACATCAAATTGTTCATTTGAGGTCATTGTTTTCCTTGTGAGGGAAAAAGCTATGGGATTAGTTGATAATACTCTTTTTTCTCGGATTTTATTATTTTCTTCTTTTCTTTGGTTTTTGTTCAGGGCTTGCTGTTGCTATGGTGTTCTGAGGTTTGTCATGGAGAAACGGCAAATTAGCAACAAAGGCTATGAGGTAACTTGTCTTACTTTTCCTTTTAAATTGTTTGTCTTTATTTCTAGGCTTTAGAATTTGAGACTTATAATTTGTAGGTGATTGTGAGTGGAAAACTGAGGGCGTAACATGCCAAGTCAATGAAGTTCGAGGATGGGTAGTTAGCATGTGAATGAATATATTGACTCAGCAATTAGGCATGTGCTCCTGAGACAGGTTGGTTAATGGTTTCTCATCAAGCTTTCTTGCTAATATCTATCTGAATCCATGTAGCAATGTTCTGGTTTTTTTTTGCTTGCAAGAATATTAATTTTTAGTTATTTGTGAGTTATTAAAATCATATTTATTTTTTGTCATATCCTATTCATATCCATTTCCCAAATATCCGATATCCCATCATATCCAGAAGAACTCTAATATCCTAACCGATCCGCTTCCGTTTAGTGCGGATATGGTAATGCCATTTTCTTACCGATGATTATCCGAACCGTATCCGTATCTATTTTTAGAAAGCGGATATGGATATGATAAGTTTCATATCCGGACCGTATCCGAACCGAATGCACCCCTACTCGTCAAAGTCCTCAAGACAGAAGCTTTCCTATAAATTTGCATATATATTTAATTAGAATAATTCAATATCAATAATAAATGAAGGACAAAAGTAATACAAAGTTACAATAAGCTCTCTCCATATCTCCTCGTAGGTCGTCCATGGTAGTTCATGGAATTTGAAATAAGAATAGATGATGCTTTCTCTCCGTACGAGACCCCGATATAATTATTGAATCTTGTTGACCAAGACCCAACATGCAATGCATCCTTGTTCCACTGAATAATAGCTCTCATGCCTCTTGGTGGTTGTTTGGACTCAGGCTTGCTCCCGCCACGTCGTTCCTCTATGCAATCCAGCTTAGCACCTACAATGACAACAATATGATAATATAGCACGTAATGTATAAATGTGATCAGATAAAGTGGATTATTTTAAATTTACCATTCGATCTCCCTATTTTTAGCTGTGAGCGCAACGACTTTTCTAGCCTCTATCATAGGTGTCAATTCCTGTAACCTTCTCGCCGTACATGTGTAGTTCTTCATTACTTCAGCTTTGGACTTAATCGAGTTCGAAGGGAATGGTAGACTGCAAAACTCAGGTGTCTTGGGACACAGCTCAGTATGAAATGTAGAAGATGAAAACAAGGGTGTCCATGAGTCATCTACACAATTAAAGAAGATAATTAACATAAAAATATAATTGATCATTATGAAATATTAATTACTTAATACCTATCCCAGGAGATGGTGCTGATGGTGCACTAGAGGGGCCAGGTGTTGAATAACCCAAGTCTGCAATCAACGAACAATATCAGCTAGATGAATAATAAATTATAAAAAATTAATAAAATATTAAATAGTTAATACTTGCATGAGGAGACGGTGGTAGCAATGTCTCCTCAATATGACCTGTGCCTGGGGTGGTACTCCTTGATCAATCATAGTCCTCACCAAAGAGCCTCACATTCCTCATCTATAAATTAAATTATTAAGATACAAAACAAGATATATATACATGCACATAAGATAAATATTTACTTGCAATTTATTTTATCAGAGAATGTTTTAAACAATAATGCATTGTATGTAATTCATACCTATTAAAATTATTTTCCACAAGATCATCGAGTATATTTGCTATTGTTTGCCTTCTATTTATTTGCTCATTTGAGCTAGAGTCTCTGCCTGTAATAAGGTTCGGAATGTCGGTTTGAGTATCAGGATCAGTCATATCAAGCGCCACATTTTGCGTGTAGGATAAGTCTTGCCGAACGTCATCAGATGACCCAATTGGTTCATTGCAATTATCTTTATTTTCCTCATTATTTTTTTCACTGTTATTAGGAAGAACGACGGATCTTGGCTTCTTATACAGAACCACCCAATCAGGTGACATTCGGATCTTTCACATAGAAGTATTGATCAGCTTGTTCTGTGAAAATGAATTTCTCATCTAGATATATTTCTTTGTCATGATTAACAAGTGTAAACCCATAAGATCCATTTGCATTGTTACAGGATACCACCGAACGTTAAACATCATGAAGCTACATTATTTTTATTTACTAAATCCGTAGATTACCTCCACAATGTCTTCTAATTGGCCATAATATAGTATGTCAGCTAGAACTGGGTACTAATTTCTTATACTTAAAAGATATTCTTGAGCAAAACAACCCATGACCCCACTATTTTGAGTTATCCTCCTATTATCGGTCTCTAGCATTCGGAATTTATACCCATTGACGAGATATTCATTATACCATCTTACTTCATAGTAAGGACGTTGTGCATGAATGATAATTTCATCTGATATTATAGTGCCATCAAGAAGTAATTTTTAACCTAAGCCAAACAATATCGAGAATATTTAGGACAAGTTTAACTTAAAATTATATTATGAAAGTTCAAAACTAAATTATACAACACTTACATTATTTCTAGACCAATCTGGGAATTCTTTTTTATATTTTTTCTAAATAGTATGCACTGTATTCCTACCTGTTATTTCATTCTTAAGCTTCTCCAGATGTCGCCTATTAATACAATATATACGATTGTAGTGGCAAACTAAAAGTAAATGATTAAATAGCATCCATCTTACTAATTTCACTTGTTACCTTTGGTAGTCTTGGAAAAAATTAAGATTTTCCAATACATATGCATGAATCTAATCTAAGTAAGATCTTGGATATTTTTCATGCTTCTTATCCTTAGTTGGTGTTTGATGCGCAGTTTTATTCTTGCGCATGTAACGTGATGCAAACAAAAATTATTCATTGGCTATATATCCTTCAGCTATCGAACATTCTGGACGAGTTCGATTGCGAACGTTGTGTTTCATAGAACCCAAATATCTTAAAATTTTAAAAAACATTAATAATTATGAAGTACGTGTAAGAAATGCATATATAATTAATGAATGTGATGAAACTCCTAACCTCTCAATTGGATACATCCAACGGTAAATTACAGGATCTGCGATTCTAGCTTCTCTTTCTAGATGTTGGGTAGGATGGACCATGCTTGTAAAAAATGAATGAGGAAATATTACTTCATATTACATAAAGTTACTTAGATTTTGGCATCAAGTTTTTTAAATTCATTCACATCTATAACTTTAGAATATAATTTTTTAAAGAATCCACAGTATTTAATAATAATCTTCGATGCTTCTTTCTCCATATTGTTACACAGTGCAACCGGGAGTAATTGATGAAGAAGGACGTAATAATCATGAGTCTTTAGGCCTAAGAGTTTCTTCTTTTGCACCTGGACATTATTTGATATATTAGCAGAGTACCCATCCGGCGACTTTACTGATTTGAGGATCTCACAAAATCTCTGCATTTGATCATTCGACATTGTAACACTAGATGGAGGCAACTTCAACTTTTTAAGACCAACATCTTGTGCTTGCAAATCATTCCGAATATTTAATGCAGTCAAGTCTTGGCGAGCCTGTAGGTCATCCTTCGACTTGTTGGCATCTTGTAGGAGGGTTGATACTATATTGTTGCAAATATTTTTCTCAATATGCATGACATCTAAGTTGTACTAGATTTTAAGCCTTTGCCAATAAGATAGCTAGAAGAAGATACTGAATTTAGTCTATCCCCTAGGCAATTTTTCACTTCATTCTCAATGTGCACTCTTTGGATTGTTCTCTTACGTTTCAATGACTTTTTACTCTTTAAGGAATCTCTTACTCCAAGTAGGTCGTACTTATTATATCGATTTTTTTCAAACCTTACTTTTTGAAACTCCTCAAGCAACTTTATAATCTCAACTTCAGTCAATTGACGCAGCTTCTTTCTCGTCTCAATTGTGCCATCAAACATAGTAGACAATTTTCTATATTTATGACTCAAGGGAAACCACCTTCGATTAAACCAATAAGAGCTCTTTCGACTCAGCAGTAATTGAAGGGCTTCAAATTCTAGACCACACACTAGACAAGCATACTTGCTCTTCGTAGACCAACCGGATATATTAGCATAAGCTAGAAAATCGTTAATTGTTCACATTAGAATAGCAGGTAATCTAAACGACTCTTTAAGATGTGCATCATATGTCAATACTCCCTCCGACCATAACTATTTTAGCTCATCAATTAGCGGCTCTAAATAGACATCAATATCATTACCTGGTGCGTGCTTACCTGGTATTAGTAATGATAGTATCATATACGGCTATTTCATACAAAGCAACGGAGGTAAATTATAAGGCATTAATACAACCGGCCACGTAGACCAACCCGAACTCATAACGCTAAATGGATTGAATCCATTGCTAGATAGGCCCAGTCTGATATTTCTACAATCACTGGCAAAATGGGAATAAGTTTTATCGACATGCTTCTACGCTAAAGCATTAGCAGGATGTCTCAGTTTATCATCATCTACTCAATCATCCTTGTGCCACCTCATGTTCTTAGCAGTGTCTTTGTTCATATACAATCGTTGCAATCTAGAGACCAACGGAAAATGACGAACCACCTTTGCTAGAATCTTCTTCTACTCCTCTGTCTCTGTTGTCCACCGTGTTGAAGAGTTTGTGCATTGTATATACTGAGAAACTTCACATGTTGGACACTCCTTAAGGTCTTTATTAGCTTTGTGGTAGAGGATACAATCATTCGGACATGCATCAATCCTATTATAATCAAGACCCAGAGCAAAAATAATCTTCTTGGCCTGATAAGTTGTCTTGGGTATGCTAACCTCTCCTCCAGGAATTACTGTCCGAAGCAAATCAAGAAGCATTTTAAAATAATTATCAGCCATTCCGCTAAGGGTCTTAATATATAGGAATTTTAGCATAAATGAAAATATGGAGTACTTGGTACAACCCTCATATAGGTATTTTTCACTATCTTCTAGTAGCTTCATTATTCGCTTTATCTCTGTTCAAGCTCAATTTCTACACTTTCGACATCTCCAACCTCTTCAGCATCATCTTCAATATCATCTTCAATCTCATCTCCAATATCATCTTCAACATCATCATTGATATCATATTCGGTAGGACAGGCAAAAATATCATTAAACATTATTTAAGTGTCATCTATCTGTAAGCCATCGGACGTACCAACAGGCACATTCGGCTCCTCATCTTCAATACAACCTTCCCCATGATATGACCGTTATTTATAGTTCTCATCAAACCCTGAATTTGTTAGGTGGATCCGTATCCTTTCTATTCTATAACTTCATATTCCTACACCTAGAACAGGGACAATACATAGCACCGCTACTTAAATTCCTTGGATTCATTTTGGCACCGCATGAAGGCGTCACATCCCTCCTTATATCGCGTGTCACAATATCTTTCAAGTCGAGAAATATCTATCCATGACTTGTCTGGAATTATCCTCATTTGTAGATTATATATAACTATTAACTATAATTAATCTCACTATTACTAGTAAATTTATGACTCTTCACGACAATATACATATAACACACATCATAATTACACACATGTATCATTTAATAACAAAAATATTTTTTCCTTCTAAATTAAAACTGAATCATATATATATATTAATTAGAACACTCTAGCGGCTATCATAGGAAGGCTTCTATCTCATTAAGAATAAAGTAGTGCTTACATCTAACTTTGTATACTTTGTATATTTTTATTTCTTAAAAATTTCGACAGCATACGGTGTTCTCTCCATACCTTGTACGGATGTTATTATGCATATTGGCAATAGAACAACATACAGAGCAACATACGCTTATTGTATACAGAGAACAACGAGTACGTGCTACTAAAATTTTTAAGAAATAAAAACATATAAAGTATACAAAGTTGGATGGATGCACTACTATATTTCTAACCCATCCGAACTGGACATATCCAATAATTATGAATTTTAGTACTAATTCTTTCTACTTATAATATAAAGTAAATGATCATTTTGGGTAGAAAACTTAATTTCCTACCCAAATTTGAGTCGTCTATCTTATATTATAAGTCTAAAGAATTGGATGTAATATTGGATGGGAGTCTAAGGATAACGTTATCTTTTTTATTCACCTAAATTGGATATATATAACACATTATTATAACATAATGTGTTATATATCACTCTATTTTTGAAAAAGTTTATTTGATAAATCACACATTTTCAAATCACAAACTTATAGAATCACACATTTTCATAGTACCGTGAAAGTTAGTATATATCGGCTATCATGATTTGAGTGCTCAATTAGGGTTAATAGTTAAAAGTGTTCAATTAGGTTTAGAATTATAAGTGTTGTTCAAATAGGGCAAAATGTAATCGAGTAGTGTTTAAAATTAGGGTTAATAGCTGAAATTTTTTCGATTATAGTTACAAGATTCAAACTTGTTCATTTTGAGTTATAATTATTTGAACAAAATTGAGCAATAAACTATGAAAATTTATAAAAAGTAAACTTTTTCATGAAAACACACCTTTAATTAGCATTGTCGAGGAGGAAGAGGCGAGGGGTGGGGAGAGCGAGGGAGTATCGATGGATGGGTCGGCCGGGCGGCTGTGGCGGAGGGATCTGGATGGAGTACGGAGGATGGCGGGAGGGGCTGAGGCAATGGAGGAGGATGGTGAGGTAGTGGAGGAGGCTGTGGCGGGGGGTTTTTGAATGGGGGCAGCGGGGAGGTGTTCAAAGCGAAAAGGATAGGAAGTGTTCGAACAAATTAAGAAATGTGGGGTTATTGAACGAAGCTGATAAGCGGTGATTGCTTGAATAAAGTGGTAAATGTGAGGGTTAATCGAACAAAGGCGGAGGCGGGGTATTGAACAAAGAGAGGAGAGAGGTTTAAAGAAGGTGAAGTGAAATGAGATGGAGTAGCGAGGGTTTGAACAAAGAGCTAAGATTTTTTTTATGGGCCCTGCAATCCTAGATGGAAAATTTTCATCTAGGATGGCTTTCCTTCTAGGTTGCTAACCTAGATGGAAATTTCTATCTAGAATGTGGCAATCTAGCGGATTAACCTAGATGAAAATTTTTGTCTAGTTTGCCTCAAACTAGACGGAAAATTTTCTTCTAGGTTAACTCATCCAGGTTGCTCGTTTTTCTACTAGCTATGGAATTATTAAATTTACAATTCACGATCTCCCTATTTTTGGCTGTAAGTGTAGCGACTTTTCTAGCCTCTATCATCGGTGTCAATTCCTATAACTTTCTCGCCACACGGGTAGTTCTTCATTGCTTCAGCTTTGGACTTAATTGAGTTTGGAGGGAAGGGTAGACTGCAAAACTTAGGTGTCTTGGGATGCAACTCTGTCTGAAATGTAGAAGATGAAAATGAGGGTGTCCACGAGTCATCTACACAATTAAAGAGCATAATTAATATAAAAATATATTTGATCATTATAAAATATTAACTACTTAATACATGTCCCAGGGGATGGTGCTAACGATGCACTAGAGGGGCCGAGTGTTGAATAACCCAAGTCTGCAACCAAAGAACAATATCAGCTAGATGAATAATAAATTATCAAAAATTAATAAAATATTAAATAGTTAATACTTGCATGAGGAGACGATGGTAGCAAAGTCTCTTCAATGTGACATGTGCCTGGGGTGGTACTCCGTGATCGATCACGATCCTCACCAAAGAGCCTCACATTCCTCATCTGCAAATTAAATTATTAAGATACAAAAAAAGAAGACATGGACATAAGATAAATATTTACTTGCAATTTATTTTATCAGAGAATTTTTTTTAAACAATAATGCATTGTATATAGTTCATACCTATTGTAATTATTTCCACGAGATTGTCTGAGTATATTTGCTATTGTTTGTCTTCTATTTGTTTGCTCATTTGAGTTGGAGTCTCTGCCTATAATAAGATTTAGAATATCGATCCGAGTCTCGAATCACCAAAGTGGTGGCAAACCATGAGGGTCACGGCTGTATTAACCATAAGACCCATCAAAGCTTGGCGAACCACGAGGGTCACTGGCGGCGAACCAATGCAGGTCAAGCAGTTTAACGGGACGAATGACCGAGAGAGAGAGAGAGAGAGAGAGAGAGAGAGAGAGAGAGAGAGAGAGAGAGAGAGCACACGAACGAGTGTGAGAGATAGAGCAGAGGTGGTGGGGTCTTAGGGCTAGGGTTTTCTCTTTTTTATGTTGGCCCCACATCCTAGACCGAATTTTCCATCTAGGATGGTGGGGCCCACTAAAATTATTAAAATGTTTAAAAATTTCCATCTAGGTTGACTATCTAGACAAGAATTTCCGTCTAGTTTGCCACAACCTAGACGGACCATCTTAGATAGAAAATTTCCATCTAGTTTGATTCAAACTAGACGGAAAATTTTCTTCTAGGTTAACTCATCTAGGTTGCTCGTTTTCTACTAGCTATGGAATTATTAAATTTACAATTCACGATCTCCTATTTTTCATGACTTTCTTTCTATCATCTGTCAATTCCTATAACTTTCTCGCCACACGGGTAGTTCTTCATTGCTTCAGCTTTGGACTTAATTGAGTTTGGAGGGAAGGGTAGACTGCAAAACTTAGGTGTCTTGGGATGCAACTCGTCTGAAATGTAGAAGATGAAAACGAGGGTGTCCACGAGTCATCTATATAATTAAAGAGCATAATTAATATAAAAATATATTTGGTCATTATAAAATATTAACTACTTAATACATGTCCCAGGGGATGGTGCTGACGATGCACTAGAGGGGCCGGGTGTTGAATAACCCAAGTCTGCAACCAAAGAACAATATCAGCTAGATGAATAATAAATTATCAAAAATTAATAAAATATTAAATAGTTAATAATTTCATGAGGAGACGATGGTAGCAAAGTCTCTTCAATATGACATGTGCCTGGGGTGGTACTCTGTGATCAATCACGATCCTCACCAAAGAGCCTCACATTCCTCATCTGCAAATTTAATTATTAAGATACAAAAAAAGAATACATGGACATAAGATAAATATTTACTTGCAATTTATTTTATCAGAGAATTTTTTTAAACAATAATGCATTGTATATAGTTCATACCTATTGTAATTATTTCCACGAGATCGTCTGAGTATATTTGCTATTGTTTGTCTTCTATTTGTTTGTTCATTTGAGTTGGAGTCTCTGCCTATAATAAGATTTAGAATATCGATCTGAGTCTCAGAATCAGTCAAAGTGGTGGCAAACCATGAGGGTCAGTCGGCGGTGGCGAACCATAAGACCCATCAAAGCTTGGCGGCGAACCACGAGGGTCAGTCGGCGGTGGCGAACCACGAGGCTGTTGTGCTTAACATGGATGAACGACTGAGAGAGAGAGAGAGAGAGAGAGAGAGAGAGAGAGAGAGAGAGAGAGAGAGAGAGAGAGAGAGAGAGCACACGAACGAGTGTGAGAGATAGAGCAGAGGTGGCGGGGTCTTAGGGCTAGGGTTTTCTCTTTTTTTATGTGGGCCCCACATCCTAGACGGAATTTTCCATCTAGGATGGTGGGGCCCACTAAAATTCTTAAAATGTTTAAAAATTTCCATCTAGGTTGACTATCTAGACAAGAATTTCCGTCTAGTTTGCCACAACCTAGACGGACCATCTTAGATAGAAAATTTCCATCTAATTTGATTGAAACTAGATGGAAAAGTTTCCGTCTAGGATAATCCATCTAAGTTGCTCATTTTTCTACTAGTGATAGAGAAAAGTCGGCAATACTCGTCTCTGGATCCTGAGGCTCTATTAGTTGTATAGCCTGCATTCAAGAACCAACTCCTCAAGGCAAGCTAGAGTGGGTCCCCACCAAAACCCCTTGACGCTTAAGTAAGAGGATTACATATGAAAAAAAATAGTTTATAATGACTAAAAACTGTGAAGGTAGAAAAAAGTTATTTTGTGTGAATCCCTCTCATAAGAAACTCGAAATCTTCTCTAGAGGGTCTCTTTGGCTAGAGAATGGGGTGGGTATTTGTTATTCAATAGAGATGTGGCATGGCATGTCTAGATAATACAAGAGATCGATTCGTCCAAGGATCATACTTTGAGTACTATTGTGATAAGAGATCGATTCATTCAAGGATCATGCTTTGAATGATGTTGTGATAAGTATATGCTGACTCGGACTATTGTTGGGAGATAGTCATGTATATCAGCCCTAAGAAGACAATAAAAGAATATAGAAGAAAGGAGATCCGAATGAAGGCAAAACATCAAAAAGGGCTACAAACAGCCCCGGACTGTGACCTGGCATCGCCGGTGGTCACAGCCAAAGCCGCAACATCCAGCAATCACCACGGGTGGTCATGGGACAGAAAGGTGACCTCTAGTGGTCACCGCTCGCGGTTCATAGGCTGAGCTGGGTTAAAACCCAGTCGGACTAGTTTAGGACTGGTTTCTTTGGGAATATTTTTATATTTGAGATTCTACTCTATAACTAGGGTTGTTTCTGAGGTAGGATTTAAATGAGAATCCAAAGAGAGTTGTATATTGTAAGAGTTAAGTAGAGAGAACTAATGGGAGAAATCTAGAGTCTATGATTTGATGAGATTGAGAGGGCTTCTTATAGGTTCTTCATTAAAAACATAGGAATAAATTATCTTAAAATCTCTAGAATAAAAGAAGACACAACTCTCTCCCCATGGAGGTAGGTAATTGTTGAACCACGTAAATCCCATGTATTTGTGCTCTTGATCTATTTTCTACGATTTATTACTAGTCTCTTTAATTCAAACAGGTTTTCTCTGTATTTTCACATCGCCCGTTGATCGATTGGTCTACAAAGAAGGAGAAAATCTAATCAGGATGTTCGGTGACACTTTCACAAGCTACGCTTTCGCATAGATCGCTAGTTGATGCACAAAGATCAGTGTCGAGTTGTAGATGGTGTGAGGCATTAATTGGTATCAGAGCTTAATTTTAATTAGATCAGACTTGTCTTTGAGGAAATGTTTGATCTTTGCGGCATGGAGATGGAAAGTTCTTCAATGATGAAGATCGAGATTGAAAAGTTCGAAGGTAAGAGGAATTTTTAGCTTTGGCAAAAAGGATAGAGGTGGTCTTGATCCAACATGACCTAGATCAAACTTTCCTAGGTGTGGACAAGAAGCCAGAGAAGATGATAAGTGATGAGTGGAATATGATGGATCGAAAAGCGCGGAGTACGATTCCACTTTCTCTTTCTTATAAAGTGGGTACCACATAATCGAGGAGAAGACTGCACTTAGTATGGAGAAGAAAATTGAGGAGTTGTACATGGCCAAAAATACATTCACCAACTTTTACCAGAAGCAATAGTTATATGGACAGCAGATGAAGGAAGGTGTGACAATGTTAGAGCATCTGAGCAACTTTAACAGAATAGTGGCCGAGTTAGCGGCGATGGGGTTAAAGATTAAAGATGATGACAAAGCGGTAATTTTACTGAGTTCTCTTCTAGCAAATTATCAATATCTAAAGATAGCGCTAACCATAGGCAAGGAGACAATCACCATGGAAGAGGTCAAAGCGGTGATCCTCACGGGCAATTTTCTAACAGGGTATTAGTGATGAGTCGAGTTTGATGCCGAGTTGGTAGTAGATGCGCGAGAGAGATCTCCAAATGGGACAAGTTCGCAAGCTAACCGGTGCTTCTTTTGCCAAGGAAAGGGTCGTGTCAAGAAAGACTGTTCCAAACGGCAAGAGTGGTTGAAGGGGCAAAAGATGGGGGGATCGTGTGGCCCAAACTTTGTATGCAGCAGGTATTATAGGAAATCAACTAGATGACGTGATGGTAGTTTTGGAGAATGAAAGTCAGCGGGTTGAGGTATTGATGGTTTCCAGGAACAACACTTCTTTCAGCCGTTGGATATTGGATTCTGGAGCATTGGGTTGCGATATTACAGTGTAGAAACATTCATTGTGGCAAAAAGAAGGGGGAGCATGGTCGCCTTGGAGAATGTTCGGTTAATCCCGAATGTGAGGAAGAATCTTATATCTATTGTGCTGCTTGACTCTATGGGCTACCGAACCCAAGTGCATGGAGGAGTCATCATTGTATACCGAGGTAGGAATCTCATCCTAGTTGGGAAGAAATGTGGAGATCGCATGTATTCTCTATACTTTTTTTAGAGAATATTTTCATATTATCTAACACAGACATTTAAAAAAAATTTCAACAAAGCAAATTAGAATAGCAAAATTAATCAATTCGAAGCGAAGGTTTCATAACTATATATTCATAAAAGAAGACTACAGAATAAGATCCATATAATATTGTTGTATAGTTTGAGAAATTTGATTTTGTCTGTTATATGCTATAATGCGTTATATAGAGCTTGCATATTTTATCTAGAATTTGTTAGCGTAAATATTTTTAGGAAAAAATATTTTACTATACATTTTAGGTTTCTATTTATAGTTTCAAGTCATGTAAATCTTTATATCGTATAATGCACATAAATCCTCAAACCTTTAGAATTTTTCTTACCACTTCCTTTTGTTTTGCAAAAGTTTGGAATTGTGATTAAGATTGGTGTTTTATAAGTTTATAATTATCGTGCTTTCTCAGGTTGAATGTCCTATTAGTCAAAAGTTGGACTTACACAATATTATATTTTTCTCTTCAAATCCACTTTAATGCAGCTATTGGGCTTTGAAGCTAAATTGTCTAGATAACATTTTAAAATCTCTTCCACTATATCAAAACTTTGAAATTATGTATGCATGACTAAAAGTTATTGGTTATTATATCTATACCATGACAAGCTCTTTAAGTACTTCACCACAATCCAAATATTATTTTTTCGTAGTATTAGCAGCTGATCTAGTTTTGAATTTGAGCTTTTTCTATAATCAAATTATGTCTACACATAAAGGAAAATTTCATGATAGTACATATAGTTTGAAGATTTCGGTACACATGTTTTTAAGAGAGAGTGACAAATAAGGTTTATCTTGTAAACAATTAACCTCATGTACAAGAACTTGAGAACTCATTAAAACTATAGTAAAAAATAGTGATCCATTTAGCATACATGCAAGGTATAATCAAACCCTTTGCATGAAAAGCTTATAAATTAGCATAATCGATCGATCAAAGAATGCCAAAAGTTTCGAGTGCTATAAGATCGACCTCTAAACCGTGACACGACTCACCCACTCGTGTGCACAACCCATATCAGCGCTCACGCGTGCGAGGGGCCAAATTCAGCCCGAGGATTTCCCCTCGCAGAGAATTTAACAACTCACCCCTCCCACTCACTGACAGCGGGTTGGGATGTCCGGCGACACCGGGGCTGCAATTCACGTGCATGGGGCTGAGCCCCTCCCTCCATCTGGGCCCCACACGTGTCCTCATTCGATGGCTAGCGTTTGTCCTCTCTCTGCCGTCTGCCTCCAAATATTCTCGAGCCACTCGAGGCCACGTGGCGCCCATCCAGCGGCGGCACCACCTCTCCCATATGCATCCCTCACGTGACTCGGAATGTAGGGGGATCCGATCCCCATCTCTTTTGTTATAAATTAATTTTTTGAGTGGTGGTGGGTAAAAAACAAGTAGGAAGAACTTTTTGAGGGGGTGATTTGTAAATATATTATAGAAAGTACGTGATCATTTGTTAATGCCTTCCGAAGCTGCGGTCAGCGCCTGATGCGGAGGGACCATTGGAAAATGGGTTTTTTAAATTAAGTCCTTAAAAGTAAAATGTGTGAAGTAAGAATTGGAGGAACTATTTGCCGATATATTGAGAAATATTGCGATTAATCGGTCAAATATGGCTCATGGGCACGACAAAGAGAGAATAATGCGTTGTGCACAATAAAATATCAGATAAGGAATGGAAATCACACCGAGTAATATATGAAATTTATTCGATCACACCGAGCAGTATATGAAATTTATTCCTTTTATATATATATATATATATATATATATATATATATATATATATATATATATATATATATATATATGGAAATATGATTCTAAAGAGCCACCTTAGATTGAATCTAAGGATGCACCTCTCGACGTATGGATTGAGCTATTTCAATGGACAATCCGCTCCATTCATCATGATCTAAATATCTTAAAACATCTATAAAATAAAAATCATTATGTTTCAATACTTCTAACACATGTTTTTCATTGTCACTTTAGTTGTATTGTCATAAAACCGTTAATTTTGCAATCACTTGATGCATGAGTAACTACGACTCAATATACCTAATTTTTATTTATACACCATCCAAAACGCAGATCAAAATGAGCGAGTGGATCAAGTAAATTGATTGCATATAATATAATTTTGAAGGTGCGTCCGTAGATTCAATCTAAGGTGGCTCCTTAGAATCATATTTCCATATATATATATATATATATATATATATATATATATATATATATATATATATATATATATATATATATATATATAAAGAAAGTTAAAGACACTAGACAACATTTACATCGGATGATGTTATTAAAATTTCCTTAAATTGAGAAATTGTTTAGATATAGTAATAATTATATTGCTGCTGCTACTACTATTATTAATTATTATTAGTATTAGTATGGAAAAGTGTTACTGAGGTGATACCTTAGATTCACTCTAATGAAACACCTCTAAAAATGCTATATACAATCAATTTACCTTGATCCACTCTGTTCATTTCGATTTATATATTTTGGATTGTATATAAATAAATAAAATTAGGGATGAATGAAGTGGATTATTTATTAGAATAGTCTAATTCATGCATTAATAGGTGCTTCCTTAGATATTATCTAATGTGTTACCTTAGGAGCACTTTTCTCTAATGAGAAAAGTGTTCCTACAAAGGATACCTTAAATCCAATCTAATGAAGCACCTCCAAAACTATGTTATATACAATCAATTTACTTGATCTACTCTATTTATTTTGATTTATATATTTTAGATTGTGTATGAACAAAAGCGTTAGGCATATTAGAGTATAGTTACAGTTACTCATACATCAAGTGATTGTAAAATTAATTATTTTACGACAATATAACTAAAAATAATTAAAAATATGAGTTAGAAGTATTGAAACATCATGATTTTTATTTTATAGATGTTTTGAGATATTTAAATCATGATAAATGGATCGGATCATCTATTGAGATAGTCTAATTCATGCATCAAGAGATGCTTCCTTGAATGATGATGATGATTATTATTATTGTTGTTGTTGTTGTTGTTGTTGTTGTTGTTATTAGGTAAAAAGAAAATGAGGGTTGTCATGTGGCTCCATGTCACGCCTTGTGTCATAGAATCTCATGACGGGCATGTTACTAGGCTAGGCAGCATGTGCAATAAGGTCAAACTCCACCTAAAAGCATATACTTAAAACCTATCTGATAGATTGGTATATGCATCTCAAAACCACAACCAGAACAGGATCACAGAATAATACATAATCATAAATAAAGAGGAACTGATATACAACAAAAGCAAGTCTACATTACAAATATTTAGTGAAAGTAAATAATACTCATACCAAGATAACCATCAAGTCACACAGATAGCTAAACAAAGCCATCAAGTCACACAGATAGCTAAACAACATAAAAGTTATCACATGTCTGATATCAATGTCATCCTCATAACATAATAATAATAAGGTAGCTCGGCCATACAAGTCTAAAATAACAAATAAAATTAACCAAATACATAAGAGTCACTCCATAACAATGGACATAATAAACATAGTCTAAAAAAAGAAAAAAGCTGGTAATTGGTGAACTAAAATAGAAACTAGTGGATAAGTCGACAAATAAGTTGATCGATGAAACCCCATCTGTACTGGTTGTCGCTAAAGTCTGGGCTGCCTGAAAGCAAAGGGGATATATTTGGATTTACTACTGGTGTGCAAATCAGGACGATTATAGAGCCAAAGAAAGACTTTATAATTATATCATTTTATTTTTCTTCATGATCAGGAAACATGCACATTAATCCAGACCGAAAACAAAACTAGTAGATAACCAGAGGTACACAGAAAAACAGCATGTATCAATAGAGCGAGTGTGCACCTAGATCCTTAAATGTTATGCATAGGGTAGTGTGTACGTCTAACTGCTCTTAAGTTTTACTTAATCTTATTTGAGAAAGCTCTCACAGGATAATCTATGTTTGGTGTATCACTGGGAATATTACTTAAATTCTTACGTTACTTGATTTATGTGCCCGGATTCATCTGGCACTAGTGCTCAAACACAATCCTGTCACACATTATCTATGAGATGTCAAATTCCCTCCCATAAATTAACCCACATGAACTTTTTTGTTACTTGGATATAAATGATATGTTATGCACTAGGCCCAAATAACTCAGTCTATAGAAAACATCCATCATGTGGGTGCCTTCTCGAACTAGGTTTCCAAAGCAAATGAAACATGCTCATCAAATATTAAAGAAAGTTATTCATGACTTGATACACATGAATACTTAATCTCTTTCTTGGTTTATTATGTTTTATAATTGATTAAATTTTTGGTAGTGGAGAATCAAGAGCCCCCACTCACAGTCACAATGAATCTCAAATAGAGAACATTCTTGATTCAAGTAGAAAACATTATTGAATTAGTATCATAAGGGACACACCCAATATCCAAACATCAGTAATCATCGTCATCATGTATATGTTATACTATGGTGCCTAATCATACGTACCTCTAAGACCAAGTTTCAAGATAACCAACCGAGCTCACCTAGGTCAACATGTATAATGTCCATGGATTCTAAGTTATAGCATAATATGGTATAACATAACAGAAACATATAACATATTACTATGCGATAACATAGCACAACCTGCTTGCTTGAATCTAAACATGAATATAGCATGTGTTCGGTTAATCAAACATAAGCCACAAGAAATTTAGTCAAACAACTACTTTATCGTATACTATATTTCAAGATGGCAATAACAAGTATTACTGCATATCTAATCATAGCACATGGTCGAAAGGCAAAAATCATGAAAACAAACTTGAATGAATAAAAAATCAAAAGATAAAAGAATCTATTTTCTGGAGCTATGCACGTGCGCTTGGAGATTGGGCATGTGCATTCACCCCGATGTCATATCAACTAAGTACTTATAGCAGACTAAAAATCAAATTAGAAATCATCTTTGAAAAAACCTACTTGGGTGCGTACGCTCATTGCTTAGGCGCATGCACTTAAACACTATAAACCAAACTACTCTCAGACATCTCACTGAGCGTGTCGTTGGATAGGTCAAGTGCATGTGCTCGATTTGAAATATGCAAGTTTCAAAATATTTTTGAATCATTAATTTTCTCGATCCAAAACCAAATTAAAAACCAACTTCAACCCAAGTTTCTACTATTAAGGAGAATCTATTCCATCAAGTTTCACATTAAATAACCAAGTATATCCAAAATCATCATTAGAGTTCTCGAACTCGCATTCCAAACCAAAAATAGGGACAACCCCTTATAAAAACTACTCAAAATGGTCCAAAATCAATTGAGGACTGTAGAGAATAAGATATACTCAGAACCATAAAAAATCTCATCAAAACATGAATCAAAAACTCAAAAGTTAGTATTATTCTACAACAATGGGTACCTCTCCTTAAAAGAGATTGTAGATTGAGATCCATCTCTTAGAGATATCCGTCCCTTGATTAAATCTAATGAAAATGTAAAACTAAATCTTTCAAAATATTATTTACGTTGAAAGAAAGAGAAGAATAAAATCTCCAAAACCCATAAATTTAATTTCCCATAGATAAAAATTTGAGCAAGAAAATACTTGCTTTGTTGATGACGCAACCTCTATTTGGCCTTCAAGCTCTTTAATCTCAGTCCTAACTAATTGAGGGAGAGATTTTGAGGTTTTTATATAAGGATTTGGGTCAAATGGGTCGCCATTAAAATGGATCCAACCGATTAAGCTTAATTGGCATAATATCCCATTAACCACTTTCGCTTAGGGTCCAAACCAATATGAAAATCAAAAATCATATTTGAAAACCTAAAAAGTCTAATTTAGCAAATCATAAAACAAATTTAATTATCATTTGAAGAAAAAGGCATGTGACATGTGTTAAGATCTTAGAGATCGATGAAATCTAACGGCTCAAATTACTCGATCAGAATCTACAGTTGAAATTTATTCAGAGCAGGGTGGGGTCCTTACACTTTAGATGAAACTTAGATGTGACTGGACTCAAGAGAGTTAGAGTCAAATAGTGGGGAATGCTAAGCATGATGTTATGAAAATTTCTAAAGTAGGGAGAGGCACTATGAAGAGTAGCCACCCTGACTTGTTTTTGATCTGTTGGAATCCTTTTGCCAGTTGTGCAACAGGCATAAAGTATAAACATATCAAGTTGTTAGAGCTCGGTTCTAAATGAATCTTCTTAGATGTTCAAACCGGTCAATTAAAGATAAAAGGAAAACAAATTACTATATGTGGCTTTAAACTTGTAAAACTTGTAAAATAATGTGGAACATATTAGAGAATAAGGTTGGAAGTTCCTTCTTCTCTTTTCTCTCCCAAAAAGTAAGAATACTTCATCGTACAGTGTGTTCTTAGAGAATGAGCAGGAGGAGGAAGAAGCGAAAGAGAGATCACTCTGAATTTGTCCATCTGAGATGCCTCCTCCTCTCTTCCCCCTCACACGTGAGGATTTTGATATTGTTATTGTTTGTCGGAAAAAGTTAAGAAAAGAATGTGGAGGAATGATATTGTATTGATTCTTTTACTGAAGAATTATAATCTCTCTATCCTCACAATCGCTCTCTTATCGGTTATCCCGATTTATAAAAGAGGAAAGGATTAGAAACGATCCCCCCTTTATTTAAAGCTGGGTTCTTCGCGGTAGCGGTGGGAGCTTGAATCTTGTATCCCGTTGACGATCCGACCGTCTTGGCTCGTGGGACTTTGTTATCGCCTCTTGATTTAATGTCTTGGGCGAACTTGCCAGACAAGTTTGGGAACTCTGGCCGAGTTGAGAACTCTAAACGAGTTTTAGAAAAGGAGCTTTGATCCTTTTACCCGAAAGGATTTCAAGCCAAGCAATCTCAAAGGCCACAGCAGAAGCCTTCCAAGATGATTGAAGGAGAAGCACTCCAAAAGTAAAAATCCCTCAAAGATTAACCCAAAACACCAACCCCCTTTCTTCAGCTGAGCTTTTAGCTATTTATAGGGGTTTCAGGGGTGACACTGACCCCTAAAATCGCTGCTGAACGAGAGTTAATGGCCCTCAAATCGTGCAAAATGATTTTGAAACCGTTTAGAACGTGTTTGAACGAGTCAAACGCAAGATTCGCATTCTGGAGCGAGCTTCGCATCTTCAATTTGGAGCAGGAACGCGGGGGTGGACCTTCGCGTTTTGGGATTGGAGCGGTGATGAGCTCCGCATTTTGCTTTGGCACGCGGGGTGGCCTTCGCGTTTTGGGATTGGAACGCGGTGATGAGCTCCGCATTTTGCTTTGGCACGCGGGGGTGGCCTTCGCGTTTTGAAGTTGAAACGCGGGCACGACCCTCGCGTTTTTATGTTGGAATGCTGGGATGAGTCCCGCGTTTTGAATTGAAACGCGGGGATGAGTTTCGCGTTTTGAATTGAAGCGCGGGGGTGAGCCCTGCGTTTTACTTTGAAGAGATCAATACTTATAATCTCTTTTCACAAAGATTATCAACTTGTAATCCTTGTACTCTGGAGACATTAGATTCTGATTATCCTTTATTGTCATGAAAGTCGTCAGCTTGTAACATTCATCGATAGTGTTTCATGGATATTGGTTGTCTTCAGTAATTTTTTTACAACCTACAGAACTCCCTCCAAAGTTTTTAAAAGGTCGCGGTTGACTGGGACGAGCTTTCGGAATACTTTGGATATCTTCTTTTATTTGATTCTGAGAAGGTATTGCTCCTCATTCTGTCTTCAAAGAAGTTGCGTTCTGCTTTTGTCCGCGCTAGTCGTTCGTCTTGCAAGGGTGAACTCCGGCGTTTTGGTTTTTAAAATGCAGGAGTGACCATAGCGTCTTGAACTTTGCTACGCGGGACTGATCCTTGCGTTTTGAGATTGAAGCGCCAACGCCAGCGTTACGTGTTTGAAATGCGGGGTGGCCGCTCGAATTAGAACGCTGGCGCCGACTTTACGTTTTGTGTTGAAACGCGGGTGGCCTTCGCGTTTTATGATTAAAACGCGGGGATGAACCCCACATTTCTAACTAAGTCTTTTAGACTTTTCTTTAAGGTGCCAAAAGTATAGTGTTAACTTGGCATGCCTTTCATACTTGTAGTTTGAACAAGCTTTTGGGGACTTATCACTCTGTTATAAAGGGTTAATAAGTTGGTTTTATCATCAGAGGTGGAATTTTTAAACTTGATGATGATTTTTGAGGACTTATCGCTCTATTGAAGAGAGTCGATAAGTTGATTTTATCAGAGGTGTGGAATTAACTTGATAAAATTGAGTACTTGTGGTTTGAACAAGATTTTGAGGACCTATCGCTCTATTGAAGAGAGTTGATAAGTTAATTTTATCAGAGGTGTGAAATTAACTTGATAAAATTGGGTACTTATGGTTTGAACAAGATTTTAAGGACCTATCGCTCTATTGAAGAGAGTCGATAAGTTGATTTTATCAGAGGTGTGGAATTAACTTGATAAAATTGTGTACTTGTGGTTTGAACAAGATTTTGATAGTCATCATTTCGTGGGGAAAAATTGATAAGTTGATCGTCAGAGGTGCATTGTTAACTTGACGGGATTGTGTTGCGATGTGAGCAACTTTGTGGGCTTATCATCCTATTGGAGAGGATTGATAAGTTGGTTGTCAGAGGTGCATTGTTAACTTGACGGGATTGTGTTGCGATGTGAGCAACTTTGTGAACTTATAATCCTATTGGAGAGGATTGATAAGTTGGTTGTCAGAGTTGCATTGTTAACTTGACGGGATTGTGTTGCGATGTGAGCAACTTTGTGGGCTTATAATCCTATTGGAGAGGATTGATACGTTGGTTGTCAGAGGTGCATTGTTAACTTGACGGGATTGTGTTGCGATATGAGCAACTTTGTGGACTTATCATCCTATTGGAGAGGATTGATAAGTTGGTTGTTAGAGGTGCATTGTTAACTTGACGGGCTTGTGTTGCGATAAGCAACTTAGTAGACTTATAATCCTATTGGAGAGGATTGATAAGTTGGTTGTCAGAGGTGCATTGTTAACTTGACGGGATTGTGTTGCGATGTGAGCAACTTTGTGGACTTATCATTCTATTGGAGAGGATTGATAAGTTGATTTTGGTGGTGCTGCTGCACGTTGAAGTGCTTATGTTGTCAAAAGTATTTTGTTAACTTGACAATATTTAAAATTTGTTATTCTACTCGGAAAATAACAAATAATCAACCCCCAGTCTTTGGGATATATGACGTCTTTTAACAAAATGGACGACGTCTGTAATTATTCTAAGTTGATACTATCCGAGTCTTTGGCGTCGGCCTCGCGATTTAGAGCCGGGTCATCAATAGCCAGGTCTTCGGAGTCAGTCTCCTCTTCTTCGACTTCAACCCTAGCAACAATCGCTTCAGCCTGTTCGCCCTGGGAGACTAACTGTTTTCAGGAATGGCATTTCGCAACCCTCATTCGGGCTAGGAGATTGGTTTGCAAATTATGCCGACAGGTGCCAATCAGAGCAAACTGTGTCATATCTGTCGAGCATCGAAGAGCCATGCTTCGGAATCGTTCGATGAAGGCTTTGATAGGCTCTCCCTCCTTTTGCTTAATGGCAAGGAGAGAAGTGACAGAGATTTCCGTATCATCTTTAAAGAATCGTGACAGGAAGAGTCTCTCTAAATCTACCCGTTTCTGGATACATCCTGCAGGCAGTTTCACGAACCATTCAAAGGCAACCCTCTTGAGGGTGCCAATGAACAAACGAGCTAGTATGGCATCGTTTGACATCGCATTCCCAGTCTGTGATTTAAAATGATAGATATGTTGATTCGGTGATCCCGTGCCGTCGAAAGCTTGTAGCGTCGGGATTTTAAATTTTGGGGGATAAGGAATCGTATCCCATTCTACAGGATACGGTCTGACAACCCCGTGATCTTGGAGCTTGCACCTATTAGCCATGGCATTGAGGCGGGCTTCCAGTTCTCACATTTTTATCGATTGAGGACTCTGCTCGTTCTCAGTCCTCTTCTCTTCTTCAAATGAAGATTCTACGGGATGAGCTTTTTGATCGAAAGCTTCATTCGCTTTTTCCTTTCGTTTTGAAGATTGACCCCTCCTTCGTGATGATTCCGGTTGAGGTGTTGAGTCGGCTATCTGAAATTGAACTCTATCCGCAACAAGCTGGGCTACCATGTCTCGGAGTTGATCGATGGCTTCTTGCTGCAATTCGAGCATGGCTTGCTGCTCATCAAGTCTTTTCATAAGATCTTTATGGTTTTCGGCCATATGAACGGAGCTCTGATGCTCAACGAAGGAACTAGAGGATTGAGATTCGGCGATGGCTGAACACTCATCATCAGACTCAATTCCTTTAGCCAACCTTTGATAGTTGATGGGGAATTTGACCCCTGTTCGAGTCCGAGTATATCGGTAAACTCCGTCAGAGTCGTTCAAAGCCTCTTTCAAGCCGGGGGACCGATTTGCCTCTGGCTCATCGGAGCTAGAGATTGACGGTATGCCTATTCCGATCATGTTGGAAGTGACTCCAAGGTATTTGACCTCTGAAGTCTTCTTCCTGTGAGAATGCCGTCGCTCGGTGGACCAAGTGATATTCGTCAATCGGTCAAACATCGACGGCTTGGCCGCATGTAAGCAGCATCGACATGCCGATGATTTGGCATTTGGAACGCGAGGATCACGTTTGAGCACTTGAACGCGAGGTTGAAACCCGCATTTTAGATTGTGGATGCGAGGTCTGCGTTTAAATGCTTGAACGCGGGGTCAAGACCCGCGTTTTAGATTAGGGACGCGAGGATCGCTTGCAACCCCCTGCTGAACGCGAGGTCCGCGTTTGATCATTTGAACGCGGGGTTGAGACCCGCGTTTTATAATGGGGACGCGAGGTTCGTGTTCGGGCACATAAACGCGAGGCTTACATTCTGTAAAAGAAACGCGAAGCTCAGGATCGCGTTTTGGCTTCCAAACGCAAAGTTTGCGTTGGTTGGCTGATTGGCCATCTCGGGGCTGTGTTCTTCAGCGAGCAGCGCTCCTTTTCGTCTGATTTGAGGCTTTTGAAGCGACATCACCATCTTTATTGATCAGGTTAGCCACGGCAACCGAAGGGACTTTGGTCTCCTTAAAGACTTTGTAGATCTTGCGCATAGCCTTGGGGCTAAGGGATCCGGAGGAGAGTGCCTCCTCGAACTTAGCTTGATCGAACTCTACAGTCAGAGTTTCAACAGTCGTCCCAATGCGCTTGACGTCGGATTGCACCACCACCTCTTCATTGGTGAAAGAGATTGTCCCCAGCGGAGTCGCCATCTTTTGTTTGTCGGAAAAAAGTTAAGAAAAGAAGGTGGAGGAATGATATTGTATTGATTCTTTTACTGAAGAATTACAATCTCTCTATCCTCGCAATCGATCTCTTATCGGTTATCCCGATTTACAAAAGAGGAAAGGATTAGAAACGATCCCCCCCTTTATTTAAAGCCGGGTTCTTCGCGGTAGCGGTGGGAGCTTGAATCCTATATCCCGTTGACGATCCGACCGTCTTGACTCGTGGGACTTTGTTGTCGCTTCTTGATTTAATGTCTTAGGCGAACTTGCCAGGCAAGTTTGGGAACTCTGGCCGAGTTGAGAACTCTAAACGAGTTTTAGAAAAGGAGCTTTGATCCTTTTTACCCGAAAGGATTTCAAGCCAAACAATCTCAAAGGCCATAGCAGAAGCCTTCCAAGATGATTGAAGGAGAAGCACTCCAAAAGCAAAAGCCCCTCCAAGATCAATCCAAAACACCAACTCCCTTTCTTCAGCTGAGCTTTCAGTTATTTATAGGGGTTTCAGGGGTGTAACTGACCCCTAAAATCTCTCCTGAACGAGGGTTAATGACCCTCAGATCGTGCAAAACGGTTTTGAAACCGTTTAGAACGTGTTTGAACGAGTCAAACGCAAGATTCGCGTTCTGGAGCGAGCCTCGCGTCTGCAATTTGGAGCAGGAACGCGGGGGTGGACCTCCGCGTTTTGGAGCAGAATCGTGGGCACGACCCTCGCGTTTTGTGCTGAAACGCGGGGGTGGCCTTCGCATTTTGGGATTGGAACGCGGTGATGAGCTCCGCGTTTTGCTTTGGCACGTGGGGGTGGCCTTCGCGTTTTGAAGTTGAAACGCGAGCACGACCCTCGCGTTTTTATGTTGGAACGCTGAGATGAGTCCCGCGTTTTGAATTGAAACGCAGGGATTAGTTCGCGTTTTGAATTGAAATGCGGGGGTGAGCCCTGCATTTTGCTTTGAAGAGATCAATACTTGTAATCTCTTTTCACAAGGATTGTCAACTTGTAATCCTTGTACTCTGGAGACATTAGATTCTGATTCTCCTTTGTTGTCATGAAAGTCGTCAGCTTGTAACCTTTATCGACAGTGTTTCGTGGTTATTGGTTGTCTTCAGTAATTTTTTTACAGCCTACAGTTATCTAATTAGAGTAATGATGACACATGGCAATGACTTTTGCCTCTTAGAGATGATATTGAGCAATGACAAAATTGGGGAAGAGGCGCGTTGAGAAATCAATATGATATCCAATGGTGGGATATTGTGTGGACTACGTCTTAATTTAGACTAGATAATATAATGTCTTCAGGTTGAGAGCAATCAGGTTAATTGGTCCTCAACCCGTTAAGAATAATGCAAACACAGTTAAATAATATAAGATCTAAACATCTTCGAAAAATTGAGACATATGAATCTTAATTTCAACTCACAAGGCTCTGTATATCCTAGTATTCAGTGGTGTAGAAAGTAAACTCCATTATGGTCAACCTCCACACCTCATTTTCATTGGATATCTGCGGTTTCCGATAACATTTGTGGTTTCCGATAACATTTGTCATGGAGATAAAACAAACGATAAGGAACGGAAACGTGGAGTGTGATAGTAAAGGTGGTCTACCTGTCACAAATTTCAAATGACATTCAATTTCTAGTAGTCCATATGTCAATATCAAACTTAAAAGGTAATACATGTCACAATAAGAGCCGTTAAAAATTTACTCGAGACAACTCAACTTACTGCAACAAGGAATCAAGTACATATAACATGAAGATTGATTAAGAGTTCAAAGGAGCTATCATCACACCTCAGAATGCAAAGCGGAGGAATATAATGCCCCTTCTCTTTTGTTGGTCGGTGTTAGGGCCGGGTCCTTGGTTGGTGCTTCCCACCTTTGATTTTACTCATAAAGTAAAACAAATCGTTATGAGGCTCAGGACATGTGCCCTACAAAAAGGGCTCGAGGCAGAACTCCGAATCAAGTTTTGGGTGAACCATGAGCAAGCATCCATCCCATCAAATCACATGGGGCTTTCATCTCGCTCGGTGGACAAAAATAATTGCTTAGATGCCTACAAAATGTATCATACCATAGTACAAATTTGGACAAGTGAAGTGAAATCATGTCTGGTTCACTGTCTGGCAAAGTTTGTTAGCTCTCTCAGTGCATTCTCATGTCTAATGCCCTTTTGCGCCCGGTCTTAATTTGATGTACTTTAGACAATAGCTTACTGCTAAAACTAATATTGAAGAGGTAGTGGAATCTGAAAACTAGCTCGTTGCATTTGATGGGTATAACTATGACATTGCTCTCATTAATGAGTTGGCCTATAGCTAGCAGAATAAAAGACTTCAAACCCATAGTTCTCATATCAAGCACAAAAAATATACTTAAAAATCAGGCATAAAATGCAAATGAAAATAGCAGATATATGTGATTCCGCACATTTATCTACATGCATGAAGTTAGTACTCAGAGAGATTTATGATGTACTCTGAGAGATTTATCTATATAATGAGCCTTCTGTTAGAACATTGTTCGTGCAGAATGTGTTCGTGCAATATCTCTTGTTTAATTAATAACAAACTCTCATTTGCTACTGATATATTTATGAGATGATATATTTTAGGAATAAATATGTACGAACAAGTTGCAGCTCAAAACGATGCAAAAATCAACACGAACGTTGATTTCAGCCTTTGAACCATTTATGGTCAAGAGGCACCATCGATGATCAAGAAAATCATTGATTGACTACAGGAAAGAATCGGAGAAAATAGAAACTAGAAAATTGGACAATCGATGGTCTACAGTCAACCATCGATGATCGCAAGGACCATCGATGGACTACATTCAACAATCGGAGAAATTCAGAAACCAGAATTTGCACAATCAATGGACTATAGTCAACCATCGATGATCATCAATGGACCATCGATGATTGTGACCAACCATCGATGGTTATGACGTGTTTTGGCAGATTTTCAGATTTAATCTCAACCGTTCATTGATTGATTTGATCTCCTATTGGAACTCTGATTAGAGTATCTCTTTTCTATTCTATCAAGGCCTATATAAGAGGAGTTAGAGATCATATTTGAAAAAGAGATAACAAGAAGAGAGAACGGCAATTGCATAAAAAAGAGATCTTTTTCTAGGGTTTGAGAGAGAGAGAGAGAGATGATCTTATCCCCTGAGCCTCGTTCAACTTCTTCTCGGTGCACTTTCATCGGAGTTTGATTGAGAGAGAAGGAGTGCCTTTCGCCTGCAACGCTACAACGCTTCCTCACGAATCTTCATCTACATTAATTGGGAGAACGGTTTGATAAAGGGCTATAAGATTGTTCTTTTATTCTTTCTTAATTTTGGGTTGGTTATATTTCAAACTTGTGAGTTTGACGGCATACTCAAGCTGAGGTAATTGAGGGTTGGCGTACTCAAGGTAGGTTAATTGAGGGTTTGATTAGCTAGGGCTAGATTTCTTCTGATCATTGTGAAGAGTTAAGTTAAATGACTGGTTTTGGGTAGATTTCAGGGTACGGTCTTTGAAGCCGACCAAATCGGATTATGATTTGGGTGAGCTCTAGTCATAGTGAAGAAGGCCCTTTGCGAGAAAAAAGAGTGGACGTAGGATTTTGATCCGAACCACTACAAAAATCTCGTGTGTTCCTGTATTGGTTTGCTTTTAATTTTTCACTTATTTTATTTCCGCTGCATATTCTGAGTTAGTTGAAAAATTATAGCAATCCTATTCACCCCCCTAGGCTTGCACACTAGTTCCAACAAGTGGTATTAGAACCTCGTTACCCATCTTTAGGTATCACAACTTAGGGTATAGATGTCAAGCCTTACCACCGCTTCATCTTTTTCTAAAGGACATGCCGTCAAGCGACCCCACTTTTTGATGGCACAAATTACACATATTGAAAAGCACGTATGAGAGTTTTTCTGTTGTCCACTAGTTTCGATATTTGGGAGAGTGTAGAACATGGGTATAAGAAACCTACTACTGAGGTAGATGGTGTTACAGTTGTTCTAACCAAGGATAAGTGACTCCACAGGATAAACAGATGTATTCTCATAATTATAAAACCACGAATGCCTTATATTGATCTCTTACTGCTGAAGAGTTTGATCATGTTTCTAATTGTACTACTGCATAGGAAATTTCAAAAATACTAGAAGTTACACACGAAGGAACTTTGTAGGTAAAGGAGACAAAGCTTGCAATGCTGGTGAGCAAATATGAAAATTTCAAGATGAAGTTCTTGAAGAGCATACAGGACATGTTTACATGATTCACGACATCATAAACAAATCGAAAGCCTTAGGGAAGAAGTACGAAAATAAGGAGCTGTACAGAAAGATACTCCGTTCTCTATCTCATGATTAAGAACCTAAGGTAACAGCTATTGAAGAACTTCAGAACTTTTCTAATCTATCTCTTAATGATCTTGTAGACAATCTTATAACATACGAAGTTTGACTGAAAGAGAGAGAGAGAAGATGTCTCAGAAGAAGATTCAAAGAAGAAGTCATTAAGCTTAAGAGCAAAGAAGGAGAAATCCCGATCAAAGAAGAAGATGAATTCAATCTCGAGTTCAGAAGATGAAGATGATCAATCTGTGCTTATTATAAAAGGATTCAAGTCTTTTCTGAAATCAAAGAAAGGACAGAAATATCTTCAGAAAAGATGGAATCAATTCTCTAAACAAGCAAATAATAATTCCTTAAGTGATTCTAAAACTGAACCTATCTGCTATCGTTGCAGGAAACCAGGTCACTATAAGAATCGATGCCCTTTGAACAGAAAGGAAAAGAAGGAGGGTAAGAGTCTTAAAGTTACAACCTAGGATTTGATAGATAATGATGAGTCTGAAGATGAGATAAGTGAGGATGACAAACAAGTGAATAAGTATCTTATGGGAAGAGGAGCATTATTTTCAGATTCAGATCAAAGTAATTCAAGTGGTTCTGATGGTGAATATTCAGATAAAGAGATATATCCTTTTATGATAAACTTTATTCTAAGTATAAGGAGATGTTAATTTATTTGGAAAATATAGGTCGAAAATATGAAGAGACTAAAAGATAAATACAAGCTTGAAAAAATAAACTTTTATCAAAGAAAGTTGATTTTTCCTCTTCAAATTTGAATTAGGTGTATTCAACCTCTTTTGAGTGCATACAATATTCGAATTACAAAATCAAATCTCTTGTTTATCTAAGCAACTTGAAAATATGTATTGTGTAAAAGAAAAATTAGTTGTTAAGATAAATGAGTTATTTTGTGATATATCATCCAGAACAAATTAAGTTTGAAACTCGATGCACAACAATTATTTCCGAAAATGAATAACTAAAGTCCAAAATTAGTGATTTGGAAAAGACCGTGAAGATTTTTCATTGGGTTCAAAAAGTCTTAACATGGTCATTTCCAATCAACGATTTGCAAAAGCTAAAACTGGACTTGATTATTCATATTTTGGAAAATATAAAAGGATTCAATCTTCTTTTATAAAGGGTAATAATCGTGGTTGTTTTGATCCTATTCCCAATAGAACTTATCATTCTATATGCTCATTATGTGGAAGAACTGGACATATTTCGATGAGCTGTCGTATGAGATATAGGATTAAAACAGTCAAACAGATTTGGATACCGAAAGGCCTTATTGCTAACCAACATGGACCTATGTGGATACCTAGGTCACAACTATCTGCCTTTCTGTAGACTTGCAGGTCGACCAAGGATTGAGGTAACACACGGCGGTTGCTTGCTAATTCAGGGTAGCAAAATCCAATCATTGGTCTGTATTATAAGGAGATATAGGTTTGACATATTTTTATATATTATCTCCTCATACACGTAAGTTCTCTAACTTTATATATATTTATTGTTATAGTTTTACATAAAAAAATATTTGGATCATCGATGGTCTCGATGACACCATCGATGGTTCATCATCGATTAGCAAAAATAAAAGGGGCAGTTTTATTTTTTACTTTTCACTTTTTACCTCTTTTACTTCTCTTCTCCAAAAAATCTCTTTTTCTTTCTTTCTTTTTTTTTTGGTGGTTTGTGTTGATTCTTGTTGCTATCATCATCATCTATTTCTTGTTATTGATTCGAATCAAATCAAGAGGTAACTTTCAAAACCCTATATCTTCATTTTTGATTATTTCTTGCGGTTATAGCATGTTTTTTTTGATAAATCTTGCGTGGATGAATGATGATTAAGTGTTAGAGTAGTTTAGAACACTGATTATTGAGTTATGTATGAGATTTAGATGATTTGGGGCAAAAATCCATCGGCTTCAGTTCATCAACCATCGATGGTTGAAGATCACCATCGATGGTGTATAGACCATCGATGGTTGTTAGGAACCCATCGATGGTATATAGGCTAAAACTGCTGTTTTTGTTCCTATTTCACAATTACTCAATTTTCTTTGTTTCTAAACTATCTTATATTATTCTCTATACTAATACATATTTATTTGACTTTGTAGAGAATTTCTTTTAGTAAGAGAGCTCGATCTTCACAATCATCATCTGAAGAGACGCTTGAGAAATACAAGAAGTTGCATATCGTATACGAGCGAGGGTTAGATGAGCAACATCTGCAGGAGTACAGGAGTGTGTTGGGGGTTCTTGGATGGAGTTGGTCTAGGTCCAATGAAGGATAAAAGTAGGAGAGAAAGCTAATATTTCTTGGGTACGAGAGTTCTACATGAACTACAACTGACCCTATGAATCTCTTGAGGCCAAGACCACAGTGAGAGGACGAGAGATCACTATTACTCCTGACTACATCCACATGATTTTTCATCTACCACCACCATAACGGGGATGCCACGATGTCTTTATCTTTTCTGAGAACGTCCCTATCGATTCTGAGGAGTACACCCACATGACTGATTTCCTCATAGATAAATCTTTTTCGAGTATATTTAACTCAGGTTATCTGAAACCTGAGTATATCCTTCTCAATCTCTTTCTTAAGTTTGATCTATATCCTAGTGCTGCTTACACTACTTTATTTATTAGAGATTTCATCCTTCTGTATTGGATTGCTAGGGGTCAGTTATTTGATCCTGCACAGATTATCTTTGTATGGATATCATCAGTTGCTTTAAGTGCTAGGGAGATGGTTGAGAAGAAGAAGAAGCAGAACACTTAGCTAGTCTATCCCTTCCTGCTCACTCGCATCTACAAGGATCAGAGGATTATTGTTTTACCTTCTAATTAGATGGAGAAGGGGAGAGCTGCTTTGTGTGATGAGACGACCAGGAAGAGCTTAGAGGCGAGAGGAAAGGGAGAGTCCTCAGCTGGTCAACCATCCGGGTCCCAGCCTACAAGAGATGTATTCCCGGCTTTTCAGGAGGTGTTGTTTTTTAGTGGACTCTAGATTCACTTGGTGAGAGGGTAGAGCAGATGCAGATGGAGATGAGGACTCAATATTAGTATTATGATGCGACTCTCCAGTATTTGATGAGAGCTGCTCGTTGATCAGATCCTTCACTTTCCACACCACCGGTCTATGGAGATTTTATGCCCGAGGCAGCCCGTGGATATGGCCATGAGGATATGGAGAGAGACGACGACTAACGATGATTTTTATCTTTTTATTTTCTTGGTTCAGGTCTATTTTTCTTCTTTCTTTATTTTACCGTTATTTTTCTTTTATTTTCTTATTATTTTAGACCTGAATATTCAGATGATGCATGAGATACACTGGCATGTACTAATTTTTATTTGCTTTCACTGCATATCTATTTAGTTAGTACTTCTATGCATGCTCACGACTGTTATATGTACATATTTTTATTTTTCTTGATTTTAGGTTATTTTTATATACTAAAAATAAAATAAAAATTTCTCTTCCTTTCTTTTTGTTTCCTTATGAAATATCAAAAACAAAATAAAATTTTCTTTTCTTTTATTTTTATTTTTAAAAATAAAAAACTTGAGCATGCTTATGTATATGCTTTTACATGAAATATTCAGATATGGTTATCTGTTGGTATATAGGCATGAGTTTATTATATTGGTTAACATATTTTTCACATCTATTTATATTATATGTGCACACATAGTTATACATGTTTGATTGATAAACATGATGGTGCACGATATATTTCATATTACTATTCACACCTTAGTATTATCTTATCATGTTTAGTTTTGTAAAAGTAAGAATATTTTTTATATGTTGTTCATGAAGTGTTTTTAAATATATCAAATAGTTTTGAGCTTAATCTATGCTTGCATCCAGCACCAAAAATTTCTATACATGTACAAAGTACATATATGCTATAAAACATCAAGCAACACTAGTACAATTCTGTGCATCCTTGACGGGGAATCCCACCAACGATGCCACAAATTTCCATCAAGAATGCGTATCCTTGATGGCTTCCCATCAAGGATACGCCATTAGCAAAAGTCCCGTCAGGGATGAAACATCCCTGACGGGAAGCCGTCAGTAATAAAGTTTGTTCATCTACATTGATTGGAAGAATGGTTTGATAAAGGGCTATAAGATTGTTCTTTTGTTCTTTATTTATTTTGGGTTAGTTGTATTTCAAATTTGTGAGTTTGACGGCATACTCAAGCCGAGTACTCAAGCCAGGTTAATTGAGGGTTTCGCTAGCTAGGGCTAGATTTCTTCTGATCATTATGAAGAGTTAGGTTAGATGACTGGTTTAGGGTAGATTCCAGGGTGCGGTCTCTGAATCCTACCAAATCGGATTGTGATTTGGGTGAGCTCTGGTTATAGTGAAGAAGACCATTCGCGAGAAGGAAGAGTGGACATAGGATTTTGATCCGAACAACTATAAAAATATTGTGTGTTTCTGTGTTGGTTTGCTTTTAGTTTTTCGCTGTTTTTATTTTCGCTGCATATTTTGAGTTAGTTAAAAAATTATAGCAATTCTATTCATCCCCCCCCAACCCACCTCCCTCCACTTGTAGGCTTGCATCTCAGTTCCAACACCTTCATTGCACTGCAGTGTAAATCAAAACATTAACTATATGTTGGGCGCGCGGACCGCGGAACCGTCGAGAGAAACCACCACAAACGATAGCAAATACACAGCAAAACAGTAAAGACACGAGATTTACGTGGTTCGCAAGTTGCCTACGCCCACGGGTAAGGAGGGGATTTCCACTTATAGAAAGAGAGAATACAAATTAGGATTACAAGTTCTCACAAAGAAACCCTAAAAACAAACCTCTCAATCTCTCAAAAGATCTCCTCTCCAAAGATGCACAAAACTCTCTCAAAGGTCGCTTAAAACGTGCTTTTAACTTCCAAATAATCGGGTTTAGGGTTATATATAAACTCTAAACGAACCGGTTTAAAACCAAACCCGTGATTCGAATTGCATTAGTCGACTATTGCTTCGATTAGTCGACTACAATACGCATTAGTCGACTACAATACGCATTAGTCGACTACAATACGCATTAGTCGACTACAATACGCATTAGTCGACTACAATACGCATTAGTCGACTACAATGCCTAGTAGTCGACTACTCTGTTCCCAGCCCGAAAACCTGCTTTCTGTCCGCTGCAGATTAGTCGACTACAATGCCTAGTAGTCGACTACTGAACCTGAAAACTGTCTTGTGCATGTTTTTGTGCATGTTCTACAATTCTCCACCTCGTACATCATTTGATTTACCTCAAATTTTGGACGAACACCAGAAGAACACCAAGAACATCTAGAGAGATCTCCATCAGCCAATCCAGGCCAATCCAGCTGCGCCACTACACCGCGGCTGCCTACGTACCCTCCACCGGGATCAAGCTCATCGTAGTTCACCTCAAATCATCTCCACCTTACCCATTACGCCCGAAAGGGCCATGCCCTCTTGGGCAAATCAACACGGGTTGATATGAAGCAAGTCCAAGCAATGCTTAAACTTACTACCTGTGACCACCTTGGTTAACATGTCCGCTGGATTCTCATTCGTGTGCACCTTCATGAGAGAAATATCACCTTCCTCTATGACATCCCGCACAAAATGATACCTGACATCGATATGCTTGGTACGAGCATGATGAACCTGATTCTTCGCCAAGTGAATTGCACTCTGACTGTCACACCACAAGTTCACGTTTTCCTGCTCAATCCCCAAATCGTCTAGAAGACCCCATAACCACAATGCTTCCTTCACTCCTCGCCATGGCCATGTACTCACTCAGAGTAGAAAGTGCCATCAGAGCTCGCAACATCGACGCCAACTAACCGGAGCCCCATGTATCACGAATACATAACCAGTAGTAGATCGCCGCCTATCTAGATCGCCGCGATAATCGAGTCCACAAACCCGTCAATCGACATGTTTCTCCACCAAAACACAGACCGTATCAACGGTACCCTTTAAGTACTGAGGATCCACTTCACCGCTTCCCGCCTTTCCGGATTCGCCATGAATCTACCGACCACACTAACCGTGGAAATATCTCGGGCGGTACACACCATTGCATACATTAAGCGCCAAGCTGCACTAGCATAGGAACACGCTCCATATCGCCTTCTCTTCCAACAGTGGGAGATTGATTACCGAAGCCTAAAGTGTGGAGCCAATGGAGTCAACACCGACTTAGCACTTTGCATCCCGAACCTCGCGATCACCCGCTCTATGTAGCCCTTCCGACTCAAGAACAATCGCCGATTCGCCCGCTTCTTCTAATCTCCATACCCAGATTTTTCTAGCAAAGACCCATGTCCTTCATCTCGAACTCTTCACCAAGTTGAGATTTCAACCTATCTATCTCCACCTCGCTCTTAGAAGCAATAAGCATGTCATCCACATACAAAAGAAGATAGATAAAATTACCTCCGCAAGCTTCCGAATGTAAACACAAAGAATCATGATCGCCGAAAACCCATGCTTCAAAGATGAAGGAGTCAAATCGCTTGTACCACCGCCGGGAGATTGCTTTAATCCATACAAGGACTTCCTCAAACGACACACATGATTCTCCTTATCCTCAACCTTGTAGCCCTCGGGTTGATGCATGTAGATCTCTTCATCCAAGTCTCCGTGCAAGAAGGTCGCTTTTAACATCGAGTTGATCCGACTCAAAATCACCATAAGCAACAATACTCAATAGCACCGAATAGATGTGTGTTTCACCACCGGAGAAAATATCTCATTGTAATCCACACCCTCTTTCAGGCAAAACCCTTAGCCACTAGCCTCGCCTTGTATCTTACACCACCGAAGCTCAAAGATCTTCCTTTCTTTTATACACCCACTTACAACCAATAGCTTTTCTTCCTACGGGCAATGGGACCACCTCCCATGTTTGGTTCTTCGAAGAGATTCCATCTCTTCCTCCATCGCAGCCAACCAACTCTCACTATCCTTGTCTGAATAGCTTCCTTGAAGGAGACCGCTCGTCCTCCTCCACCGAGAGTGCGTATTCAACCATATTAGCCTGCCCATAGTGCTTCAGGGGTTGATCAGCCCCCAGCTTCAAAACCTGCTTGTATGCTCGCTTTGGCCTAGTGGAAGCCAAATTATCCTCAGCTGCTGTTGTTGTAGTGCCTGTATTTTCCTCGCTGAACCTCCTCCCCGCCAAGCTCATCATCTACCCGACTTCCCACTTGAGCACGATTAGAACCTAGTTGGTCTTTAGGTTCTATTTCAATAACCCGAGACTTAGAAGTCTCACCACCATAACACCATCATCCTTGGACCCCTAGCAATCATGGATTTCTCATCAAAGGTAACATCCCCGCCGACCACCTAACTTTGAATCTTCCGTACACCAAAGGCGATAGCCTTTACGCCTTTGCATATCCCAAGAATATTGCCTTCTTGGCCCTCGCGTCAAGCTTTCCCTCGCTGACGTGATAGTAGGCGGTACATCCGAAAATTTCGAGCCTATCATAATCGTGATGCCTCGACCACACCCTATAGGGTGTATCACCATCAATGTCGAATGTGGTGAACGGTTCACAATGTAACAAGCACAGCACGCCACCACCGTTGCCCAATCCGCATAAGATCGCATACTCCCTGCTCTCGGTTGTTGGTTGATCTCGCGACCCCACCTGGTGTAGACTGCTGTCGGTCGAACAATTCCCTCGATCCGCGAGAACTCCTTGAAAGCACCATGCATACTCATGCCCGGTTATCGGATCTGGCGTCTTCAATTTCTTTCTGTCTGTTCTCAACCATTGTTCTCCACTTCTTGAATGTCTCGAACACCTCATTCTTGTGCTTGAAAGTAAATCCAAGCATACCTAGAATAATCATCTATAAGCGAGACATAATACTGAACCACCCTTGAAGTTATCCGAGCCGACCCCAAACATCCGTGTGCACATAATCTAGTATCCCTCTGCTCTTAGACTTGCGTTGAAACTTGACCACGTGTGACTTTCCATACACACAATCCTCGCAAAAATCCATGCTAGGTTCCTTGATTCTTGGAGACCCTCTTTACCAAGCGAACTAGACCCTTCTCGACATATGCCCAAGCCGCCTATGCCATAACCGTGTGTGCTCACATGGGTCTCCACCACTTCCTTCAGTTCCAACGCGCATCTCCTGTCACCGTCATTTTGAGAGTATATAGATTACCGTGGCGAACACCCTTCATCACTACTAAGGAACCACGAACAACCTTCTTCACTCCGTTTTCCGTCACAATCACGCAACCACCGAGTCCAAAGCACCAACTGAGATAAGATTCTTCCGCAAGTCGGGAACATGCCTCACATCCGTCAAGGTTCGAACCACTCCATCATGCATCTTGATTTTGATATTACCTAGCCCCACTGCTTTTACAAGCATGGTTATTCCCCATCAATACAGTTCCACCATCAATGCCTCTGTAGGTAGTAAACCACTTCCTATTTGGACACATATGGTAAGAGCAACCGAATCAAGTATCCACTTCCGGAGATCTCCTCGCCACCCGTGGCGACATAGCATTCCTTATCGCTCCCTTCCTCCAAACGTAGCTCGCTTCTTCCTTGCCCTCTCCTCTCGGTCTTGTTGTTGTTCTTCTTTCCACCTACTCTCTTATTTGGACGGTCGACTTTGAAATGCCCAGCCACAAGACTTGAAACATCCTTTTCCCGCAAGAGGTCTTGATTTAGATCTAGACTTTCCTCCCTTGCCTTTTCCTCGCTCATTGCTCCTTCCTCTTGCAAACAATCCCTCGCTTGACCTCTGTTATCATAATATGCCATCACTAGTTGCAGTCTTCTCAAGATCGTCCGCTAGAAGTGCCGTTCTAGTCTCATCCATCTTCGATTTTCTCCCACAAGCCTCGGTGTTTGCACCAGTTCTCATAAGACTTGGCAGAGACAGTAGTAGAAGCGCTGATCCTCGTCTCCTACTTTAACATCTATGTCTTTCAAATCTGATATGATCCTATCAAACTTGTTGATGTGTTCCCTGATTGATGAGCCCTCCTCCATCTTGCAAGTATACAATTTGGATTTTAAGTAGATCCGGTTAGTTAGACTCTTCGTCATGAAGGTACCCTCTAACTTCTTCCACACGCCCGCTTTCCTCTCCATCTACCAAGAAAGCTACATCCCTCTCAAGGCATAGGATAATCGACTGTTTCCGTGATCCAACTCCTCCCAATCCTCATCGACATATCCTTGTTCTTCTTCTCCTTTCCATCCAAAGCCTTGTGCAATTTTTGCGAAATTAGAAAGTTTTTCATCCAGATCCTCCAATAAGAAAAGTCGTTCTTCCCATTGAACTTTTCAATCTCGAATTTTCCCACTTTGGTGATTCTTGGTTGGCGCCATCCTCTGTTTGTCTTCGTGAATCCGCTTCTCGGGAATCACCGAACACCCCTCAAATTAGAAATTACACCACTTCCAATCTGAACAATAGCTTTGATACCAATTGTTGATGCGACCGCTGAACCGCCGAGAGAAACCACCACAAACGATAGCAAATACACAAAGAAAACAAGAAGACACGAGATTTACGTGGTTCGGCAAGTTGCCTACGCCCACGGGTAAGGAGGGTGATTTCCACTTATAGAAAGAGAGAATACAAATTAGGATTACAAGTTCTCACAAAGAAACCCTAAAACAAACCTCTCAATCTCTCAAAAGATCTCCTCTCCAAAGATGCACAAAACTCTCTCAAAGGCGCTTCAAAGCGTGCTTCTTAACTTCCAAATAATCGGGTTTAGGGTTATATATAAACTCTAAACGAACCGGTTTAAAACCAAACCCGTATTCGAATCTGCCAGATTAGTCGACTAATACATCAGATTAGTCGACTAATACATCAGATTAGTCGACTACAATACGATTAGTCGACTACTCGTTCCCACCAAGACTCGCCGTCCGCTGCAGATTAGTCAACTACAATGCCTAGTAGTCGACTACTGTTCTCACCAAACTCGCCAGTCATTGCAGATTAGTCAACTACAATGCCTAGTAGTCGACTACTGAACCTGAAACTGTCTTGTGCATGTTTTTGTGCATGTTCTACACTATATCTCCATATCCGCATGATTGGTGCTTGCACTTAACTTCATCACCTTCTGACGCTCTATCGGCCCCGCTCCAACCGTGGTGCTTGAAAGGAAAAATAATATGTCGCAGGCGCTTCAATATCTATAGGTGAAACTATGTAATATGCGAGACTCAATGTCATGAATTCTTTAAGCGCACAAGACATATATATTAGAGTCACATGTACGTTATTTCTTGTATTACCAAGTCATGACCCAATAAAAATCATTCTCTATATAAAAAGAGCCTAAAACGGGTATTTGTTTGTGGCATCATACTCTGATAATAGTGTCAAAATTACAAAGCACACTCAATGGAGTGGTTGGATATCTATGTTCCATTGTTTGAGGTCTGGAGTTCGATCCGTGGCATTGCTTGATTCCCTTTTTTATTTTTTTGTTGCACTAAATAAACTAAGACCACAATAATTCCATTTTAGTCCCTCAATCTATAATAACTCCATATTAGTCCCCTAAATCTTTGAAATTGCTCATTAATCCATAAATGATAAACATTGCTCAATTGTGTTTTCACTCCCAAAATCTATCTTCTTCAAAAAAGGTTACTTGCACTTTGGTACCTTACACCTTATTTCACTCTAATATCTCATAGTTCTTGAACTTTGATACCCAAAATCTACAATAATTCCATATTAGTCCTTCAAATCTACAATAATTCCATATAATTTTTCGACACTTTGTTACGATAAAGTTTATACTTTTATTTTTCGACACTTTGTTACGATAAAGTTTATACTTTTAACTTTGACATACACAAAGTTGCTTTTAACACTTTGATACCCCAACTTGGGTTAGAGTATTAAAGTTAAGAATATGTAAACTTTAAGGTACCAATTAAAAAAGTGTGAATCTTTGTTTTATCAAAGTTAAAAATTTATAACTTTTGGGGTAGTAAAGTGTTAAAAACTTTGAGTTATTAAAGATAAAAAGATAGTTTCAGAGAATAGGATTCATCAACCAAGCTTAAAACTTGGGTATTTAAGTGATAATAACGTCAAGGGTTTTGCTTATAAACCCAAAGTTTTACCACCATTTACTTAAAATCCATGTAGTTTTATATGTTTTCATACACACAAAATACAAAGTTTACTTAACTTTAACCAAAAATATAAACTTTATCATTCAATACGATGTGTAGCTACACATTGTAGAGTGTACTAAAAATATAAACATTTGAACTTTTCATAAGTTATGGAAGTTGGTAATTAGAGGAATTGATTATTGATGAGATTTGAACTTATCTTCAAAGATTCGATATGATTTGAAACAAAATATATAATTTTAAAACCGCAGAAATAAATAAAAATACAAAGATATAATAAACTAGAAGGTAAGTTGCACATAACTCCCTTATATATACCTTCAATTAGCTCGTTTATTATCCCTCTCAATTCTTAAGGGAAGAGTACTATGTGCTAATAAATAACTTAAGAGGGTTAAGTGAGACTGAAGGTATAGATGAGGAATTTATATACAATTTACCTTAACCTAAATTAATTATAAATGTAGTAATTTCAAAATTTTAAAGCATTTTGGATATTGACTACATTTAAAATAACTTTCAAGAATATTAACTATTATCTCCTTACATATTGACCATTCTTGTAAAAGTTACACATAAAACTTAATTTTCTAAATATAGTCTTTGTTATTCTAATTTTTGCATATATAAAATATAACATTATTTTGTATAAACTCCCAACTAAATTTGGCACATGCTCGTGCTCAGGCTAACTAGTAATCATAAAAAGGCATGACATCTATCACCAAAAAAAAAACCCCACAACCTTCTCACATCTTCATCATATAATCATTAACAAACAAAAAAAAATTTCTAGTGTAATAATCAACACGACCTTTACAGCTTACGAAGCGCGTTTCCCGCAACATCCATAACACGGATGCAGAACCCCACCCGCAGGCCCCACTCACCGTATCCATCGCCCGATTAATTCTTCCTCCTCGATTACAAAACAGAAGTCGCCGAGGAATTGAAATTTTAATTCTCTCTCTCTCTCTCTTGCCACAGTCCGCAGGACCACTGAGACTCGTGCCCACAGGACTAACGGGCACACAAGCTTATATTATTCCTTTTCTTTTGTCAAACCAAACAATCAAGTCCGCAATAATTGAGCCCTCAAAAAGCTCAAGTCCTTTATACGACCTTTTATCCCTCTGCTTTTTACCTGCCTCAACTCAATCCTATTGAAAAAAGGCTCACAAAACTAGGGTTTTGTAGCTCTTAAGTCATCCTAGCTTAGCTTAGAGCTATCCTTGCTCCTATTCTTATTCCTGCTTAAGCCTATTCCTCTGTCTTTAGCAACTCTTATTCCAATGAGAGAATACGATGAGTGAGAACGAAGAGACATGCAGACTACATATCCATGCTAATCTGTCGCCTCGTTGGTCGGAATGATTTTAACCTTTTTCAGGGTAACAATTCAAAGTCTACAGCGAGGAGCCCGATGTTTCTTGTAGTTTTTGGGGTTCGGAGAGGTTTTGCAGTAATTCCATGAAGTTGAATGTAGATGAGCCAAGAGAGATCAGTAGATGATTGTTTTATGGATTTTAAGTATGTCTTTGACAACTCCATAAAACTTATTTTAAGTAGTATAATATTGGTTCATAACTTTATTTTTAGTTTGACAAAAATTAAGCCCAAATTAAACTAGTTGATTCTAGTTCAAAATCTTGCATTTAAACTAGTTCTTTTGTAAACCAACCCTCATATGATTTAACTATGACCTAGTTAAACTAGTCTAGCCTAGTTTAATTTTAAAGTTGCAAAACAGTTCAGTTTTTGAGATAAACTGGTTCTGTACTTAATCTACGGGGAGAGTGAATAAAAAAAGAATCAGTATTTTTAGAGGTCTTTTTCACCTCAGGATAACGGATTCGGATCTTCTCCACTACACAAAAGTATACAAAAGTAGTAGAGAGACCATTACTTTTTATCATAGCCATTGATTTGTTTATTGAATGGTAGTGATTTGTCTATGAGTGGAAATTAGGAATTAGTGAAATTCATGGAGGGCATAGTCAGTGTCATATTAAGAATGAATCCCAACCACTCATCAGACAAATCAACGTCTCTAATTAAAAAGGTGGTCTCTCCACTATTTTTTTGGTAGTGGACATGATCCAAATCGCAGGATAATGGGGTCAAAACTAGGCCAAATTTTCACTTGAATAAACTTTTTTTTTTCCAAAATGGGTCATATATAGTAACTTGTGTGCATTAGTTCGACTTTTATTTGCACTACCAGAAAATCACAGTCATCTATACATAGTGGACAATTATAATAGCGTCTTAAAATTTGCAACTATACAATACACTCCAATTCTTGGTTAAGTGAGTTTGGGGATACCAAGTACGCAAACGACCATACATAATATCAGAGTTACCTTCTGTCAAACTTTTAATCGTTTAGTGACATTTATTTGGAAACAAAAATTTACATGTATGGTAAGAAAATATTTGGGTTAATTTCACAAGACTCCCTTGAATTTTGGAGTGTGTTGCTGCATACACTTTGAAAGTATTGTAGATAATCCCCTTGAATGTTGACCTTTTTCTTATTCTACTGCAAACACCCCACCCCCAGCCCCAAAAAAAAACCCCACCAAAAAAAAAAAAAAAACCACCCACCCAAAAAAAATGTTTTTTTGGACCATTTCACTAAACCCTCATGAATTTTAAACTTTTCTCAATGGCTGCCACATGTAATTGACAAATAACTAAAATATTTTTGAGAGAAAAACTCTTAATTTAGTCATTTGTCATTTACTTACAATATACCTTACCTTCTCCCCCCCATTTGAGGGTTTCTCTCTTAAGAGGAGGAAAAATTTTATCCCCCACCTGATCCATAACGATACTCTTATCTCAGATGAAAAGGAAAAGCAGAACATTCTTCTAGAATACTTCTCTGAACTTTTTTCCTCTAAATCTGACCCATCTTTCACCCTAGACTGGCAATTCCTCTACCCAAATTCCATTGAAGGGCTTGGATCCCTTGAGGCCCCTTTCTCCTTGGAGGTGATCAAAATAGCTGTTTTTGGTCTCAACCCAATCAAATCCCTGAGCCCTGATGGTTTCCCCATCCTCTTTTATCAAGCGTTCTGGGATACTATCAATCAGGACCTCTTTCATTTCTTCCAACACCTCCACAAAGATGCTTCCTCCATTTCTGCTATCAACAACTCCTACATAGCCCTCATCCCCAAAATGGAAGGAGCCAGTGCGGTCAAAGACTTCAGGCCCATTAGCCTTCTCAACGGTCTATTCAAAATTTTCACTAAAGTCCTGGCTAACAGATTGTCTCCTTTCCTCTCCAAGCTTGTTGATCCCTCTCAATCTGCTTTTCAAAGTGGCAAAAGTACATTAGATTCCATTCTCATTGCTCATGAACTTGTACATTCCTGTCAATCCAGGAAGAAGGAAAACTGTATGATCAAAATAGACTTTGTCTAAGCTTTTGACTGCCTCAATTGGAATTTCATTTTAGACCTTCTTCAGGCTAGAGGATTTGGGCCTCTCTGGTGCAGTTGGATCAGAGCTATCATTTCATCCTCTAGGTGTTCCATCCTTGTCAATGAGGTTCCTTCCAAATCATTCTCCAGTTCTAGAGGTATTAAGCAGGGAGATCCCCTCTCTCCCATGCTTTTCATTTTAGCTGCTGACGTTCTAAATAGAATGCTCAAAGCCAGTGTTGCAGCGGGGGATCTGTCAGAGCTCAACTTAAAGGGTGAAATGAACAATATTAGATCCCTTCAGTTTGCGGACGACACCTTAGTCCTATGCAAGGCTACCCATCATGACATTCTTGTGCTGAAAACCACCTTCTTCTTGTTTGAAAATGTATCTGGACTTGGGATTAATTATGCCAAAACTAGCTTGTTCTATTTTGGCAAATCTCCGGTCAAAGGCAGACAATTTGCTTCAGCCCTTGGATATTCCCATGATACTCCTCCCTTCAAATATCTAGGTATACCTCTTAAGAAAGGCTCTCTGACCAAGTCTGATTGGCAACCACTGTTGGATAAACTTAAAAAGAAGTTATCCATGTGGAAAAAAAGTGAGTATTGGAGGAAGACTGACTCTCATCAATTCAGTTCTTACATCTACCCCTCTCTACTTCCTCTCATTTTTCAAACTTCCTGTTTGGCTCATTAAAGAGATAGATAGGATTAGACGTAATTTCCTTTGGGGAGGGAGCTCCTCCTCCAGTAAAGGTAAATCCTTCGTTAGCTGGAAACAAGTTTGCAAATCCAAACATGAAGGGGGTCTAGGCATCATTAATCTTTCTATCTTCAATGAGGCCCTTCTATCCAAATGGGTGTGGAAATATCTCAAGCAAGACTCCCTTGTAGCTCAAATTCTTCACTCAAACTACAATCAATCAGCTCCTCTCTCTAGCTGTACACCACCCAAGTCTACTGCATCTAAATTTTGGCATGATACAATCTACTCCAGCCAAGCTCTTCTAGGACTAGTTCAATGGAAATTGGGTAATGGTCTCTCCACTAGATTTTGGGAGGACAAGTGGATCAGCTGCAACTCCTTAGCATCCTTATTCCCTAAAGCTTTCAATCTAGCTCTCTCGAGGGAGGTGAGTGTCTCTTCCCAAGGCTGTATGACTGATCACCAGTGGAAGTGGAGGCCTATCCTTCATAGGCCAACATCCACTCAGGAGAGTATAGAAGTGAATAACCTGAAAGTTCTTCTAGCTTCCTTCAATGGCCCTCCCAATGACTCTCAAGATGTAGTACAGTGGCCATTCATCAATACTGGGTCATTCACTGTCAAGTCTCTATACGGTATTCTCTCAAATGGGGGTCTCAAATCTGCAGCATATCCTCATATTTGGATCAGTTTTTTTCCAGCTAAAGTCAAAGTTTTCTCATGGTTGCTTCATAGGCATAAGCTGCAAACTAAGCACTACATTTCTCTGAAAGGTTGGACAGGGGATATACTATGCACCCTATGCAAAGACTCAGCTAAAATAGATGACCATCTATTCTGGGACTGCCCTTTCACCAAAGAAGTTTGGCAGCCTATACTTCAGAAACTGCAGATAAACACAAGCTCTCTTCAGTTCAATTATATCTTGCATTCTCATGGTTCTTTTATTGTGAACACTAACATTCGTTACCTATGGTGTTCTATCTTCACTACTCTCTGTTGGTGTCTCTGGAGAGCCCGTAATGAGATGATCTTTCAACAGAAACACATCCTTCCCCAGCAGGTGAGAGCTAATGCCATTTGTTACACCATTTTTTGGTCAGGTCACCCAACTTCAAAGAAGGCTCGGGAGACATCTGCTGCTGCTGCCCAAGTGGGTTTACAAGAATTGGGACTTCCCTCAGACATGGTGGGGGACAACTTCTCTTAGCTCATGGAGTGCTATGGTTTTTTGGCTACCTGGATGCTATCTTGTCTGTATATAAACATGATCTTTAGTTTTCTAAAACACTGCAAGTGTAGCCTTTTGTAGTAAGGTGACAGTGCCACAGTGGCACTCAATTTTGTAATTTTGATATAGCCACGTGGCTTGGTAGGACTTATCACTCGTGTTTCACTTTAAATGACGTCCATGGACCGCTCTTTATCGTAACGCGAGGGATCATTCCTACTAAACCACGCCTGTGTATTCTTTTCCTCTTCTATATATATAATATATCTTATGAATAGGGCTAACAGCCCTATTTTTTGCGTCAAAAAAAAAGAATATTTTAATTATTTTTCAATTACATGTAGTAGGCCCAGCAAGAAAAGTTTAATGTTTGGGGTTGTTTGTGAGACATCCCAAAGTTCAAGGGTAATCAGTGAAATAAAAAAATTCAAGGAGATTATCTACAACACCACCAAAGTTCGGGGGGTGTTTTCTCGAGTTAAAATAGTTAAAGGGTTATCCGTAACCCCTCAAAGTTTGAGGGATTTTTCTAAAATTAGATGCAAGTATTTTTATTTTCCATTGATAAGGATATAAACTCGGACCACTTAGAGTACGCATATCACTTTTGGAGTATTTCTATTACTTACTGATATAGATATCATGTATAGATAAATAAATTATTTTAACTTATATGTGCTATAATGTACCATGTTATGTGCACCAGTTATCCCAATTCAGAGGTTATTTGACAATCAATGTTATAAAAATAGTGGTAAAAAATTATTCCCAATTAATTAAGTTGATTAATAGTTCATGATACATACTTTCTGTAATAGATATGTATGGATATCATTTTGTTGTCAATGAATATTATAATAATAGTGACAACAATTCGGTATTTTGCAAGGTCAAAATGCATTAGATGGGAGAAATTAATAAATGAAGGCTCCAATAGTCACTGCTTCTTTCCAGAAAAATCCCCTGTGCCAGATGGCATATCTATTCTCTTCTATCACAAATTCTAGCCTCATGTTGAACAAGATATTTATAGTTTCATCCAATCTCTATTCTATGACACCCACCCCCTCCATAGGATTAACTACTCTTTCATCACTCTCATTCCCAAAACTGAAGATGCATGTAATCCTAAGGACTTTAGACCTATTAGTCTTCTTAATGGACTTTTCAAAATCTTCACTAAAGTTCTAGCCAACAGGCTATCCCCTTTCCTCTCTTCTCTCATCGATGACACTCAGACAGCCTTCCAAGCTGGCAAATCTACCTTAGATTCCATCCTCCTTGCTCATGAAATGATCCACTCCTGCTCATCGGGCAAAAAAGAGATATGTGCCCTTAAGATAGACTTCATGAAAGCCTTTGATAGTGTGAGTTGGGGGATTCATCCTCTCTGTCCTCAAAGCCAGAGGCTTTGGTCCTAAATGGTGCTACTGGATTGAGCACATTCTATCCTCATCCAAATCTGCTATCCTCGTCAATGGCTTCCCCACCAAATTCTTCCATTGCCACAAAGGCCTGAAACAGGGTGACCCCTTGTCCCCTATGTTATTTATCCTTGTTGTGGATATGCTTAATAAAATGATCAATAGCAGTGTAGCCTCAGGGGGCCTATTTGAACTTCACCTCAAAGGGGACCTTAATCACATTAGATCCCTCCAATTTGTAGATGACACCATCATCTTCTGCAGAGCATACAATCATGACCTATCCATTCTGAAAACTATCCTTTTCATTTTTGAGAACATCTCTGGACTGAGCATTAACTATTCCAAATCATCTCTCTTCTACCTAGGCAAATTTCCTAATAAGGGTATGCACTTAGCCAACATTCTCGATTGCTCCCTGGGAACTATCCCCTTCACCTATCTTGGCCTCCCTCTCAAAAAAGGCTCTCTATCTAGGAGTGATTGGCAACCACTCTTAGACTCCTTCACTAAGAGACTATCCATGTGGAAAAGCAAATCTCTATCAATACGTGGAAGACTTACTCTCATTAACTCTGTTCTATCCTCTCTACCTTTGTACTATATGTCATTCTTTAAATTACCAGTATGGCTCATCAAGGCTATTGATAAAATTTGGAAATACTTTTTATGCGGCAGGGGGGGGGGGGTTTAATCAAAATCCAAATGGTACTAAATGCTTAGTTAGATGGCAACATGTTTGCAAACCTAAAAAAGAAGGGGGCTTGGGAGTCCTTGATCTATCTGCATTTAACCAAGCCCTCATGTCCAAATGGCTTTGGAAATTCCTCCACCAAAACTCCACAATCAGCCGTGTCATCTCCTTCATCTATACTAAGCAGCATTCCAACCTCATCAGTACTCCACCTAGGGGTTCAGCTTCTAAATTTTTTCATGACTTATATTCTTTCCATCAAGCTTTTATGTGTTTAGCTCATTGGAAATTAGGTAATGGTACCTCCATTCCCTTTTGGGAGGATAAATGGATCGGTCAGAACTCCTTGAGCAGTCTTTTCCCCAAGGTATATAGTCTGGCTTTTTCTCCAAATGTGGACGTCCGTTCTTAGGGTTTTTTTCACAACAACACTTGGAGATGGCATCCTCAAATTAGAAGAGGTGCCTCCTTGAGGGAGAGGGAGGAAATAAACAATCTATATCTCCTCCTCAACTCCACCTTGCATCTTGATGCTAACTCATATGATAAAATCATGTGGCCGCTACAACCATCAGGTGTTTATTCTGTTAAATCTTTCTATAACATGATTCACAGTGGGGGTTGTCTTTCTAGCAAGTGCTCTTTCATCTAAAACTCCATCGTACCAAACAAGGTGGAGATTTTTTTCTAGATTCTCTCCAAAAGGAGACTTCAAACCAAAGAAAATCTGTCTTTTAAGGGATGAACAGGGAACATACATTGTCCCTTCTTCCAAGCTGAGGTCGAAACAGATTCTCACCTGTTCTACTCATGCTCCTTTGCCAAAGCAGCCTGGGACTATCTCCTCCCAAGTTTACCGTCAGCTCTTTGGCCAAACAACTTCGAATCCCTATTGGAATCAAACAGTAACTTCATTACTGAGCGAAGACAAAAAAGGTTGTGGAAAGTGGTGTTTCCTACAGTTTGTTGGTGCATATGGCGCAGTCGAAACAATCTTATATTTAACTCAGTTGATATCCAGCCTCAAAAGATTGCTTCTAATGTGGCATATTTCATTCTGTTCTGGTCAGGGAGCTTAGGTGGCAAGAAGGCAGAGGGGATAAGCAATATTCCCAAGGAGCAAGGTTTGGATGCTCTGCTTTAGGATGTGGCACACGACCAAGTGGGAGATAACTTCCGTCGACCTCCTCATCACCAGTCAGCTAGCTCTTAATCAATTGTTTCATTTTGTGAAAACATAGACAAAGTCAGCTTGTAATATGTCATAGTTGGGGGTACCAACTTGTAAACAATCTTGTGGCTTCTGTCTGGCAGTTGCTCTGTCCCAAAACTAATTCGGTGCTTTGGTGACGACAGGGTCCGCTCCCAAAGCTCTCGTTCTTGTTTTGGACTCTACAACTGCCTTTAACTCCTTTATGTATCTAGTTTTAAAAATTAATGAATGAACAAGGCACCTCGCCTTGTTTTCTTTCTAAAAAAAAATAATAATAATAAAATAGTCACTGCTTTTTTCCGCCCCCACGATGAAACTAGTCAACGAGTTTCTCACATCCATTCGGTTTGGTTAAAAAAAGGCAGATTATGTAGCTAAGATTTAGTCCCATATTAAAAAGAAGGGAAAATTGTGTCCAGGCCCCAAAAATTGGAAGCCCATGTGACCGGGCCCTCTGTATTTTGGGCCATGTGTTTCGGCCCCAAATACAGTCCGTATTTGTGTCCAGGCCCCAAAAATCCTGCCATGTGAGCAGAGAGAGAAAGATAGCACCTGAAGTTACTATCCTACCCTCCGACGTGACCGAACTCGGTAACCGCGCCTCCCCTTCCACTCAAGTACTCTCTCTCTCCCTCTTGGCCTTCAACTGTTCAGCGACCACCGGAAAATCCCAAACATCTCTAATTTCGATCTAGGGTTTTCGCTCTCGCCGGGAAAATGTCGTCGAAGGAAGCCTCGGTTAACGATTTCGAAGTCGAAATTCGTGGCGGACAGAAGGAGAAAGATGAAGCGAAATCACAGGCGTCCGCCGCACGTCTTGAATCATCTGGGAAAGGCAGCACTGAGGAAGCGTCGAAGACCCTGTTGGTAATGCAAAGGGGCGAACCACGAGGTCGAGGCGAAGAGAAGACAAGAAGGGGATGATTCCAACCCCCAAAAGAAGTAAGTGCTAGGAAAAATCTAATTAAAGAACTTAACCCCTTTGGATGTTATCCAAACCGAGTTTCATGTTAATTCTAATCCTATACAGGAGAGTTAACCGATTTGTGTTTCATGTTAAGTCGGTTTAATTAAGTAAAGAAGTTCATGTTAAGTCAAACCTAAATCGTGTTAAGTCTAATTTCAGTTCATGTCAAATCTAATGTCTTCTCATGTTAAGTCTATTTTTCATGTTAATTCCAATTTTGTTTGTGTTAAGTCTAATTGGTTTCATGTTAGGTCTAATTGGTTTCATGTTAAGTCTAAACTAGGTTCATGTTAAGTCTAATTTCAGGTCATGGCTAGTCTAATGTCTTTTCATGGTAAGTCTATTTTTCATGTTAATTCCAACTTTATTCGTGTTAAGTCTAATTTAGTTCGTGTTAAGTCCAATTTGATTCATGTTAAGTCTAAGTTAAGTTCATGTTAAGTCTAATTAAACGCTTACATTTGAATTTATTTTCAGGAAAATAGTTGGTGAGGCGGCTGCTGGAGATATTAGGCCAACTGCCGTTATTGGGGCTTATTGTGATTTTATGAATCGGTTTGGCCCAAAGATTCGATCAATGGCACGGGGATGCCTATTGTGGATCCACATTTGAGCACTATATACAATTTGGTGCTCCTCGCACTTGATCGTAAAACACTTGAGCACGTATTGAGTTTTTCGTGGCGATAAAGGAACATTTTCTATCCACGATGCATATTCGGGAAAAGAAAGTTATTAATTTTGGCGTGGATTGGGTCCGTAATCATACTTTATTTCCAATTTACGGTGAGATTATTTTGAAGAATAGGGACTCCAAGTGCGAGAATGTGGGTGCAATATTTTTCTAAACTTTTAAAGATGACAAGGGCGGAAAAAAAGAAAAGTGACATTAGCATGAGAAGATATGTTGAAGATCGCTAGAAAGTCTAGTGGAATCAACGAAGAGAAGGATATCCAAGACTTTGTTCTCCTGCAAATTCTTTATCGGTCTTTCGATGATATGGTGCCCGAAGCGGGGATGGTTTCCCTAGAATAATCTTGAAGTATCTGGATAGCATTGAGAGGGTGAACAAAGTCGCATGGGGTGACTTCATTTATAAAGAAATTATTAGAGGCATAAATGTTGCTCGGAAGGGTTGAAGAAGCCGGGGTTACATATATCCACGGATGCATGCCATGATACCCATAAGTTCCATGTTAAGTCTATTTAATTTTCTACTAAGCGTACATTGCTTCTTGTGAAGTGTTAGGCCTTTCATGTTAAGTCTAATTTGATTCATGTTAAGTCTAATTTAGTTCATGTTAATCCTAATTACTTTCATGTTAAGTCTAGTTATTTTAATGTTTTAAGGTTAATGGTGAATATGATCGATCATAGTTGGAATGGTGAATGTATTACTTACGACTTTGGTACTATGAGATGACCAGGCATAAGGAGATATGCCACCAAGGATGATGCCTACCCAATGACAAATTGGGTCTCGTGAGGAAAAGCGGCTCTTTTAGGAAGGGACAATTAAAGCAAAGGCAAAGTGGCTTCAATAATGCATCTAGAGAAGCCTATTGTGGAAGTTGGGCCATCTCTCCCAAACCCCAGCGAGGAAAGATTTCAAGCCCAAGCCGATTAAGATTAAAGGCGAAGAATGATGGAGCAGAGAAGAATGACTCCATAGGCCATGTAAGTTTTACATTAAGTCTTATTTCATATTAAGTCTAAATTCCAGTTCACGTTAAGTCTAATTTTTAGTTCATGTTAAGTCTATTTTTCGTTAAGCCTATTCCATTTCATGTTAAGTCTAAATTCGGTTCACGTTAAGTCTAATTTTCACTCATGTTAAGTCTATTTTTCGTTAAGCCTATTCCATTTCATGTTAAGTCTAAATTCCAGTTCACGTTAAGTCTAATTTTCAGTTCATGTTAAGTCTATTTTTGCGTTAAGCCTATTCCATTTCATGTTAAGTCTAAATTCGGTTCACGTTAAGTCTAATTTTAGGTTCATGTTAAGTCTATTTTTGCGTTAAGCCTATTCCATTTCATGTTAAGTCTAAATTCCGGTTCATGTTAAGTCTAATTTTGGTTCATGTTAAGTCTATTTTTCGCGTTAAGCCTATTCCATTTCATGTTAAGTCTAAATTCGGTTCGTTAAGTCTAATTTTCAGTTCATGTTAAGTCTATTTTTCGTTAAGCCTATTCCATTTCATGTTAAGTCTAAATTCGGTTCATGTTAAGTCTAATTTTCAGGTTCATGTTAAGTCTATTTTTCGTTAAGCTATTCCATTTCATGTTAAGTCTAAATTCCGGTTCATGTTAAGTCTAATTTTCGGTTCATGTTAAGTCAAATATTAATGTTAGGCCTATTTCCAGTTCATGTTAAGTTTAAATTTTAGTTAAGTCCAATTTTAATACTTGTTAATCCTACTTTCAGTTCCTGTCAAGCGTAAAGAGGTCGAGAAAGCCGAAAATTGAGGAAGCCAAGAAGAACTCAATAGGCTATGTAAGTTTAATTTCTAGTTCATGTTAAGTCTAATTTCCCGTTCATGTTATGTATTTCAAGTTAAATCTAATAGTAATTTCTATTAATCTCTTAAAATCTCAGATCATTGCAAAGCATCCGGGCGATGCTTTTGAAAAGGAAGAGGAGGTGGAGGCTCGCCCATTGAGAAACAAGCTGATGTTTTGGAGAAATTACGCTAAATTTTGCAGACGATTACTCGGTCGCGACAAAAGCGAGGAAGAGTACATATTGTCAAGTATTTATGGTTGAGATTAGAAGACTCAACGGAATATTGGAATCTTTGGGAAGAAGTGGTGATGTTATAGACCGGAGGTCTTGAAGGAAAGAGTTAAGAAGAATTTACCAAAATAAGTAAGTTGCGACCACGGGTAGATGAAGAGGAACACCATTCTCCCAAGAAGCATTGTACAGATTCCGAGAAGGGAGAGGATGACGATGACCTTGCGGATGAAGATTCCATGAAGAATAAGGTTGAGGAAGACCCATGAGGGAAAAAGTCAAGAGGAACCACTATGAAGGAAAAAGTTGATGATGAAGTCCCCAATGAGGGGAAACCGAATGAAGCCGAGGAGGAAGAGGAAGATCAATTTGAAGAAAGAGCAAGTGTTGTAGATTATTTTAAGCGATGCTAAGGAAATTGTGCATAAAGGAATAGAGGAGAAGATTGAGAATAAGATTGAGGAGGCTATTGTAGATAAAGATGTAGAGGAAACTGTAAATAAAGGAGTAGAGGAGAAAATTGAGGAAAAAATTGAGGAGGATATCCTAAATAAAGATGGAGAGGAAACTGTAAATAAAGTAGCAGAGGAGAAAAATGAGGAAAATATTGAGGAGGAAATTATAAATAAAGATGTGGTCATGAGGTTGATGACATTGTGGAGGCCTAGCGAGTGCTATGCAAAAAAGGAAAGAAGGTAGCCACAAAGAAGGCTCGCCCATGAAAATTAGGGCACCAAGCGAAGAGCTACTGAAGAGATCGCAGCACGTTAGGACCCCTTACACAGAGGGAAAGAAGAAGCAAGAAAAATCTGTAATTGAAGAGGTAGTGATTGTCCCTGATCTTAAGAGCCCACCCATCAAAGATTACTTCAACAAGCAAGATATCAAGTGGGATGTGTTGAAGATGAACTTAATGACGGAGGATGAGGAATCTCTGTTGAAAGACTTAAATGCAGGGATTCCAGATCCTTCAGGGTTTAGCGTACGCATTCTTGATAGCGAGGACATTCTTGCACAATTTTAGGATACCACCTTGGATATCCTCGGACTCACCAACAGAGAATAAATTTCTAACACATTTTGCTCTCTAAGGTGTCATAGGTAAGTTTCCATTAATTAATTAATTTTTGTTTTTGGAGTATATGTTAACTCAATATTGGTTCGTGTATATGTTTTCTGGTAAATGATAATTCCCACTTTTTCAGGAGGTATGATGTTATCGAACAACGCAATGAACAAAGATGAACGTATTACTTACTTGCTCGTGGGTGGTCTTGACGACAAAGTAAGATTCTAAATTTCTAAATTGAATGAGCCTTATTTATAATGAATGCTAATTTCGGGTTCATTACGGATGGAAGAAGTGTTAGATAGGCTTCAAAGAAGCCTATGACAAAAATATGGCACAGTGTCGGTGTTCTTTTGTGTAAGTATTTCAGTTCTGTTAATTCTAATTGAAGTTCATGTTAAGTCTAATTTCATATCGGTGAAGTCTAATTTCAGATCATGTTAAGTCTAATTTTCATGTTAAGCCTATTCCCATCTCATGTGAATTCTATTTTTCGGATCATGTTAAGTCTAATTTCAGATCATGTTAAGTCTAATTCCATATCATGTTAAGTCTAATTCCATATCATGTTAAGCCAAATGTTGATGTTAAGTCTATTGCCAGTTCATGTTAATTCTAAATTGCAGTTCTCGTTAAGTCTAATTTTCAGTTCATGTTAGCCCCAAATTTCATGTTAAGCCTATTTCCAGCTCTTGTTAATTCTAATTTTCACGTTATCTCTAATTTCATTTCATGTTAAGTCTAATTCATGTTAACTCATTTTACTTGGATTACAGCATTCACTACACGCCGATCGCCCTGAATTTTACATGATGTTTTTGAATTATCTTGAAAAATATCTGACCCTCGCATCGGCGTCTATTGATTCCTTTGGTCGGGGCGATCAGCGACATCTAGTTGAAGTCCTTTTGAGCGAGGATGAAAGGGTCGTGAGACATTATAGTTCGCTCCCCACGCCACGTATAAGGCTCCGTAAATAAAATCATAACATATTTTGACTCTTGGGCAAATGATTTTAAGATTGTAGATGTGCGTGAAAATTCGATATGAAGCCATCAAATCACGAAGAACAAGTTGGGAGGTTAGTATCATGCTTAAATACATGATAAATTCTCTAAAGGAATAACGTATACACTAAACTAAATTTATATGCTCACGTTGCGGCTATGGTGTGGTGTATTCGTTTACCATTATATTCGGGCAATAATTGATGGTCGCCGACAATCCGTGACTCTGAAGGTGAGCAGCTGCCGTTATGCGGGCTAGACTTGCCGCAAATTACTAATAGAAGGGCGGGAAAAAAGAGAAAAAGGGAACACTACGAAGATGACCGAGTTTATGAATATATATGTATATAATTACGGTTTGGTATAATCGTAGAAGAGATTGTTCAGTTCACATACAATTGTAGAATTAACATGATGTGTATAGAATTAACATCTTTGTGTAATAGAAATAACATGAAGTGAAATAGAATTAACATGATGTGTATTTGAATTAACATGATGTGTAATAGAATTAACATGCAATGAAATAGAATTAACATGATGTGTAATAGAATTAACTTGATGTGTAATAGAATTAACTTGATGTGTAATAGAATTAACATGATGTGTAATAGAATTAACTTGATGTGTAATAGAATTAACTTGATGTGTAATAGAATTAACATGATGTGTAATAGAATTAACATGAAATAAAATAGCATTAACATGCGATGAAGTGGAATTAACATGTAGTTGTATAGAATTAACAAGAACTGAAATATATGAAGTGACGAGCAACGCCTTTAGAAAGTTACAGTAGCGAAAGACACAAGAGAAAGTTCAGTTCACAATATCCTACATCAATTACACAAAATATCTTCTGACCCTCCATTTATTCTATTCCTACTCTAGGAATTTCTCGAGCCCGGTGGTTTGCGATAAGCGCCATCTTTTTCTTTGACAATCCTTCAAGCATCCATGCCATGTGCGTCTTTGTTTTAGTTCTTGCTTAGTCCACCTCTTTATCTTCGGTTGATGCAAAATGGACATCTCCATGAACCGTCTTGGCGGCGACAGTTGAGTAGTCCATCGCGTGAGTCTTCTTGAACTTTAACGATTTGCTCTGCGGTTCCTCCTCCTCCTGTTCTTCGACATTTGTACTCATCGTCGGCAAGGTTTAGCCGCCGACGCCGCTGCAAATTAAGGATGGGGTATTTGAGGGTTTTCATGTTACAAGATTAAATCCATATAAACATCAAGTTCAAAAAATTGCAGTTTCCACGAGCATCGGATGTTAGGAGAAGGGCTTCTTGCTCGGCGACTCATGTTCAATAGCTTTATGGTCATTCATATGAAAATAGTTAATATGATGTGTAATTACGAATCATTAGCATGTGCGAGAACAATTAACATGAGACATACCTTACTTTCTTTTCCCTCAAGATCGCAAAGACGATTTCTTTGGGGCGAAGATGCTTCGAGGTTTTAACACAAAGTGGTTGAAACCATTCAATGCAACTTTAGTTGGCCTCAGTTCTAAATACTACTTGTAAATAAGTGGTTAATGAGAATTCAATTGGGAAGCTCGTGATTGACATTAGTCTTATCAACATTTACTACCCAAGTGGGAAGTTTCGTTGTTGTCATAATTCAATGGGAGATATTGGACTTAGCTGAATTTATTAGACTTAACATGAGCAGGCACTTTGACTTATCATGAACAGTAGTAGACATAACGTGAACTGGAATTAGACTTAACATGAAGCGAAATAGAATTAACATGAATTGAATTAGACTTATCATGATCGGTAGTAGACATAACGTGAACTGGAATTAGACTTAACATGAAGCAAAATAGAATTAACATGAATTGAATTAGCATGAATTGAATTAGACTTAACATGAAGCAAAATAGAATTAACATGAAATAAAATAGATTTAACATGGAGTAGAATAGAGTTAACATGAAGTGAAATAGAATTAACATGAAGTGAATTAGACTTAACATGAAGCAAAATAGAATTAACATGAAGTGAATTAGACTTAACATGAAGCAAAATAGAATTAACATGAAGTGAATTAGACTTAACATGAAATGGAAATTAGGATTTACATTTACGGAAAATATTAACACGAACTTTAAGTGTCATACCATTGCAAAGAAATTGCTTCCACCATGAAATTGCTTACTAACTTAAAAAACAACTTAGTGCGTAACTATACAAGCAAATAACTTTCTGACATATAACACACTTAATCGCAATAGGTTCGTTGCATGTTTTACGGTTATGACCTTCCATATGGCATCGAGAGCATTTCTTGGCCGTGTGTAAACCGTTCGTTGTTGATCCGTCTTGTTTTATTTCTCCCTTTCCTTTTGTTGTTAGTGGTGGTAAAATCGGATCTCATCCGTGGCACGCTTCGTAATCGGGGATGGGGTAAAGAATTGGCTCGTAGCTTTTTAAAAGCTTCAACCGTCATAAGCGAATCGCGAACGGTAAACATCTCTCTTCATAAACATTATGGTAGCATGCATGTTTACAAGGGATCTGAGTTATATCCCACGCACGGCATGTGCATGTGTTTTGTCGGATCCACTTGACAAGTTCTATGGGATTGTACCTCAAATAATCCTCTATGTGATTGGCGCACATCAAAGCGGGCATTGTCCATGTTCTCTTTAAGGACAAGCTCGGCTTTGGGACAAAAATGAATTCAATTTTCACCATGCCTCGTCGATCATTCATTCGGACCATAATTTGCTTCCGTATGTGTTCTACCATTTGTAATATCCTTAGCGTTCTAGCCTCGTGTATCCATTTGTTGAAGGACTCGTGACATTAGATGTCACGTGACCATATCTGAAACAATTAACATGAAGTGAAATAGAATTAACATGCAAAGAAATAGAATTAACATGCAAAGAAATAGAATTAACATGAAATAAAATAGATTTAACATGGAGTAGAATAGAGTTAACATGAAGTGGAGTAGAATTAACATGCGTGGAATAGAATTAACATGAAATAAAATAGATTTAACATGGAGTAGAATAGAGTTAACATGAAGTGGAGTAGAATTAACATGCAGTGGAATAGAATTAACATGAAATAAAATAGATTTAACATGGAGTAGAATAGAGTTAACATGAAGTGGAGTAGAATTAACATGAAGTGTAATAGCATTAACATGCAATGGAATAGAATTAACATGAAGTGAGATTGATTTAACATGCGGTTGAATAGAATTAACATGCAAAGGAAATAGAATTAACATGAAGAGAAGTAGACTTAACATGAAGCGAAATAGAATTAACATGAAGTGAATTAGACTTAACATGAAGCGAAATAGAATTAACATGAAGTGAATTAGACTTAACATGAAGCGAAATAGAATTAACATGAAGTGAATTAGACTTAACATGAAATGGAAATTAGGATTTACATTTACGGAAAATATTAACACGAACTTTAAGTGTCATACCATTGCAAAGAAATTGCTTCCACCATGAAATTGCTTACTAACTTAAAAAACAACTTAGTGCGTAACTATACAAGCAAATAACTTTCTGACATATAACACACTTAATCGCAATAGGTTCGTTGCATGTTTTACGGTTATGACCTTCCATATGGCATCGAGAGCATTTCTTGGCCGTGTGTAAACCGTTCGTTGTTGATCCGTCTTGTTTTATTTCTCCCTTTCCTTTTGTTGTTAGTGGTGGTAAAATCGGATCTCATCCGTGGCACGCTTCGTGTCGGGGATGGGGTAAAGAATTGGCTCGTAGCTTTTTAAAAGCTTCAACCGTCATAAGCGAATCGCTGAGCGGTAAACATCTCTCTTCATAAACATTATGGTAGCATGCATGTTTACAAGGGATCTGAGTTATATCCCACGCACGGCATGTGCATGTGTTTTGTCGGATCCACTTGACAAGTTCTATGGGATTGTACCTCAAATAATCCTCTATGTGATTGGCGCACATCAAAGCGGGCATTGTCCATGTTCTCTTTAAGGACAAGCTCGGCTTTGGGACAAAAATGAATTCAATTTTCACCATGCCTCGTCGATCATTCATTCGGACCATAATTTGCTTCCGTATGTGTTCTACCAGCTGTAATATCCTTAGCGTTCTAGCCTCGTGTATCCATTTGTTGAAGGACTCAGCGACATTAGATGTCACGTGACCATATCTGAAACAATTAACATGCCGTGAAATAGAATTAACATGCAAAGAAATAGAATTAACATGCGATGAAATAGAATTAACATGAAATAAAATAGATTTAACATGGAGTAGAATAGAGTTAACATGAAGTGGAGTAGAATTAACATGCGTGGAATAGAATTAACATGAAATAAAATAGATTTAACATGGAGTAGAATAGAGTTAACATGAAGTGGAGTAGAATTAACATGCAGTGGAATAGAATTAACATGAAATAAAATAGATTTAACATGGAGTAGAATAGAGTTAACATGAAGTGGAGTAGAATTAACATGAAGTGTAATAGCATTAACATGCAATGGAATAGAATTAACATGAAGTGAGATTGATTTAACATGCGGTTGAATAGAATTAACATGCAGTGGAATAGAATTAACATGCGATGAAATAGAATTAACATGAAGTGGAGTAGAATTAACATGCGGTGGATTTTTACTTCATCATACAATTAACATTATATTGCTTATACTTTACCTAATTCCGTGAAAGTACGCTTGCCCAGCTCGAGCGTAGTTCATGACAATATTATATGCCCTTTCGTTTATCGGCAATGTCGTCCATATAATCGTTCCATTACGCTTTAGTATACTTGTAACAAGGCGATTGTAATAGATTACCCGAATCTGAGTATCCTTTGCCTTTAGTCCCAAGTCCTTCAATTTTGACTGAAATTTTCCACTAGATGTAGAACACATCCGAGTGTAGAGCATCTGGAAAAACTCTCTAACGACTTCTCGATTCCCTTATCCGCATCCGATATTATAACTAGGCGATGTGGAGGATTGTATGGATCGGCCTTTCATAGAGTATAGACCACAAACTGTCAAAATTTGCAATTAACATCTTGAATTTAGAATAAACACGAAACAAGTTAGGCATGAAATGAAATTATACTTAACATGACTCAAAATAAGTATAAAGATAGCCTAGAAAGAGTATTGACATAAAACCTTGTAAGAACCACTTCCAGTTAACGTTATTTTCTTGATCGCATATGCAATAGGCTAGTGGAAATATCCCCTGATTTCCATCGTATGCTACAATGAGGAGTATTCCTTTGAATCGATCTTCGAAAGGTCCCATCCAAAATATAAGTGGTCGACAACCACGCAAAAAACCATTTATGCAAGCGGCATAGCAAATGAATAATCTTGTAAACCTTCCCTCATTTTGTTCAACATGAATATAGCTTCCTGGATTTGTCTCCTTAACATTTTCTACATACCTAAATTTCATGTTAAGAAAAGAGCTAGAATTAACATGCAAAGAAATAGAATTAACATGCAATGAAATAGAATTAACATGCAATGAAATAGAATTAACATGCAATGAAATAGAATTAACATGAAGTTCAATAGCATTAACATGCAATGGAATAGAATTAACATGAAGTGAGATTGAATTAACATGAAGTTGAATAGCATTAACATGCAATGGAATAGAATTAACATGAAGTAAGATTGAATTAACATGCGGTTGAATAGAATTAACATGCAATGAAATAGAATTAACATGCAAAGGAAATAGAATTAACATGCAATGAAATAGAATTAACATGCAAAGGAAATAGAATTAACATGCAAAGAAATAGAATTAACATGCGGTGTAATGACTTACATTCCATTCATAAAATTAATTTGTATAGGATAGATACTTTACCATCGTAATTGATCATAGGACTCATGAGCATCACCGTATAATTGTTCTTGTGCTCTTTCTTTACCCCACCATACCTTACTATACTCGACCCTTAGCCCAAAAGAACTTAAAAGCTCCTTCTTTACATCAATAGAGTATATTCGGCGGTCCTTTAACATGGGTTGTAATTGGGTGCAATGAATTGTCGGGAGGCCCTACGTTGGCGGCATTATTGCCATCTTGACCACAAGTGTGATTGTTCACGAACTTTTTATTTCAAGTCTATTTTCATCTTTGGGTGGAGAGGCAAATAACATCCACGGGCAACTTTTGGTTTTCTTAAACCGGCAACAAACTTCGAATACGCTTTGGTTCATTCTTTTCAAAATCGTACTCAAATTTTTGGCAAGCGAATAGTATTGCAAAGCTAATCTTAATTCTTTGGCCCGTCAAATCGTTGCCCCTCATCGGTTAAAGCATTGTGCCACCAAGCAGAATCCTCTCGTATTGTTTATCATGTCATCAATCATCATAACATTTTCCGCGATAGGATTATCATTGGGAATCCTATCGAAAGACTAACTGAATCGAAGTAGATGTCGACGCTACCGCAATCTTTATTTTTGTCTTGTAAATGTTTTGAATAGAAACAAATAATCAAAAACTAATCATATAATTAGACTTAACATGAACTAAAATTAGACTTAACATGAAATAAATTAGACTTAACATCAACTGGAATTACACTTAACATGAAATAAATTAGACTTAACATGAAATAAAAATTACACTTAACATGAAGACAAATTAGAATTAACATGAACTGAAATTAGACTTTACTTAAAATTTGACTTAACAATAACTAAAATTAGAGTTAACATCAATTGGAATTAGACTTAACATGAACCGGAGTTAGAGTTACCATGAAAATTAGACTTAACATGAAATAAATTAGACTTAACATGAAATAAATTAGACTTAACATCAACTGGAATTTAGATATAACACGAAAATTAGACTTAACATGAACTAAAATTAGACTTAACATAAAACTCTTTTGACTTAACATGTAACGACTTCTGATTAACGTGCAATAAATTAGACTTAACATAAAACTCTTTTGACTTAACATGTAGCGTCATAAATATTAAACTTCTTGGTCTTCTAGATCTTCTTGGTCTTCTAGATCTTGCTCCTCGTCATAGATAATATATGAATCCTCTGTTACTTGAGTAGCTTTCCGTGAATCTCTTTTAACCCAACATTGCGGCAATGCTCCATCATAGATGCCGATCACCTTCGTTCTCAATGGACAAATTGAGGTTGCAGTATGTTGCTTCATCCTTGTATGACAAAGATAAAGACTCATATGGGATTTTTAACCTCTCGGCATCAAATTTGATATCCATCATGGTGGTTCTGAAATTAATCTTTAAGAAAACGGCTTTGTCACTGATGAGACCACGAGATGATATCCTTCTCACCATTATGAAGGGAAGGTAGAAGGAGTAATGGCGAAGAGTAATGGCGAGAATTTTAGGACAAGAAGAGTTTTCAAGAGCAAAAGGGAGGGAGATTTCCTCAATTCCCATCGATCGCCATTAATGGTTGAGTAGATGGGCGTGTCTGAGGAAGAAGGAGAAGGGCATTTTGGGTTTTCAAAATACGCCTTCTCACCAGATTATCGACGTGGAGGCCCGAACACAAATCGCGCAACTGTTTGGGGCTGATCCACACATTCAATAATTGGAGGGGCCCGGTCACATGTAGTTTCAATTTTTGGGGCCTGGACACAATTTTCCCAAAGAAGGTAAAAAGAAAGAGTAAGTAATACAAAAAAAGAAGTTCAAGCGCCAATTGCCTGCTTTCAATTTAGAGCTTCATATTATTCAAATTGGTGTAACAACAACAAGCCAATGCTAATACTCTCACATGGAAAATGAAGCAACGGCCATAGATACCTTAACGCTGCATATAAGTCCAACTAATATTCTCCGCTAGTTCAATAGCAAACCGTAGCTAGTTCATCTCTGCATGTTAGTGGTTCGTCGGCCTAACTGAGAGACGCATGCCATAAAGAGAGGTACGAACTCTGTATTGACCAAACAATTGTCGCATTTTCAAGCTATTCAGTGGCTCTTTGCTTTCTGCAGTTTGTGTTTGGTTTGATTCCTAAACTTAAATGAATTTGAGAATTGTAATTACTTCAGGAATTGTATTTTTATATTATCAGCTAAAGTTATAGATCATCAAGATATAATGTTGGAGGACAAACAAGTAGAGAACTGGCCAAGTATTGAAAACTCTGTGGCTAAAGTGATCACTTATAAGACCATGTATTAACTTATTCTATGGATCTATCTTAGAAAACAGTAAGCTTATGGGATGTCAAGGTTGATCACAATGTTTTGTTTCAACTATGACTTCTACAATTTTAGTTGCGAAAATGTACTTACAAAACCAAGTTGCACCCAAATTGAGTTCATTACAACTGAGCTGCAAAGTATTTTAATTATAATGAAACAAACAACTATAATTTTGATTATAAATCTTTTATAAGTTGCAATTGCAATTATGATTATAGTTATCGATGACCAATCAAATAATTCCACATCATATACAGTTTTCTTAAGACATTATATAAAAGCTTAGCATAATAAATAGTAAACATGGTTGGTTTCTCCATGCACTTAGCTGATCTTGATGTGACACACATCTACATCTCCATTGTTCAGATCATTAACATATCCATATCATAGCTAACAGTATGCCGTACCACTAATAAACCACACTATCTAAGTATGTGAAGGAATACACCAAGAAATTGTACTCCGTTAATTAACAAAACCCATTTAGATGACAGAATTAGCACCATAGATTTATCAATTATCATGAAAATTATATGCTAGGACCCACTTATCACAAGCATATTTATACACATTCCTACCGATTTCCTAGTTGTGACATTTTCAAAAAATTAAATTTCCTTCAATTTGTTTCTTACTTGTTGTTTTCCCTTTGTTTGTCCCAAAGACTTCTCCTCTCAATGCATTATCTCAATTTTTACTCCAAAGAAGCTGTCACATTGCTATTTCCAAAGCTGTCACATGGAGCGGGGGTGTGTTTGTATTACAAACTTAGGGTTTTCTATAATATACCTAATAAATGTGTGAATCTCAACTAAGTTTAGTTTATTCTCTGCACAGTTATGCTGTCATGCAACTCTTCAAATAGAAAATGAGAGTGACAAGCTATAAGCTATACTAAAATTAAAACACCATAAATTGAACGTCCACATCTTTGGACAAGTCTAATTTCAATGCTGTTATCCTATATGAATGGTAATATGACCCTTATTTATTCTCCCATGACGTGCATGTTGGAGTTTGTAGCTTTGTTACTTGTGATTAAGAGTATGTTGTGACTTGAAAATTTAAAGCTCCATAAATTAAACGTCCACATCCTTTGACAAGTCCAATTAAGAGTATGCTGTGATTGAAGTTTTGAATAGCGATTTTTAACATAGTATTCAAAATTATAAAATTTCTAGATTAGAATCTACGTATTGTGAAATTTTAAAATATTTATTTATGTTTCTATCAAAGTAATGTTAAAAGAAATCTTTGGATATATTTCACAAAACTACCATGAACATTGGGCTTTTACACAAGATTACCATAACTTTTTATTAGAAAAATTATCATAAATTATTTTCACGAAATTATCATGTCTAATGACAGTTAATTAAGTAAGTTGTCGTGTGCTTCATCCTTGTATGACAAAGATAAAGACTCATATGGGATTTTTAACCTCTCGGCATCAAATTTGATATCCATCATGGTGGTTCTGAAATTAATCTTTAAGAAAACGGCTTTGTCACCGATGAGACCACGAGATGATATCCTTCTCACCATTATGAAGGGAAGGTAGAAGGAGTAATGGCGAGAATTTTAGGACAAGAAGAGTTTTCAAGAGCAAAGGGAGGAGATTTCCTCAATTCCCCATCGATCGCCATTAATGGTTGAGTAGATGGGCGTGTCTGAGGAAGAAGGAGAAGGGCATTTTGGGTTTTCCAAAATCTGCCTTCAAATGATTGTACGATGGAGGCCCAACACAAATCACGCGAACTGCAAAATGATCCACACATTCAATAATTGGAGGGCCGGTCACATGTAGTTTCAATTTTTGGGGCCTGGACACAATTTTCCCAAAGAAGGTAAAAAGAAAGAGTAAGTAATACAAAAAAAGAAGTTCAAGCGCCAATTGCCTGCTTTCAATTTAGAGCTTCATATTATTCAAATTGGTGTAACAACAACAAGCCAATGCTAATACTCTCACATGGAAAATGAAGCAACGGCCATAGATACCTTAACGCTGCATATAAGTCCAACTAATATTCTCCGCTAGTTCAATAGCAAACCGTAGCTAGTTCATCTCTGCATGTTAGTGGTTCGTCGGCCTAACTGAGAGACGCATGCCATAAAGAGAGGTACGAACTCTGTATTGACCAAACAATTGTCGCATTTTCAAGCTATTCAGTGGCTCTTTGCTTTCTGCAGTTTGTGTTTGGTTTGATTCCTAAACTTAAATGAATTTGAGAATTGTAATTACTTCAGGAATTGTATTTTTATATTATCAGCTAAAGTTATAGATCATCAAGATATAATGTTGGAGGACAAACAAGTAGAGAACTGGCCAAGTATTGAAAACTCTGTGGCTAAAGTGATCACTTATAAGACCATGTATTAACTTATTCTATGGATCTATCTTAGAAAACAGTAAGCTTATGGGATGTCAAGGTTGATCACAATGTTTTGTTTCAACTATGACTTCTACAATTTTAGTTGCGAAAATGTACTTACAAAACCAAGTTGCACCCAAATTGAGTTCATTACAACTGAGCTGCAAAGTATTTTAATTATAATGAAACAAACAACTATAATTTTGATTATAAATCTTTTATAAGTTGCAATTGCAATTATGATTATAGTTATCGATGACCAATCAAATAATTCCACATCATATACAGTTTTCTTAAGACATTATATAAAAGCTTAGCATAATAAATAGTAAACATGGTTGGTTTCTCCATGCACTTAGCTGATCTTGATGTGACACACATCTACATCTCCATTGTTCAGATCATTAACATATCCATATCATAGCTAACAGTATGCCGTACCACTAATAAACCACACTATCTAAGTATGTGAAGGAATACACCAAGAAATTGTACTCCGTTAATTAACAAAACCCATTTAGATGACAGAATTAGCACCATAGATTTATCAATTATCATGAAAATTATATGCTAGGACCCACTTATCACAAGCATATTTATACACATTCCTACCGATTTCCTAGTTGTGACATTTTCAAAAAATTAAATTTCCTTCAATTTGTTTCTTACTTGTTGTTTTCCCTTTGTTTGTCCCAAAGACTTCTCCTCTCAATGCATTATCTCAATTTTTACTCCAAAGAAGCTGTCACATTGCTATTTCCAAAGCTGTCACATGGAGCGGGGGTGTGTTTGTATTACAAACTTAGGGTTTTCTATAATATACCTAATAAATGTGTGAATCTCAACTAAGTTTAGTTTATTCTCTGCACAGTTATGCTGTCATGCAACTCTTCAAATAGAAAATGAGAGTGACAAGCTATAAGCTATACTAAAATTAAAACACCATAAATTGAACGTCCACATCTTTGGACAAGTCTAATTTCAATGCTGTTATCCTATATGAATGGTAATATGACCCTTATTTATTCTCCCATGACGTGCATGTTGGAGTTTGTAGCTTTGTTACTTGTGATTAAGAGTATGTTGTGACTTGAAAATTTAAAGCTCCATAAATTAAACGTCCACATCCTTTGACAAGTCCAATTAAGAGTATGCTGTGATTGAAGTTTTGAATAGCGATTTTTAACATAGTATTCAAAATTATAAAATTTCTAGATTAGAATCTACGTATTGTGAAATTTTAAAATATTTATTTATGTTTCTATCAAAGTAATGTTAAAAGAAATCTTTGGATATATTTCACAAAACTACCATGAACATTGGGCTTTTTACACAAGATTACCATAACTTTTTTATTAGAAAAATTATCATAAATTATTTTCACGAAATTATCATGTCTAATGACAGTTAATTAAGTAAGTTGTCGTGTGCTTCATATTTGACAAACTGAGGACAGTTTGTTGCCTTTACGTATTTATGTACCTTATTGTCCTCTCCTCTTTTCCTATTTTCCATGGGTAATTTAGGATTTTTGTCCACTTGTTGGCAACTATTTTCGATAGTTTTATGACTTTTCCCTAGTTGAAAAAGCTTAGGGTGATTTTGTGAAATATTTTAGTAAAATAATTATAGGAGATAATAAAAGCAAGAAATTTGACCTTGTTTGAGCTTCTAGTCGAGGATTTAGTAGGATCTGGGCCCAATGGGCCACCTGGAATTCAGTTCTGTGTTGTGTGAGCATTCGTCAGGACAGTCGGTAAAATGGTGACTTGGTAAATAATGAAAAATATAGAAGACGTCAAGGTAAAAGATTCTGATGTTGCATTAATCAATTGGAGAAGAGATGATCTAGTCTAGGCTTGAGAAGTTGATTTTACAACTTTTTTTAAGCTGTTATTATGCATATAACCTAGATTTTACACATAGGCTAGCCAGACTATCTCACGACAATAAGCAGCTGACTCGATCAATCAGGTATCCACTTAACTTGACTGAAGTGTGAGACATCTGCACTGAACTCATCTTTTGGTCATGGCCCATGGACCTAACCCAAAAAGTCCAGACACTATGATAAAGGTTCATGACAGTCGAACTCTGCTCAGTTCAGTTACCATGCCTAATCTTAACCTAGCTTGTTTTTATTGCGGTTTGCCTAATTGGAGATGATTGATTCAAATCGAATCATATCATCAACATACCATGTTAGGAGATACCAATCAAGTAACCAATCTCTCTGATTGCCAACTTCCATGACTTACTTGATATTCACATTTGATTGTATTACCTTGCACCAATGAGGTCCTACCACATAGACTAATTTGCAGGCCAAGTAACTAACATGACTAACCTCAGCCCCCCAAGATGGTGACACGTGTAGCGCCCGATCTACCCAGACAATTAGTATAAATATGCCACTTTAAACTCAAATAAATGGATCACCATTTAAACCTCGGCTCGATACCACTGACCTTGGTCTATGATATCCTCCTCTCAAAAGCCTAACCTAATTACCTATTACTTTGACTTTCATGATCAAGAGTTTTATTTAAGCATCAGAGGGGGTTGGTGGACAACCCACCATCGGCAATCTGATATTTTTCTGTGCATCTCAGGAAATCTTAACCGAAGATCATCACCAGACATCTAGGAAGATCACAGGGCCCTCAATGTTGAGTCTAATCTTGCAGACTCAATATATCAGGTTTTTCCTTGCATCAACCGCTGTAATAATGTTTTTTTAGTTAAGTTTGTTAATTCACTTTAAAAATCAAATACAGATTATATTTGCCAAACTCCAAAAATAGAGTAGATATGATTTGTATAACACTAGATATGCAAATTTTACTTACCTTCAAAAGATGCAAGAACAATTTCACAGAAGTATCATGAATTCTTAGAGGTTTGTATGAGAAATATTATAAAGTATTTTTATTAGAGAAAATATCGTTAAATTGTTTTCACTAAACCCCAATGAGTGACAAAGTTTTAGTGTAAATTGACACATGATACACATGTGACATGTTTTACTTTATGTAACTACTTATCATATATTTCTCTTAATTATTTGATTTATCTTTTAGACCTTTGAATTATGCTATTAATGTCGCTAGAATATTTTTCTGATAATATAGAACATTTTTCTAGATTTGAAATTTATAATAAACTTTTCTTATGAAAATAGTTTATAATACTTGTGTCCAAATGCGTGAAAGTTAGGGTAAGTTTGACAAACTCTCTAAAAACTTGGACAAAATTGATCCTTGTTTTTTAAATAAAAATGACTTTGTTCCGTTCCATTAAATGAGTAGGTGAAAAAAATTCATTTTAGAGGCCTCTTTCAAATTGACCTAGTTTTCCTAGGCAAAAAAGTCACCTAAAACTTGTTGTGTTTTTATCCAACATCGTTCTTAGATCAAAACAGAACCAACTTATTTCAAAACTGTACTGGTATTGAGCCATGGTTTAGGCCCTCAGTATTGGATAGTTTGCCAAAGTGATCCTTTTGCTCTTACTATGTGCACATAAAATTCTTACAAAAGATGTTTGGGCATTTAGTAGGTTCCCGTCCAAATTTTTGGCTCCCCGACAAAGAACATCTTATGCAGTACTTTCGATTTGATTGCAAAACAAAAAATGCCGTAGACTTCGAGATAGTGATAAGACGGCATGCGGGATTTAAGGACTAATCAATAAATTAAACTAATTAAGGTTCTTAAAACGCATGAGGTCATTAGGAAGAGGATGAGGCACGAGGGATTTTTCTCACAACAACGACTAATTTGGTGCGAAGGAGATTGTGACATCCTTGGAATCTGATTGATTGCTTTAATCAATGTATTAATCCAAAGATATGGGACCAAGTAGCTCTGCTTATAATTTGTAGAAAAGATTACATTTCTAAATTTTATAATGGGATCAAGGACTACTAAAGTTATGTGAAGGCTTATTCTCATTTATGTCTAATTTGGGATTTTTTTCCCTCTTGTCGATAGTCTTTTTCTCTGGGGCTTGTTTGGTATGCAACAATTATAAATGCAACAAATAATAATGTAGAAATTGTTGTATGAGGATTTTTGTAGGAAAATTGATTTAGTCAGTTGTTTGGATATCTATAATTTATTTTTATAGAAAATGCAAATTTAGAATTTGATTAATAGCAAAAGTTGTTGCATTTGCATCTTTATGAAAAACTATATTTTTATTGCAAATCAAGTATTTATTCAGTTTTAAATTTTAATATGATTTACAATTTGGGCATTGGACTCTATACTAATTGGATGACAAGAGATCAACTTTTAAAATTTTATTTTTATTGCGAGCAATGTAGCATTTATTAGAAGCAAGTTTGTTGAAGTTTTTTATTTAAATAGTAAGCTGATTATTATTCTCAACTATTATGTTGCTAAACGAAACATTGGAAAATAGAAGTTTGATTGTAATAATATTTATTGTTTTATTTCATGTCAACTTAACAGTCCCATTGAGGTTTCTTTTCGATTTCATGAGAGTTTTTTTAATAATGTTCTATTTTTATTTATAATGTGTTTCTAATAGGAGTTTTTTAAATTGTGAAGTGTCCCTTTTCTCTTCATTTGTAGTTTATATTTATACATTTTTATGACCTTAGCTATAACTCTTTGTAAAAAGTCAAAATCTAATAGGATGACGCTATTGGGGACAAAGAGGCTTTTGGAACCTGGAAAACTTAGGGACAATCTTACCCCACAAACGCATTACGGTCACAGTTAAATCTTGAGATATGGCATGATCACAATGAAATGAAGATTAATTGAAAATGCCAAAAGAGGTAGGGAATAATGTTGCTAAGTTATGTTTTTATTTATAGAAAGTGGAGAGATTTTGGAAGTTTGTTAGGGTGTGTGCATGATGGGCCTCCATAGTTTCATCATGGGCCATTGGATCCCCACCTTTAATTTAAAACAGATAACAGGAAATCCAACATCTTTCTTTCCTTAGACAAAATAAAAACAATGAAAGCAAAGCCTGCGAGAGTACATTATTTCGGGACTGAAAAAACTGATTAAAATTACCATTTCTGAAGATATATGCAAATGCAACGTCCCGTGTGAACAAATTCTTGTGCCTTTTATTTATTTATTTATTTATTTTTTATTTTGAAATTAGATGCTTGATATGTTCTTAGATTTTCTGGAATTTGGTGGCTTTTGGACTTAGATTGTGCTGAGAAACTTATGTTTGATTCGATTTTGTAGCAGATACCTAAAGTGCGTCAACAATGAATTTTGCATTTGTAGGGCACCGAAGAAATTTTAAATCTTACATATTATTATTATTATTATTATTTTGAAATTAGATGCTTGATATGTTCTTAGATTTTCTGGAATTTGGTGGCTTTTGGACTTAGATTGTGCTGAGAAACTTATGTTTGATTCGATTTTGTAGCAGATACCTAAAGTGCGTCAACAATGAATTTTGCATTTGTAGGGCACCGAAGAAATTTTAAATCTTACATATTATTATTATTATTATTTTTTATTTTGTTGATTGCAAATTCTTGTATGTTTTACAACGAAAGCTGATAGTTTCAGGATATCCTAACACTGTGTTTGGGAGTTCCCTAGGAGAAGAAAAGGAAAGGTAAAATAGGGAAGAAAAAGATAAGGAAGGGAAGAGCAAATATAGTATCTTGTTTGGGAGTTTAGCAAGGAGAATGGAGGGGAACTTAGTTCATCATGCTTGGAAGTTCTAAGTAAGGGAAGGGAAGGGAAAAAACGGTTTTATAATCAAATCTGATCTATTAAACCATAGTAATAGAGAGCCAAATACTAGATTTTTAAGTTTACCATAGTGATAGAGAGCCAAATACTAGAGTTTTAAGTTTACTTTCCCTACCCTCCTCTATACCCAATTTAGAGGGGAATAAAATCACAACTTTTTTATGGAAATTTTACTTCCCCTACCTTCAGTTACTTTTCTTAAAAAAAAAAACTCCCAAAAGGAGTTGAGTGTTATTTTTCTTTCCCTTACCCTTTGGCTACCCCTCATCTGAACCCACTGTAAAATAGTTTTTGAATGGGCTTTTATATTGGTCTTATTGTTATTGTACTGAAGAGCTTGGTACAATTGGAGACATCACCCAATTCGGCCCAGTGTGCAACTTAGTTTAAGGATTGACAGTAAACTTAGGAGATAAAATTGAACGAAAAAAATAATTGGAGATAAAATATCTGTCACTTGAATTTGGAAACTATTATAAAAGGATTTCATCATATTAGACCCTAACTTTTTGTTATTTATACATTAGACCCTCAAATATTCATACTTCTAAATTATACCTTCCAACATTCATAACGGGGGTTACTTAAAACACCATAACAAAATTGCAGCAGTAAATTAAAATGTGAGGGTGTTTTTAAAACTTATTAGTGGAATTCGTAATCTAATTTACTTTTTTTTTTCTTGATAACCTAGCCCGGAATTGAACCCAAGATCGTGGGAGTCATATTAGAACCTCCAAACTGTCCAGATCACTTGGGGGTGGATTACGGAATGTAATTTAAAAATATAAAGATTTGAGATGAAATATAGAATTAACGGAGATATAGGGCCCTAATATGACGAAAACCCAAATTAAAAATAGCTGCACTAGGCTTTGTTATTTTCCAGCTTCATTTGTTGAACATAAGCAGGCTAGGTGGGAAAAAAAAAATCAAAATCATTTTTAATATAAACGGGCCGGACCCCCATAAACACGAACGAGTCTAAGTCTGGCCCATTTCAGCATCGGAGCAGAACCATCTTGGATCTCATAACAAAAGTCCGTCGTTTGTTTCTAAAGAGGAGATCGGTGAGTGACGGCGACGGAGAAAGATGACGGTGTTCCACTTCTTCAACTGCGCGATCCTCACCTTCGGCCCTCACGCCGTTTACTACTCCGCTACTCCTCTGTAAGTCACTTCACTGAGTTCTTCTAATTATGGATCTGCAGTTGTTATCGTCTTCGATCTGTTGACTTGTTAGTGGATGATTATCTGATCTGAATCTTAAGGGCCCAGGGAACCCTAGGTTGTTCGCAGATGTCAATCGCTGGATTTTTGGATTATTATTATTATTATTATTATTTTGAAATTAGATGCTTGATATGTTCTTAGATTTTCTGGAATTTGGTGGCTTTTTGGACTTAGATTGTGCTGAGAAACTTATGTTTGATTCGATTTTGTAGCAGATACCTAAAGTGCGTCAACAATGAATTTTGCATTTGTAGGGCACCGAAGAAATTTTTAAATCTTACATATTATTATTATTATTATTTGTGGAAAGCATTGTAATTCTTGTTTCTAGTGAACATTGGTATGAAGGATTGGTATATGGGTCGAGACAATCGGAGTAAAGCATATGAGGGGATTAGATATGGTTGAGATTGTTAGAACCTGGAGGAGAGAAGATTGGTAAACAATTCATGATTCAATTAGGGCATTAAACCAAGTATGTATACAAGATATAAATGATATAATCGGCATGAAAGGTGTCATTACCTATCAATACAAGTGATCTCCTAAAATAAAGCATGTTATAGCAAAGTGCTCGGGAGAATGTGCAACAAAGAGCAACTGTAGGGAAGATTGATGCACTTTATACAAATGTCATCGATCAGCTTCATTGTGGCATTTTGTCAAAGATTTGACTTCAAACATCATTCTTCTTTTTTCTTTCTCTCCTTTCCTTTTCCCTCGCTTCCTATTTCTCTGATTGGATTTTATAAGAACCAAGGAAATCAGGAATGCAAAGACCTTAAGGAGCTACAAAACATTGGACTTACGTGAGAATGCATGGAATCTCTATGGCGAGACCATATGTCACCATATAGGTCATTTGAAAAGTAACACCAAAGACCCAAAAGTACACATTGTTGACATTCTTGGGAATGACGTTGCAACTTGCTTGACCAAAAATCTATATGAGATTCAGAATTTATGAGTTTCAAGTGAGATGCCAAGTCTCAAGAAATTCTAAGGTATTGAACATTAAACCAAATAGTTTGTGGAAATTAATACCATTACAGTTTTAAAAGTGTCATGCCTTAGCACCTCAGATAAGACAATTTTGTACCTTACGCCTTCCATATCGCCGGATGATGAAGGTTACTAAGGAGAGCATCAAGAGCTTGCCTAGGAGCCTCAGGCACTCGCCTAAGGTTTGTGCGACAAGACATAAAAGGTGTATGAATTTTGGAGGGTACAAAAGGTGTCCAAAACAAAGTAATTTTTTTGAATTTTTTATTCCCTTTTCTTGGTTGATTTTTGCTAAATAAATACATTTTTTGGATTTTTTCCCCTTTTGTTGTAATATACCTGATCGCCTTTATCATTTGGAGGACATGCCACAATTTGAACCTTGAAAGTTTAACTTTGTCGCTTAATTATCTATGTTAGTAGTTACTAGTTAGTAATACTATTTAATATTTGTTACTTACTACTATGGTTTGTCTTGTTAGGTATTGTAATCTGTGACTATAAAAACTCGGTAATGATTAATTTGTTAGTGGGAGAAAAGAAGATTGATAAATTCTTTCCAATATGTTAGGATTAAGCTAAGTATATATGGCGATATACAACTGATACAGTCATGATGATGACGTTGCCTACTATCTCCTAATAATATAAGGATTAAATTGGAATTCAACATAACAATTATCTATTAAAGAAATATAATGCTCGGATCTTGGTTTTGTATCCATGTATTTTGAATATTTTGCTTTATTCGGTTAAATTCTTAGAAAAAGGTTGAACAAGGTGTAGTAAACACTCTTAGTGGGAAAATAAAAATATAAGAGATAAATAATCTTTATTACCAGGAATGCTTTATGCATCAAAACTTTTTGCATGTAAGAAGTGTGCCTAAGATAGGATAAGGAATGCGTAATCTATGAGAAGGTACATGTAACTGCTACTAAAAATTAATTATACTATTTCCCAAGAATAAAGGTACATGTTTATTATTGTAAGTATTGTTATCATTATTGTTATTGTTAACACACACATATTGCATTCAAAACTGGTCAAACCGAAGCCAAAATCCATATCAAAACTAACCAAACGTCCCAAAACTAAATGCTCAAACTTTTAAGAGCAACCAAGCCTGTAACCAGATGATTGATCCTTATGATTTTCTTGAAACCAATGGTAAATCAAATAATAACTCATTGTATTCATTAACCTTTATTGCTCAATATCTAGTTGTTGTGTTACTAATTTTGGCAACTCGGATTGGGAATGCACCATGAATCGGGTTGTTGGACTAGATCAAAATGGGATGGTTGAGTTCACTTGGGTTATACTGGGATGGGCTAGTAAAAAGTCCCTTAGTTCCACACCACTTTGTTAGGTATATACCTTTTGGGATTGTTGGTTTGAAGACTATAGCTGAGGTAAGGGATAGAAATTTAAGGCCTCATCTAACCAACTACACTGTAGTATGCATGGAGAATTCTGTGCAGTTCATGATTATATCCTTTATCACTCTCATCTTCTCCTCTTTGGAGCTGATTTGTTGTATAATTAGGAAGCTTCCAATTATCTGGGAGATGATTTTAAATTCTGATTATGGTATCATTATGTTTATGCTAGATTCTCTATTGAATCATATCACTGCCTTTGTTCCTTCTTAGTTTATTGCCAGGCAGTACCCACTTTCTATTCAGAATTGGTCATATACTATTGTCTTAATGTTTGCATTTATTTATCGCTTCAGGAGTCCATTTCATAACTGAAGCAGTTAATGTTTTGTTTTAAGTGTTTCTGATTATCAAGAATTTTCCTCATTCGCTGATGATTATGCAGATCGGAGTATGACACTGTTGGCACTTCTATTAAAGCTGCTCTTGTTTATCTTGGAACTGCATTAGTGAAGGTTTGTTCCCTTGTTCATATAGCCTTCAAATATGCTTGAACTGCTTAGGTATCTTTGTAAGAACAAATATTCATGGTAAAGGCCAACTAGGTCATGTATTGGTATGCACTCTTAACTCTAGTGACTATGGTATTTAACTGAAGAACTTCAATAGAACCAGTACTTCTACTAGAAAGAACCAGGTATTATTGTCAAACAATTTCACAAAAACAATTAGTTGCAGTGGGAATCTTTTAAGCGTACAAGACCAAGAAAAGATTAGGTGTTCGATCCATGTGACTAAGGGTTTGATTTGATTAGTTCAAATCTAAGTTGCATGGATACGGGTATGAGCACCGGTACGGGTGCGGGTACGTGACACGTCAAATTTGTAAAAGGTATGGTACGGGGTCATGGCTGAAATGCATGTTCTGAAAGCATAGTTTTGAACTAGATATGTAAACGACCCTTTGAAATCGTAGCTTAGAATTGAATATGGGCCAAAATGAGCCCGACGTTTGCCAAAATGTGTATGATGAGTGTTTTAAATTAAAATTATATTGTATAATTGAGTACATATCTGAATAAGTTTATGTCTATATTCAAGGAGTGTCCAAGAAGTGTCGAGTACAGGTAGTGTTGGGTAGTGGGTAACGTAGCGCGGAAGAACGATCTTCGAATCCACGAAGAACTCCGAATCTATGAAAAGAATATAATAAAGAGGAATTTTATTGATAAAAAATTATCTAATACTATGAGGTTTACAATCTTTCTTCTTAAATAGATAAACAAAGCCTACTCTTAATAAGAACATAATCCCTAAAAGAAAGAAATAATTTAAAATTATCTAAAAGACTATAATAAAGGAAATAAATCAATTTCAAATTGAATTAAAATTGATTTTGTTTCCTAATCTAAATTGACTCTAACTTTATTACTAAAAATAAACTCAAATCTGATTATTTTCGGATTTCAGCCAAAACTGGATATTACTGATGAGATTTTAAAAATCTGACAATCCGGTTGGCTCCGTCTCTCTGAGATAGGTGATTTACATATATAATATATCAGAATCCGCCTTCTGGATTGAAATATATAATTATTTCTTTGCGGAAGTCAATAATATGTATGAGTCCACATTTAGCTCGTGATTGTCCCGCTCCTTCATGAAATTATCCGTTAAGCATCCTACATCAGTCTCTCCTTGTTGAAAGAAGCTTGACCCCGAGCTTATATTTGCTTGAATAGTAGCTTCATTGATAAACATTTTTCTTTACCTCCTCTGCTAAGACTTCTTCTGCTAGGATTGATTTTCTCTATTTGTTCTTTTACCTCATCTACTAGGACTTCTTCTGTATCAAACTTGTGTATGAATCTTTCCTACGGCATGTGTATGTAACTGGTGGCATGTAACTCTGTAGTTGACATCAAAAACTCCTCCAAATATTTTCGTTGTTGTTTCTCATATTCTAGTGCTGGTGGTATCATCTCTTCATTGTTGAAATAATTGATGATCATTGCTTTCAAAGAAGAATTTTCCAAATACTCCATCCCTAATTCTTTAATCTCCTTTGCTCTGGACCCTCCACCAAGCAAGTTACACATATCATTAATCGTCTCGCTCTTAATTCTACCATTCTCCTCCATTGCAACAACATTTGTAGCTGTAATATCACTCATAATAGCTTCAAAATTTCATGCATAATACCTATCTTCACTCACATATCACCATCAACATCAGGAGTCTCAGTCATAAAGGGGCTTGCAGCTCAAGAGGAATCTCAGTAGTGGCATGTTTTTCTTTCCTAGTTACAACCAAGGCATAAACCTCTTCAGATAGCTTCAAGTCTTCTGTGAAAGCTTTATTATCTACCATCAAAATTTTTTTCTTATCAGTAGTCTCTCTATCATGGATGGAGGCATATCATGGATGGAGGCATGAGTGCAATTCGACGTCCATCTTTCTTGAAGATATAGACATTATCTCTTCTCCTATGGGAAGCACTAACATCGAACTGACATGGCCTACCTAAAAGTATATGACAAGCATCCATCTCGATCACATCACACAACATCTTATCAACATAATTGCTGCCGATGAAAAAGGCACCGATACACCTCATCAATCGCACATCATTGCCCTTGCGAATCTAGTCAATCTTGTAGGGAGTGGGGGTGTTTCTCTATTTTCAAACCTAACTTCACCATACGCCGAGAAACAAGATTCTTGCTACTGCAATTGTCAATGATAACATCACAAATCTTCTGCATTTCGTGCGGAAGATATTGTGTTTTTGAGATGGTTCTTCTTTCTTTATTTCTTCTTCAATGCTCTTCACAACTCCAGATTTTTGCTTAGGGACAAATTGGAGTTGCTCAATCCTTCCATGATCATAGTTAGTGTGTGAATTCGGGTATTGGTTGAGTACATAATAATATGTTGAAAGAAAACGAGCTTTCATCAATTTCTTCATCGTCTCCCATGATCGGATTTTTCGCTTCTGTTGACATGCTCGATCCTCGCATAATGATTGCCACCAAAAAGATGCTTTACCCTTAAGTCGATAGGCTATTCGTTTAACCTTCTGATCTTCTGAAATTCCTAAGTATCTGAAAAATCTCTCCACCTCATCAATCCAATCAAGAAAATCATCTACATCGAGTTTTTCATTGAAAATCGGTAAATCAACCCTCATATTTTCAGTATCATATATATCCATCTTGAATAGTCTCGACGATCATGATTTTAGCGAGGGGCATCATTTTCATTGATGTTGCTGTTGAATTCTTCTTGCAGAGTCCTAGCACGTCTTTGGCGACCATCAACGTGATCTCGAACTCATCCCAGGTTCAAATGGTCCATTGCTAACGCAAGTCGGTCTAAATGAGTCTTAATCTGATTCGGGTAATAGGGGCTTCATCGCCAGCAATCGGATCGGAAACAAGGCTTTGATACCAATTAATGCAGCTCGAAACTAATAAATCTCGGAATCCACCATGGGTTGTTCTTCGAATCCACAAAGAACGATCTTAGGATCTACGAAGAACTTCGAATTCACGAAGAGTACATAATAAAGAGGAATTTTATTGATCAAAAGTTATCTAATACCATGAGGTTTAGAATTCTTCTTCTTAAATAGATAAACAAAGCCTACTTCTAATAAGAACAAAATCCCTAAAAGAAAGAAATAATTTAAAATTACCTAAAAGACTCTCTATAATTAAGGCAACAAATCAATACAAATTGAATTAAAATTGATTTTGTTTCCTAATCTAAATTGACTCTAACTTTATTACTAAAAATAAACTCAAAGCTGATTATTTTTGGATTTCAGCCAAAACTGAGTATTACTGATGAGATTTTAAAAATCTGACAATCCAGTTGGCTCCGTCTCGTCGAGGTAGGTGATTTACATATATAATATGTCAGAATCTGTCTTTTTGGTTGAAAGATATGATTGTTTTTGTAGAAGTTAATAAGACGTATGAGTCCGTATTTAGCTCGTGATTGTCCCGGTCCTCCATGAAATTGTCCGTTAAGTGTCCTACATCAATGGGTACGGCTTCATGATAGAAGTACCCATGCAACATCTGTTCAAATAATTTTTTGAACTTGACCATTATTATTTTCACTTCGTAAATTGACTTGAGATTAGATATATCCACAAGAAAAGTATACTACAGCAATTTATGTCTTTGGTCATGGTCATTTAGTTCAAATCTGCCTATGTCTGCACTATACGTACCATTCTTGAAAATTTCCTATATTTTTGCCCCAGGATACTTTTTCAATTCACTTGATAGTAGCTCATGCTCTCAACACATCAAAAAGGTTTTTTTGCATGTTGAAAGTAAGAAGAATGTAATTTTCTTGAAATATTTGGCTTGCTATCTGAAAATTACTAATAAATAGTGAAATGCCCTTAGTTAAAATTATCTGAGGTCTAACATAAAGGACTCAGACTAATTATTTTGTAAATGATACCCAAAATGCTACCCTACTAAAATTGTGAATCTAGATGAATTCGACATTCGTGAAGATGAAGTGATAGGAAATGGCCCTTCCCTTTCCATATAACTGTACCTGTGTAGCAATCTTCTTTGCATGAACGAAGTTAGCATTCTGGTATGGGTATCAAAAGAAGGTTCCATGGGTTCTTTATTGACCTTTTTGAATACCGATGTGGATATTTTTTATAAGGGAACCAAGCCAGTGCCTAAGACATCTGTATGTTTCTTTTCCTTACTAAACCCAAACTTTTACCAAGTTCTAGAAGCTAATACATCTCCATGTTAGCTGGAACTGCTAAACTTTAAGTGGTCATATAGTCATGCCGGCGGTCTCCTATATATTTCTAATGTTATCTTTAAGTTTTGTGAATATGATTTTGGTTTTCTTTCAAATATAACTTTAACTTTAGAAGCAGGGTTTTTGGTACAACATTCGAAGCAGTTCTCTGTGGTTTGTTTAAGCCATCAACTATTTTGAAATGAAAGGATATTTTTAATCGGTTGTACGGTGTGCTATGATCTTATTATGTTCTACTTTTCTTGCAGCTTATATGCCTAGCAACTTTCCTCAAAGAACCTGAGACTGACAGCTTTGATCCATATCAGGTACTCTCTCAGTACAATATACATATTTTTCCTTACAGAAGTTCATTTACGAAATGAATTGTTTGACAGATTTTACATTGATTTATTACAGCTGATATTTTATCCGAGAAAATATGTTATACAGAGCAAGCTATAGATTGACATATTTGTCACCCAAGATTCATCCCTGCAAATTAAGCTACAACTTAGTCATTCCATATTTATCATAGTGAACCTATATTTACTAAATGGAACATCTTAGCTATTTTACAATTGCTTTGGTGCTTGGCTTGACTTCAATTTTTTTCCTTGTATTTTCAGGAATTGTTGAAAGCGCTTATTGGGTTTGTAGACGTTGCTGGACTTTATTTTGCATTGACACAGTTGACTCACAGAAACATCTCTCAGAATCACAAATTCCAAGCTGTTGGACTCGGTAAGATATAGGTCTTTCAGGTCCTTTTCTTTCTACTTAATTAAGATACAAGTCCTGACTTTAGTTTATGAAACTTTTTCCATGTGCTGGAATTCTAGAATTATAACTTCTTTTCTTAAGAAAGCCTGCACGTACCTTCCCTTTTGTAATTGTGATACTAGTGTTGTCTAGACTTTAGGAAATACTCTTTCCTCATTCATCTTATTAAGTCATTGTCATTTCTGTCCTTTTACTTCTTTCCTCTCCCTCAGCAGCTGGATTTTAAGATTTCAGATTTTACTTTAGATTGATTGCTTAAGTGAAATATAGTTCAAATTATGTGATAAAAACTTAGTTTGAGGCTGATTAACTGGCTTAGACAAGGCTCCATTGGTTGTGGTTATAATTGTGGCAACTGAGAAGTAATCTTTCAAGAGAAATTATATAAGTACTCCTTTAAGCTTATGCAATTTCATCAACTTTATTGCCTTGTTTGGTACGTGGGATGGAATGCCAATTCCCACTTCTCATTCTTTGGTACCAAAACAAACGTGTTTTTGGAAGCTAGAAATATCATTCCCACTTCTCATCAAATTCCCACGTTGTATGTGAATGGCCATTCCCGATGAAATGTTAGGGAATGGGCATTCCCACTTAAGTGCGAATAAAAAATACATAAATTTCAAATATGCTCATTCTCTAATTGCACCCAAACATGAGAATGGAAATGAGCATTCCATTCCGACATTAATTCCATTCCATTTCTTGTTTCATTCTATTCTCACTTCACTCGATTCTCGCATACTAAACTAGGCAATGCGGGTGATAGCATTTACTACACAAGGACTACTGTTGCCAATGGTAAGGTTAAAACCTGTCTCCCTATTGTTTAGAAAATTGATAAGTTCTTACCCTTTCATCTAATTGGGAGGGTAAGATTCCACCTGTTTATATAAACAATGAAGACAATGTTAAGTGTTTGTACCCCCCTTTTTATTTCTTCATTATTACTAATACTTTCTGGCAGAGATGAGAAATGTATTTTGTGCTCTCCTTTTATGTTAAAGGAGCTAATCAATAAGCTCTGCAATTTTTCTTGCGGAGTACAGCCTCCATCTTCCCTTAACTAATACTGCTTGGTTATTCATTTGCAGGTTGGGCTTTTGCAGATTCTGTTCTGCACAGACTGGCACCTCTCTGGATAGGAGCTAGAGGGTTGGAATTTACATGGGAATATATATTGCAAGGCCTTGAAGCAAATGCAAATCTGGTTTGATTTCCATTCTTCACATTGTACCATTGTAGAGACAGTTGCTGTTTTAGTTCAGTTATCAACTACAATTTATATGTCTGTAAAATAAGCTAATAATGTTTAGAAAATTGATAAGTTCTTATTTTTCTGGTTTCAGGTGTTTAATTTATCTCTTGCTGCACTAGGATCCTTGATGTGGCTAAGGAAGAACAAGCCAAAGACTTTGATTCCGATTATTTATGCATGTGCTGGGATTCTTGCAACAATGCCGTCAATCATCAGGTCCAGATCTCTCCCCATGTTTTTCCTTAAACATTACCCGAACAAATAGCATCTTTGATTTTTTTTCTTGATGATGTCAGCATTCTGGCCAGTCTTCTCTCGGTTTATAGGGTGACGGAAAATGCCTCGGCTTCTTTTATTGCTAAATCTTAAAATATTTTCAAACACAGATGACAAGCCTCCCAAGTAGATTATACATTGTCGAATTCAATTGGTGTTTCATGTGTGTATTCCCATGCTAACTAGGCTTGTCATTGTATTCTTGACATAGAAATAATTCAAGGATTTATTACGTGGGTTACAATTTGTCATTTTTAGAGAAACATAGTAGGGATTTCATCCTAGACTGAACTCAATATGTAGGTAAGGTCAGCTCTCAACTTAAGCTTAGATCAATGACAATGGTTATTCCAATTCTAAAAATTCTATACCTTGTGTTTTCTAATATTAGATGTCGCTCTGATTGATACCCAAGCACTCACTACCTTGTTTACTCTAACTAGGTGGGATACACTTGTGCTGCAGGTAGTCAAATAAGTTGATTCTTTATTTTAGGTTAGACACATAAGTATGGGACACAACCTTCTTCACCATTATCAATAAATTAGAAAAAATCTCTTTCTTTGATTAGGATATCTATAACAACCATTTTAGAGGAAAAGAATATCTGAGATAATTACAAGTCTATCATAATAATAAGGTTAAATATCAGAAAACCCCTTACCTTTGGATGATTATGAGAAAGCGACCATAACTTTGGAGTGATTGACATATAACTCTCCAAGACTTTCAAAATATCAGAAACCCCCTTAAGTTTAGGGGCTATGGGAAAAACACTTTAAGCTTTTATGAGGAAACCCTCTAATCAGCATTATTGCAATTTTCACTTGGATGGGTAAATTACGCATGGGGATATTTTGGCCAGTGAAAAATTAAGATTCCCACTTCTAGAGAGGTTTTGTGAAAAAATATTAAAGTTAAAGGTTGTTTTCTGATAATCCCTAAACTTATAAGAGATTTTCTAGTTTTTAAAAGTTATGGGGGTTATCTGATGTCTGTCCAAAGTTAAGGGGAGTTTTCTTATATTTAGCCTAATGATGTATGATAATTGGTGTATGGATCAGTTTACTTATAGGAAATTAGGAACGGAATTGAGGTCCAAGTTACTTACTGTTTCCCAAATGTAGATGGATCTAATGGTAGTGCATTGTTTTGAGTGATTATAATTAAGAGCGGTAAGAAGATGAATAATGATAGTGTTGTTGTATGGGAAGCAAGATGATAATATTTCTCATGGGGTCATCAAATTAATCAAAGGAAAAATGCTATGAGCCCCTAAATTCAAAAAGCAAACTCGCCTCCCCAAAGATTAAGTCAACAAGCCCTTTACCCTCAAAATTAACTTTTTTATGTGTTTAACCCCCTCCAGCTCAGCCGTACACCCTTAAGATACGGTATTTTGTCTAAATCCCGATTTTAGCCCCGGTGGTTAGGCTAAATTGCAATTAAATGCCCTGTAGTTTCACCAACATTGCACTTAAGTGACCCCTATTTTAAAACCGAGTAGATAAATACACCAAAATATTTAAATATAGCAGATCAATGCCCTGAAGTAAAAAAAATCTTGATGGTGTTATCATTTCTCTACGTATTGAAGAATATCATATAACACAGGGTACTAAAGTGTAACTTTTAGAAACTTTAGGGTATTAAAATGAGGTTATTTATAAATTGAGGGTATTTATATGCAATATTGGGTAAACAAGAGGGCACTAACATGCAACTTTAAGTAAATAAGAGGGTACCAAAGTGCAATATTTTGAAACTTTGGGGCATTTATCTGCAACATTTAAATACTACGGTTATTTGCTTGGTTTTAAAATAGGGGTCACTTAAGTGCAGGGTTGGTGAAACTATAGGGCATTTATGTGCAATTTAGCCGATGGTTATCACATATTTTGGAAAATAAAATCTGGATGCTGTCGAAAAATCTTTGCAGCTTCCTCCGTCATTATGGCTGGCATTTAATGTCAAAATGATGGGTAATTTGGAGGGAAAAGCCCCTATTTCCCTCATCAAATTATACGTAAAATATATCATCTTAAACCTCATTGAAGGCTTCTTATCTACTTCTTTTCATGGCAATTAACTTCTCCTCATAAATCCTCTTTACTCTCCAACCTACTCCTTCAAAATGTCAGAATATTTCCTCTTTTGCATGGTTACAACACAAGCAATGACGAAGCCGAGGGCATATGCATAGTAATTAATGTCTCTATCCAATTTATTAGCTTGAAGCATGAAGTCTCAGAGAGACTGAAACTCCCCTTCGGATATTTATCCGTGACGTTTAAATCTGAAAGGCAAAATAATTTGAGTTTTGCAGTTGAAAATGAGAACCGTAAGGCTAACATATATCATGGTCCCCGTAATATTGATTAATGGGAAAAATGCTATGACCCCCAAGACTAAGTCAAGTTATTTTCAACTGCACAACTCAAGTTATTTTGCCTTTAAGATTTAAACTTCAGGGACAAATATTCGAAGGGGAGTTTCAATCACTCTGACACTTCATTCTTCAAGCTAATAAATTAGGTAGAGCCATTAATTACTAAGATTATGCCCTCGTCATTGCTTGTGTTCGTAAGCATGCAAAGGAGGGGATATTTTGACATTTTGAAGGAGGACTAGGTGAGGGAGTAAAGAGGATTTAGGAGGAGAAATAAATTGTCATGAAAGAGATTAGATAGGAAGCCTTCAATGAGGTTGAAGATGATATATTTTACATAAGATTTAAGGAGGAAATAGGGCTTTTTTCCCTCCCAATTACCCGTTATTTCGGCATTAAATGCCATAGAGGAAGCTGCAGAGATTTTTGGCAGCTGATTTTATTTTCTAGTTCATGTGATAACCGTAGGGGGTAAAATAGGGGTTTAGACAAAATATCATATCTCAAGGGTATACGGCTGAACTGGAGGGGGTTAAATACATAAAAAAATTGATTTTGGGGGTAAAAGGCTTGTTGACTTAGTCTTAGGGGGGAGGGGGCGAATTTGATTTTGATTTGGGGGCTTATAGCATTTCCCCCTATGTTATATCCTTCTAATATTATCCAAAAACAAACTCCTTTTGTTGTGGAAATATTAAAATTAACTATTAAAAGATAGGGTGATTGATTGGGATAGGATAACAATATTTAAAGTTACTAATTGGGATGACTCTATTAAATATATTAATTAGGATAAGATTAGAATGTATAATATTTAAAAGGGTCAAGGTTAATATTGACCATGGAAAAATTTACTCAAACTCAAGACTTTTAAAGAGTATGATTTCTATGGAGTATCCCATTGTGCAAGCATGATCTAGAGTAAGTAAATGTTCTTGTATCCTCATATGCTTAGCATATAGTGAAAACATAAATGGAATGTGAAAGCATGATCGAGTAACTAAGTGTTCTTGTACCCTCATAAGTTTAGCATATATATCGGGATGATAGGGTAATTATTATGAAACCCCCTTCAAGTTTGGCCACTTATTATGAAACCTATTTTTTTCATTATCAAACCCCTTGATGTTAAAGAAACTGTTAAACCCCATTTATGTTTTACATTTTTTCTGTCAAATACCCCTTAACAATTGATGGGGAACAAGCAACAATGCTACTCTTCTTCCTCAAAGTATCTATAGACCTCATCTCCCCTTTCCCAACCAACATCGAGTCTTGAAGTGTTGGGTTTACCTCATATTCATTTGCTCATGGAAATGATAGTGAAAGTTTAAAGCTTTTGCTTGCATCCAGCCTTAGTATCAATGGTGAAGAGATATAGTGAAGTTTTTGTAGCTGTTTTGTTTTTTTAATAGAGTTTTTCAGCTTTGTATAGTTTTCTTTGGGGGTCTGTTTTCTTGTGTTGGATTTGTACTTATGAGGGTGTTTGGAAACTACAAAGGCTTACTTTTTGAAGTTTATAAGCTAGTCTAGCTTTTGGTGCCTTACGGCTTTTTATGACAAAATTTTTATAAGCTAATATGGCTTTTGTCTCATTGTTATTTGCTTGGTCAAACCTAGCTTATTTAGATGAGCTTATAGGCTAGTTTTTCAAAAGGTGGGGAACCCCAACTTTATAAATGGGCTTAAAGCTAGCTTATATGGGATGTTACTAAACACGTAGATATGGAAGAGCTAGCTTGTAAGCTACTTTGACCGAAAAATAAGCTCCCCCAAACACCTATATTTCATACATTGGTTATGAAAAAATCTGTCCTTACCTAGGAGAAAATAAAAATTGATCCTTGACGAAGAAAAATCAGTTGAAGAACAAGGTAATGTTTTCACACCCTGTGATTTAATAATTTAGTTTTTGTTTGGTGAAATTCTCAATTTCCTATCTATAGTTTTTTCTTGTAGAGCAATCTGAAATGAGAGAAAAATATGTTGAGAGGAAGAAGAAGAGGGTTGTTTTGGAATATAAATAGATTTGAACAGTTTTTTTAACAGCTGGGTAATGTAAAGATAATGTTAGGGGATTTCCTAATAAGTGACCAAATTTGAAGGGGGTTTCATAGTAATTACCCAAAGAGATAAATGTTGAGTTTATGTGATGGCTGCAGATTATATGTGATGAAAAACTTGAACTTGTAGAAGAAAACAACAATACTGAGCTTGAGGCTAGACTGCAATTGTAGTTGGCCTGCACAGTCTCCTTGACCCAGATAAACCAGTTCATTCAGTTGGCTTCAGGCTGGGTCCATATCAGTTTTGTTTTGTTTTGTTTTGTTTTTTTTAATAGACAAGACCCACAGTTTTGAAACTAAATTGTTGTGATCCAGTAATTTAAGACTAAGCCCCTTTCACATGAAATAATTTAAGACTAAGACCATATCAAGCATTACTCAAGGAGAAATTTTACTTGGATCTGCAACATGCTCTTTTATTTCTATACCGTAGTAGTTACGTGGACCTATTGCTTGTTAGCTATGAATAAATAAACTGATTATGAGCACTTCTACCCAAGAGTAATGTGTTGCCACATATATAATATGCACACTAAGACACACTTATGTCTAAATATTATAGTTCTCATTTTATCTGATGAAGTTACCTTTTCTGTAGCTCGATATGGTGTAGCCTGTATGGAGGTATCTGACGTACTCAGCTTATGTTTTAGTTTCTTATCTCGGTTTTCTCAACCATGCATTGTTTTAAAAAGCTTCCAGTTATATAATCATGCCTAAATTGCTTCCTAATTCTATTTCCACATAAATTCTTTTGTTATTTATTAAAATATTTTGGTTCTGCAGTTACCTGAGAAGATCTATGGGGTGGCAATCTCCCAAGGTGGTGGGTTTTGAACTATTCTCTTCCTTAATTATGGCCTTTATCAGTTTGCAGCTCTTCTCTGCATGCCAGAGGCCATCTTCATGAAGGATGCAAACTACAGAGAATTAATTCAGGAACGAGAGATGTTGCCCAGTTTACACTTCTTCAGGCTTTTATTCATTCAGCGATTTTGTACTAATCCAGCCTGACTAGTGCATTAGACAATTTGCCACTTGCTACTCCTGATTCTACTATAGCACTCTCAGGGTTTTGGACAACCTATTAATGTAATTTTAGTAAAATGAAACTTTAGTGCAAGTATTTATATTAGATGGTTAGCAAATGGAACTCTTTAGAGATTAGTTTTCTTTGTTTGATTTGGTCCAGAGTCGGAGAGCTTTGTGGTAGTGAAATAAATTGTCTATCAAAAAGGATTCAGTAGGGTAGAATACATTGAATGGTAATTTCTACATTTTTGGCTTTGTTGCTGACAACTATTTTCTATGCCATTGGGAAGCAATGAGATTCTGCAGCTTAAATTGTGCTCGTATATGTATCACAACAAATTATGTTCAATTGACTTGATTATTCAATTCACTTCATTCTGCAAAGGGAGTCATCAAATAACTACCAATTCTTTGTGAATCCAAATATGGGAATTAGTATGTGTAACCGTGTGATCATATCCTTGAACTTCTCTCGGTTACCCTCCGTACTTAGCTTCAGAGGGGTACTAATATTTATTAGTTAGCAGCAGAATTATCTAAAATCTCATGGGAAAACTTGTTTAGTTTCTCTCTCTTCTAAAATTGCATATAAAACTTTGTTTATTTAGAATATTTATAATCAGATAACAGATCTATGAATAACACATTCTTTAGTTTCTCTCTTCTCCATATCTTTGTTCCCTAGCATTGATTGTTCAATAAATTGAAAGAGAAAGGGAAGATAAACACCAACACACTTTTTTGGGTGTAGAACTATTTCACCCAAGGACCTCTTTTTAAATCTCCACAATTGCACAAAAAAGTTAAATACATTATTACTGATCATCCTTAAACAAATTTTAAGTTTCAGCCAATTTCTTCACTTAATATAACAATTCCATAAAAATTCAAACATTTTCTGAACCAAAACACTTGGAGCACATCTACTCAGCTTCTTCCAAAGTAGCTTCTATCCTTAGTAGCACAAATCCAACAGCAACGCCAACAAGAACAAGCCCATTCATTACTGCAGCAATCTGGAATATCTCAGCAGCAGCATTGCAAGTTGAAGACAAAGCTCCTCCTTTGCTCCCTCTCTTCCCCTTGAGATTATTCACAACCAGAGCAAAAGACTGCTCAGTGCATTTACTCACTCCAAGAGAAGCAACACTATTATGGGCCTTTAGCCCACCAAATGAGTTGAGCCCATTAATGTACACAACCCCAGCTGGCTTCCTCCTCATAGAGGAGCTCAGGGCTGTTGCTGAGAGTGCTGCTGTAGAAATTGTTGCCATCTCTGCAAGAAAAATGAAACAATATCAAAGATGTGATGAGTTTGGGAATAACATTTTTCACTTATTACCTTCGAGTGTTGCTTTATGTTGAGGCTATAGAAGAGAAGAGAGGTGAGAGAATAAAAAGGATATTGTGTTTTTGTATGGGGGAGGTGAGGGGAGAATTTGGATAAGGTGAGGAGAGGATGGTTGGCTGTTATTGGGATTATTATCTATCTTTTTTGGAATAGAGGATTCTATCTTTTAATATTGACCAAGAAAATTGGTAGTGCAAGTGTTTTTGACTTTTAAAGAAGAAAAGAAATTTTGCAAGTTGTTAGGTCAAGACGTTGAGGAAGTAATGACCGTGGTTGTTACACATGTTAAGTTTATGACTACTGTTTCATCAAAAAAGAAAAAAAAAAGAGTTTTCTGATATTGATTGTGTTTATTTTAAAATAGATCCCCAAAAGGTAAATAAGTCCCCCCTTTTTTTTCCAAGTTACAAGAACAGGTTAATGTTACTGTTTTCCGTTTATATTCTCTAGATCATGTTTATTTCTAAAATAAGTCACGGAGGTGATGACCGGATCAAAAGTAAAAGTAATAGAAACATAACAGGAATAACAAACGACCACTAAATGATATAGTTTAACCGAAGAGGCTTACTTGATATAACTAAAAAACAGAGAATATGAGGGACTTGTTTTAAATACGTCTTTTGGTTATTTCAAAATAAACATAATGTGGGGGACCAATACGACAAAATAAATAAATAAATAAATAAAAATGAAAAAAGTCTCGAATGGTAAACTTGTGATATAAGGCCCATATAGAATGCTCATTCCCCGGTACCCACATGTATCCAATAATTTTTATCTCCAAGATATTTCCACCAACTGGCTTTATATCATATACATTGAACTCATTTCCCGGTACCATCCAACATAAATCCCACATTATACTCAAATTTCAAAATCTATATCTAGCACATAGGCACAACAAATACACATAAGTTCACATTATCTATGCAAACTCTTGGTACCATCAAACATACACACACCTCCTTGGCACCCTCATATACAAAGCAAGTTGCCTTGCTCAGTAAACACCACAACGAGGATTTGTGAGCATCAAGATTTACATGAGTTGGCTATGAACTAATAGGGTCATTTACGTGTATATGAATCCTATAGGCTTCCATTTTTTGTACCGATTGAAATGTTTTTTGTTTGGCTTAGGTCATAGTTCGATCAGTATCATCGATGACAAGGACCTTTTCAATTGGGCAGCTGGTCAATTTATATAGGTTTATAGTTCAATGTAGAAATGTCCATCCCGTCTCAAATTTATATTGCTTGCTTCAACTTTGCATCATTATATATTGTGTATTACTACGTTGAATACCGAAAGTTGAAAATACAAGACAAACTTGCAACTCTTCTGCTATATGGCAAAAGCACAAACACCTTCACATGACACTGACCAAGAGATACCGACCAATTACAGAGTAACTGAACTCGGGTCTTTGTCAGCTCATCAATTTTACTTCTGTTGATTTCTCTGGGGAAAAAAAATAGTGGTAACCTGATCACATTCAGTTGGCCTGAATTCATAAATTATCTCCTTTTGGAAGATTGCATAAATTATGCTATAATAGACGGGAAGCAAATGTCAATAGCAAATATTTCTGGAAATTAATACTGCAGCTATCATTTAGTAATTGGAGAACATATAGTCCTCAGTAAGGGTGTTAGCAGATTGCATAAGGCTCGGATACGATACTTATCATATCTGTATCCGCATACTAATTAAGGATATGGATACGAATACGAATATGTCTCGGTAAGAAAAACTCATATCCATATCTGCTAAAATCGGATACGGATACGGATATATATATATATATATATATATATATATATATATATATATATATATATATATATATATATATATATATATATATATATATATATATATATATATATATATATATATATATATATATATATATATATATATATATATATATATATATATATATATACTAATTAAGGATATGGATCTGAGAATCTGAATATGTCTCGGTAAGAAAAACTCATCCTCTCAACTTTTAACCACACATCTTCCCTTTAGATTTGTGCTATCAAGAGCCTAAATCCAGATGGTATACGATCTTTCTGGATCATGCTATCTAATGGACAAAAAGTTAGGAGGATGGATTTCTTATCCACTTAAGTGGATTAAAGTTCTTCTCTATATATATATATATATATATATATGAGAAAACGAAATAATATCTAAAAATATAGTTAAGTATGATACAAGAGAGTTGATTAATATGTTTGTTATATGTGAAAACTAAGATTATATCTTTTGATCATCAAAATAAATCTCAAATCCATTAATCTAAGAATTAAAACAATTGCAATTATAGATCAACATATATTCGGATATTTCGGACATGGATCCGAATATTTCATTGTCTAACCATATCCTATCGGTTATAGATTTTAGTAACCATATCCATATCCGATACCTACCGGATATCGATAAATACGGATATATCCGCGGATAGGGACATTTTTTGGCACCCCTAGTCCGCAGCCTAACACTTGGTTCGGCAAGTAACTACAGCATGACATCAACTTGCTGAACTACTACATTGACACAGTAAATGAAGATGGCAAAAAAGAACAAAAAAGAAAGCATAATTCGGATTTCTGGCAACCAGTAGAAACTTGATGATTTTCAAAGACACAGGATGAAAGAAGGTAGTATAGCAAGTAACCTCTTAAAATATCACCGAAAAACAAGAATTGCTAGATATTGTTTATGTGAGAAAGTTAGTGGATGGTTTAGAGAGGTAAGGATGATCTTGGAGTCCCTTAATCTCCTTTGATGGCTGATTGTCTTGAAGATTGTGTGGTGCTACAATGACCTGCACAGAATAACAGAGCTTAGAGGCCCCAGCGGTTATTTACTCCGGCGTGCCCTCCAACACTCAAGTCAGTGACTCAGTCTACTAATCTAAAGAGAAAAGTAGAAATATAGTCTTTAGAGTTTTTTGTGCGTACCTTTGAATAGCAAAGATAATGCTATTTATAGGAAGTTGTTGAGGATATTTTGATAATTTAACCGGTTGGCTGATTGATACTGTGCCATTGCTTTACACGTGTCCGCAGCTGATTGGTTGGAGGTAAAGAACTGTACTCACAGTTTTAATATGATAGCAACAAAATGGTGGGATGGTGGTTGCCGTTGCCGGAGAGCTGTCAAGATGCTTGGCCATGCATTAAATGCGATGGTTACTAGGTGGTGGAGTATGGGCTCTGAACTGTTCACCATTAAATGCGAGCGCTGTTGATGAGACTGTCAGTCAGTCTACGTCCCCACCTCAAAGACGCTCTTTGATTCGACTCGAGTGCTACTTCGGAGGCTGACTTGAGGACATCTTTCATCTCGGACCCGGGTCGCGTAGACGAGTTGACTAAGCTGACAGCTCGAGTTTGCTTCGATCATCTGTCCGGTCCCATTACTTACGCCACATGTATAGTTTAACGATGTAATGATTTTCAGGGTATAGCACTGGGCCCGTTTCACTTGGACTCGGATGGCTGAGTGTAGAAATCGAACCATTCTAACCTTTTGTTGCTATGAGAATCTTGACCGCCTTTACCAGAGGATGACCGCTTATTTGACATAAGTGGAGATCGTGGAGCGGAGTGGGGCTTTGGTTGAAGGGACGTTTCATCTTTCAAAAATCGTCAGCGGTTTCTTGAGAACCGCACCGACAGCTCAAATCTTGCTACGTGGCTGGTGCCTCTACTTATTTATATCCAGCCCCTCTGTTACTAAATCCTAGGAGTTCAAGATTGGCGACAATCTTTACCTTTCTTCTTCAATATTTTCTTTGGAATCCTTTGCTCAACATCTTCATCTGCTTTGATGCCATCTGGTAGTCAGGCCGTGGCTATTCGCAATGAGGCTAGGATCGTTCTTTTACGGGAGTTTCACTCGAGGGTCCCTAAGTCCAGTCTTGAGCAGATCACCGGAGACTTTGACATCCCCAGCAGCTTCACCTTGTCTATTTCGGCAAAGGAACTTGCTGTATACGATCACAATAGTGATAGGACGTTGATATATCTTCACCATTTGGAGTTCGGTCTTCGTCTGCCGCTGTATCCATTCCTTCATTGGGTATTCGAAGCATTGGGGATTTCACTGGCGGTTGAAGCCAAATTCCATCGCCCTCCTCGTTCCTCATTATTTGTCATAGGGTTCACATGGAGCCCACGATAGGGATCTTAGTCACCTGCTATGCGCCAAGTCCAACAAAAGTGAGGGCCACTACTATCTACAGATTGTTGGTGGCCACCGCTTGGTCTCCATTCCTGATACCAATAAAGGGTGAAGGGAGAGGTTTCTTTTGTCTTCGGTGTGGACCCGATCATGGCCTGCTCTGCGTGGCGGAGATGAAGAAGAAGGCTTTGAGGTCAGTGCCACTTTCGGAGGTTGAGAGATTTGGGCTAGAGAAGATCCGTGCTTACACAGGTTCTCCTAATAGCAAGAATATATTTGACAAGATTGTGCCGGCTGTTGGCATCTCTCTTGCTCTTGCTATCGAGGTGGATGTTCCGTGGGTTGCTTTGTTAACCCTAGAGCCGGACGAAGAGACCATGGAGGCCCTAGTGACAGGTCCCAAAAGTATCCCGCCCGAGTTGGTGAAGGAGGATGTACTGGCCGTTCGTGAGAGGATGGCTGAGATCACTACCAATTGAAGGGTTTGGGATCGGCTACTGTCTAGGCTAAGAGGATTGAGAAGAAGAAGAGGAAGAAGCCGGCTCCGAAGCGTCCTCGTCCCTCTGAGGGCTTTGCTCAGGAACCTATTGCTCTGGATGAGGAGGCTAAGGAAGGGTCGTCGCCACTTGAAGCCGCTTCCACCCCCAGCTGGTGAGGTTATGGCCTTGCCAGCTCTTTTGTCCCCTCCGCCTAAAGTTTCTAAGGTAGAAGGTGATTTCTAGCCCCTAATGATCGATCAGGAGGCTGCTCGTGAAGATGCCTCCACCTTGGCCTCGACGGAGAGTGAGATCCCGGCTGAGACGGAGGATGATGCGGGACTATCGATCGAGCCGATAGAGAGTCTAGGGTCTTCTAGGAGGCTAGGGAAGGAGCCGATAACTAAGGAACCAGTCGATGAAGAGAGGCTTGTGGCTAGAGAGGAGCTGATCCCTCAGGCCGCCGCTAGTCGATATCAATGGCCCTCCGCTCATCATGTTGACGAGGTTTCTCCCTTTATTGGGAGAGGATTAGAAAGGTCTGATGGGATCTGTTGCCACTTGCACTTCCCACAAGGAGGAGAAATTGTCAAAGAGCATATCTTCGTCTCCCCTAGTCGGATGGACTCTAGGGTCGGTGCTGGAATACAGGGCCAACCAGGCTAAGGCTGTTGATTAGTTCCTCTTGCCGACCGATATGGCATTTTAGAAGAGTGTGCCTGATGGCGGACTTCATCAAGCCCTCCAAAGTTACCTCATTTGAGGAGCTTTCTTAGAGTTCGAGTCATTCCGTCGACTTGAGCATTCTCGAGAACTCTTCCTTAGGCTCTGGGATGAGGAAGAGGTTCATAAGAATGCTCGTGAGGCAGCTCATGCAGAGGCCAAGCTATTAGTGACCACCAGGGGATCCGAGCTTGCTATGCTCCAGAGAGGTTAGGCTAGGTGGGAGCGTGAGCAACTTGTCCGAGATGCGAAGATCAGAGCCTTGATCGACGCTTCTCGATAGAAGGCGACTCAACTTGCTGAAGCTCAAGAAGACATTAGGATTCTCCAGGAGGACCACTCTCGTCTTCAACACGATCTGGGCCTTGCTAAGGAGAAGGTCAAGTATCCCAAGTCCAAGGTACGGGTTGAGAAGAGGAAGGGGGATGATGCCTTCAAGCGGGCTCGAGTGGCTCATCTCGATGTTGAGAATCTGAAAGCCAGGCTGCAGGATGAGAAGGCTCAGTGAGAATCACTTCGGTAGGAGGTGGCTCAGATTGCTCAGGAGGCTAAGGAGTAGCGCAACTCCCTGCTTGCCCAAGTCCAAGCACTGCAGGCGAGTGTCATTCTTGGAGTCAGAGGCCCATCGAATCGATATGGTTGAGGAATATCGTAATGGTACTCTAGGAAAAGTAGAAGTCACTCTTGCTTGTAAGATAGCCTTTGACTATCTGATGGGGTAGCTTCCTTCTGAGCTTTAGACCTCTTTCGATTGCTTCAGGTATCCCTTCCGAGTTGGCGACAGCCTGGATGCCTTAAAGGATATTGAGATGGCGAGATGAGGGTTTGTCTTGTCAGATGAGGATGAGGATGAACATGCTTCTGGAGGGTTGGTCGAAGATTTGAGCCCCCATTTGTCTCCTTCCCGGTGCTGCTTCTTAGGAGAATTTGTAGTTTTCTCATTTTTAGTTTTGTTAAGTCGTGTAAAGAGTCCCATAATAATATTTTTGATAAATATATAAAGGACTTACTTTGTTGACTTAAGTTTTGTACGTTTTGCCATGCTTTGCATTTTTTAATTTGGTTGAGTCAGTGATGATTGCGAAAGTGGCTTTGCTCCATGCCATGGTTTTGTTCGTGCCTTGGTTTTACTCTGAAAAGATACCAAAGTCTTTCGTGCCTTAGACGTTCGGTGAAGACCGAGTCACAAGGTTTTCTTCGTGCCTTGGTTTAATCTAAAAAGATACTAAGGTTTTTGGTGCCTTGGACGAGTCGGTGAAGACCGAGTCACAAGGGCTTTCTTCATACATTGGTTTTACTCTAAAAAGATACTAAGGTTTTTGGTGCCTTGGACGAGTCGGTGAAGACCGAGTCACAAGGGCTTTCTTCATACATTGGTTTTACTCTGAAAAGATACCAAGGTCTTTGGTGCCTTGGACGAGTCGGTGAAGACCGAGTCACAAGGGCTTCCTTCGTGCCTTGGTTTTACTCTAAAAAGATACCAAGGTCTTTGGTACCTTGGACGAGTCGGTGAAGACCGAGTCACAAGGGCTTCCTTCATGACTTGGTTTTACTCTGAAAAGATACCAAGGTCTTTAGTGCCTTGGATGAGTCGATGAAGATCGAGTCACAAGGGCTTTCTTCATACCTTGGTTTTACTCTAAAAAGATATCAAGGTCTTTAGTGCCTTGGATGAGTCGATGAAGATCGAGTCACAAGGGCTTCCTTCGTGCCTTGGTTTTACTCTGAAAAGATACCAAAGTCTTTCGTGCCTTAGGCGAGTCGGTGAAGACCGAGTCACAAGGTTTTCTTCGTGCCTTGGTTTTACTCAAAAAGATACTAAGGTTTTTGGTGCCTTGGACGAGTCGGTGAAGACCGAGTCCCAAGGGCTTTCTTCATACCTTGGTTTTACTCTGAAAAGATACCAAGGTCTTTGGTGCCTTGGGCGAGTCGGTGAAGATCGAGTCACAAGGGCTTTCTTCATACCTTGGTTTTACTCGAAAAGATACCAAAGTCTTTAGTGCCTTGGATGAGTCGATGAAGATCGAGTCACAAGGGCTTTCTTCATACCTTGGTTTTACTCTAAAAGATATCAAGGTCTTTAGTGCCTTGGATGAGTCGATGAAGATCGAGTCACAAGGGCTTTCTTCATACCTTGGTTTTACTCGAAAAGATACCAAAGTCTTTAGTGCCTTGGATGAGTCGATGAAGATCGAGTCACAAGGGCTTTCTTCATACATTGGTTTTACTCACGAAAAGATACCAAGGTCTTTGGTGCCTTGGGCGAGTCGGTGAAGATCGAGTCACAAGGGCTTTCTTCATACCTTGGTTTTACTCACGAAAAGATACCAAAGTCTTTAGTGCCTTGGATGAGTCGATGAAGATCGAGTCACAAGGGCTTTCTTCATACCTTGGTTTTACTCTAAAAGATATCAAGGTCTTTAGTGCCTTGGATGAGTCGATGAAGATCGAGTCACAAGGGCTTTCTTCATACCTTGGTTTTACTCGAAAAGATACCAAAGTCTTTAGTGCCTTGGATGAGTCGATGAAGATCGAGTCACAAGGGCTTTCTTCATACCTTGGTTTTACTCTGAAAAGATACCAAGGTCTTTGGTGCCTTGGGCGAGTCGGTGAAGACCGAGTCACAAGGTTTTCTTCGTGCCTTGGTTTTACTCAAAAAGATATCAAGGTCTTTAGTGCCTTGGATGAGTCGATGAAGATCGAGTCACAAGGGCTTTCTTCATACCTTGGTTTTACTCTAAAAGATATCAAGGTCTTTAGTGCCTTGGATGAGTCGATGAAGATCGAGTCACAAGGGCTTTCTTCATACCTTGGTTTTACTCTAAAAGATATCAAGGTCTTTAGTGCCTTGGATGAGTCGATGAAGATCGAGTCACAAGGGCTTTCTTCATACCTTGGTTTTACTCGAAAAGATACCAAGGTCTTTGGTGCCTTGGGCGAGTCGGTGAAGATCGAGTCACAAGGGCTTTCTTCATACCTTGGTTTTACTCAAAAAGATATCAAGGTCTTTAGTGCTTTGGACGAGTCGGTGAAGACCGAGTCACAAGGTTTTCTTCGTGCCTTGGTTTTACTCGAAAAGATACCAAGGTCTTTGGTGCCTTGGGCGAGTCGGTGATGATGGCTATCAGCACACCGAATTGAATGATGATGACCTCTAGATGAAGTTGTGGATGCCTTTCTCGCTGATCCTTGCTAAGGGTTTCGCTTCTATCCATTTGGTAAAGTAGTCGATGGCCACCACAAGGAATCTTCGCTGCCCAGATGCTATCGGGAAAGGCCCCAGTAGGTCCAGTCCCCATTAGGTGAATAGAATTGGGTTGACTAGAGGTGTGAGCTCGGTCACCAGTGCTCGGGATATTTGAGAACAGCTAGCATGCTTTGCACGAGTAGTGAGCTTCTTTGAGTTGGGTAGGATGGTCGGTCAGTAGTATCCTTATCTAATGACCTTCTAGGCTAGGGTTCTGGCACCAATGTGGTTCCTGCATATGCCTTCATGGATTTCTCTGAGGATGTAGTCTGACTCCTTAGGTCGAAGGCATTGAAGGTAGGGTCCTTTGTTCTTCTTGGTGTAGGAGAGCCGGTAAAGTTGGTCGCTCATGATGACATACTTCAAGGCATTCCTCTGTAGGCTTTTGGCTTCTATTCGATCTTCTGGCAAGGCCCTCTTTGCCATGTATTAGATGAGTGGGTCCATCCAGCATGTCTCCTCCCGGTGGTCTATTTGAATGACCGAATTTGATGTTACTTTGGCAATGCTGGGTTGCTTGAGGGTGTCTATATATATTGGTACTCCTCCTGCCCCCAAGCTCGAGGAGCCCAGCTTGGAAAGAGCGTCCACATGAGCATTGTAGGCTCTTGGGATTTGCTCGATCTTGAACTCTTCAAACTTCTGTAACAGCTCTTAGACTTTCTCCATGTACTTTGCCATTCTGGAGTCTTTAGCTTCATAATTTCCTCGCACTTGGTAGACAATAAGTTGCGAGTCAGCGATGATAAAGATGGAGCTAGCTTTGGCCGCTAAGGTTGCTCTGAGATCGGCCAAGAGGGCCTCGTACTCAGCTTCATTGTTGGAGGCCGGGAAGTCAAATGTGATGGCGTACTCGAAAATTTGCTTCTCTGGGCTGCGGAGCACTACTCTAGCTCTGCTACCACTCTCTCCCGACGTGCCATCTACCTTTACCACCCACTAATTAGAGAATTATGGTTGGTCATAATTGGGTGTTCGGTTCTTCTTAGATTTTGTCTTTTTACCCGGCTTAGGAGTCGAGGTTGGTGTAGGGACCGGAGGTAGTGTCGAGGAGTTATCTTCTAAAGTGGAAGACTCGATCAAGAAGTCAGCAAGAACTTGGGCTTTGATGGTCATCCTAGGTTCAAACTGTATATCATACTTGTTGAGCTCGACGGCGCAGCTTGTCATTCTCTTGGATATGGTTGGATTTTCGAGTGCTTTCTTCAAGGCTAGATTGGTTCGGACCATTATTGTGTGTGCTTGAAAGTAAGATTGGAGTCTCCTAGCCATGGTGACTAGAGTGAATGCAGCTTTCTTGATGAGAAGGTAGTTGAGTTTTGCTGCCTTGAGGATGCAGCTGACATAGTAGACCGCCTTTGCACATTCTCTTCTTCTCGAACTAGGGCCAAGCTGACTACTTCCGCTGAGACAGCAAGGTAGAGATAGAGCTGTTCCCTTCTATAGGGCTACTTAGCAGGGGCTAGGTGCTAAGGTTTCTCTTAAGGTCGGTGAAAGTATTGCTGCATTCTTTCATCCACTGGATGTCATCTCTAGGCCCTTTGTCTCCCCTTAAGACTTTGAAGAATGGTATACTCCTTTTGGCTGACCTGGAGAGGAACCGCTTAAAGCGCTATCCTCCCATTGAGCTTCTAGATGCCCCTCACCATGCGAGGCTTGACCATTCCTTCAATCGTGGCTATCTTCTTCGGGTTGATCTTGACTCCTTGCTAAGTGATCATGAATCTAAGGAATTTGCTAGACCGCACTCCTAAGGCGCATTTTGCCGGATTGAGCTTCATCTTATACTGACGGAGCACCGAAAAGGCTTCTTCTAGATCTGCAATGTGAGAGTTAGCATGTTTATATTTTACTAGTATATCATCTACATAGGCTTCCACATTGCGTCTAGACTGTTCTTTAAAGATTTTGTTGACCAGCATTTGGTAGGTGGCTCCTGCATTTTTGAGTCCGAAAGGCCTCACTTTGTAACAGTAAGTGCCTTGATTTGTGATGAAGTAAATTTTCTCCTCATCTTGCTTTGCCATCTTTAGCTAGTTGCAGCCTAAGAAGGCATCCATGAAACTGAGCATCTCGTGACCTGCACTGTCATCGATGAGCTGGTCGATCCGGGGGAGAGGGAAACTGTCTTTTTGACAATCTTTATTGAGGTCGGTAAAATCAACGCATATTCTCCACTTGCCGCTAGCTTTCTTGACAAATACCACATTTGATAACCATTTAGGGTATTAGACCTCCCGGATGTACGCAGCCTTTAACAGCTGGTTGAGTTCTTCTGCTGTAGCCCACTGTCTCTCGGGCCCCAAGTGTCTCCTCATCTGTCGGATTGTTTTATAGTATCGATCGACACATAGCTCATGAGCCATTACATCTGGGTCGATTCCTAGCAAGTCCTTAGGTCCCCAAGCGAAGACATCCACATTTGCGTAGAGGAACTTGACAAGTGCCCCTCACAATGGCGCAGACAATTTCGATCCAATCCAAACTTTCTTGGCTTCATTTATATCGAGTAGAATTTCATCCAGCTTCTCAATAGGAGTTTTCGTTCCTTTTCTTCGTCCTTCTGTAGGTACGCCTAGGAGTTTTCAATCGGCAAGGTTCCTGAGAGTCCTTTGCCCTTCATGGAGAGAATGTAACATCACCGGGCTTCCCGCTGGTCACTTGGAACTATGCCGACTCCCTTGGGGGTTGAGAACTTCACCATCTGATGGTATGTGAAGGTATAGCCTGGAGATCATTAAGGGACGATCTTCCCAAGATGACATTATAGGCCGACTTTACATCCATGATAATGAATTGGACTTGGATGTTGGATTGGCAAGGGTACGCGCCGATGACCATAGGCAGTGTGACCACTCCCTCGGGTTGGATAGAATGCCCTGAGAAGCTAACTAAGGGGCCCAAGCATGGCTACAGTACTTATGATTTGCTGATGTTTATCTATCTGAATGCGTCCATGAATAGGACATCTGCCGAGCTCCCAGTTGATCCTCTTGAGCCAAAACCCATTGATTTGGGTATTGATGATGATTGGGTCATTGTGAGGTGTCATTATGCCTTTCAGGTTGTTGCTGAATGTAATGGATTGGTCCACCTTCAATTTCTTCTTGCACACGTTCACTTCGAGGGCACGCTGGGCATACTTCTTCCGGGCATTATTTGACATTCCTCTCACGATGGGGCCTCCGCTGATGGTGTTGATTGTACCCCTATCGTCAACCTCCCTCGGATAGTTCTGGCACTGATCTGGTCGGGGTGACCTCGATCTTGTTCTCTCGGGCCTTTCCTGATTAGACCGCTCCTTGCCATGATTGTTGATGTACTTATTTAACAATCTTCTGCTGATGAGGTCCTCAATATCCCTCTTTAGGATCTTGCAGTCATCAGTGTCATGGCCGTGGTCTTGATGATATCAGCAGTATTGCTGAGAATCCCTCCTCTGAGAGTTAGAAATCAAACATGGGGGAACCTTGGTAAAGTGTCCCTCCTACTATATCTAGTACAGTATCTTCAATAGAGGAGTGTTGAAGGGGATGAAGACTGCTAGCTTCGTGGAATCTCTCCTCTGCTCTCTCCTGTCTTGCCAAACCGATCTGGAATTGGACTCGGGTCGGTCAGGCTCAGGCTTCTTATTTTTGGATGACTCAGCCTTTGAGGCTTCCGCTCAGGCCGCTCTCTTGTGTAGTCGGTTGTCTTTAGCGTCCATGTAGGCCCTGGCCCGGGCCATGAGCTGGTTGAAGTTGGCGATGGGGTTGATGATGAATGAGTGCGCTAGTTTCTCGTCGTGCAGTCCCATGAAAACTGCGGCCATAGCCACCATTTTGCTGGGATCTTTACTTCCAGCAGCTTGGCCTGGAACCTCTTGAAGTAGTCCATGAGAGTCTCACCTGGTTTCTAATGAATTTGCAATAGGAGAGAGGAGGGTGCTTTCTTTTTTTATGCCCGCTAGGAAATAGTGGATGAACTTTTGGGTGAGCTCCTCATAACTATTGATGGATCTTTTCGGTAAAGAGTTCCACCACATCTTGGCCGCATTGCTCAGCGTGACTGGGAAAGCTCTGCATATGGCTGGCTCAGATACATGCTGAATGCTCAGTAGGTTATAGAAGTTTTGCACATGTTCAACTGGGTTGCTTTCTCCCTTGTATTTCTCAATGCTGGGAATTTTGAACTTGGGGACAAGAAGCGCTCATGATCTCATCGGATAAGGGGTTGTTCCCCCAATGGCATCGGCCACCAGGTTGAAAGTCCTATCATACGCGGAGGTTCGGGTTGCTGCCGAAGGGTCCTCTCGGTTGATAGGAGTCTGGGTCGCATAGGTGTACTGCATACATTATGACAGGTAGTGAGGAGTATGATGAGGATCTTGGCTCGAGCTTTCACATGGCAAATCCTAATACTGGGGAATCTAAAGCTAGGGAATCTTGTGCTGGGGAATCTGCTACGGATTAACCTGAAATAGGTTTGATGCCATAGCTGTTGAGGGGTCATTTTCCTAACCTGATCCTCCTTCGAGTGTCGCTAGAGTTGTTCCTCAAGTGGGGTGACAGGGGATGGAGAAGGGGTTAGAAGTGACTGAGAAGTTCATTTGCGAATGAGGTGAACTCATACTGAAGAGACATCGATATCCTCTATGAGGTTTCATCCAGTTGGGCATGAGTAACATATCCAGAATCGGAAGATTCCCCTTGAGTGAAGTCTAGAATATGTGGGTGACTAGGATTAGCCATTATCTCAAGACAAGAAGAAGTGGCCCAACGGTGGGCGCCAAACTATTTATGTGAGAAAGTTAGTGAATGGTTTAGGAGAGGTAAGGATGATCTTAGGGTCCCTTAATCTTATCTAATGGTTGATTGTCTTGAAGATTGTGTGGTGCTACAATGACCTGCACTATATAACTGAGGTTAGAGGTCCCGAAGGTTGTTTTCTCTGGCGTGCCCTCCGATGCTCAAGTCAATGACTTAGTTTGTTAATTTAAAGAGAAAAATAGAAATGTAGTCTTTAGAGTTTTTCGTGCGAACCTTTGAATAGCAAAGATAATGCTACTTATAGGAAGTTACTGAGGATATTTTGGTAATTTAACCGGTTGGCTGATCTGACACTATCTCATCGCTTTACACATGTCCGTAGCGGATTGGTCAGAGGTAGAGAACTGTATTCATAGTATTAATGTGATGGCGATAGAATGGAGAGATGGTGGGGGCCGTTACCGGAGAGCCGTCAAGATGTTTGGCCATGCATTAAATGCGATGGTGACTAGGTGGTGGAGTATGGGCGCTGAACTGTTCACCATTAAATACTACCACTGTTGATGAGACCGCCAGTCATTCGATGTCCCCTCCTCAAGGACACTCTTTGATTCAAGTCATGTGCTGCTTCAAAGGCTGACTTAAGGACACCGTTAGTCTTGAACTCGGGTCGTGTAGATGAGTCAGTTAAGCTGATAGCTCGAGTTTGCTGCGATCATCTGTCTGGTCCCATTACTTACGGCACGTGTATAGTTTAAAGACGTAATGATTTTCAGGGTATAACAGATATAATCATGTACAATGATGTTACATCACCGCCTTTTTAGTGGTAGAGCTAGGGGGTAGAGGGTAGCTGATCATCACGTTTTATTACACTTTTATACCCTCAATATCTATTTTATTTAAATAAATATATCACTAATAATGTGATTTTCTCTTAATCTATAGGAAATAAGAATTAATAAGAGCTATAAAAAAGAACTCAAATTTTCTCATTTTTTAACCTTTTATTGAAGCACAGGATCAAGCTAAGCAGCCTATAGAAGCCGAAAAGACAAGAATCTAATATGAAAAGAAATCAAATCAAATTCATATTCAGGATGGCCGGTAGTAAAGAAATAGTATTATCTTCCAATCCGAAGGCGGAATCTAACATATAATATATAAAAATCACCTATCTCGACGAGACGAAGCTATCTAGCATGTCGGATTATCGATACTAGTATCGATACTAGTATTGATAGCACTATCAATACCACTATCGATAGGGTATCGATACCTAGTAGCGATTACAAATCAAAGACTGAAATTATGTAACTTAGGGCTTAAGATTGATCTAAGGGCTAATATTGATTATAATACTCTATAAATAAGGGTAGAGAGTGAGGGTTTGAGTGTGAAAATATTTATAAAAACTCTATTTGGAGAGGAGGGTTACTCTTAATTGAGAAGACCTTCCAAACTTATAAACTTTGTTTGCAATTAATAAAAAATTTGCTTCTTCATATTTTTCTTTTCTTCTCTTTATTTGTTGATGAAGATGAAGATAAAGATAGGAGATTTGCTTTCAAGGGCCTAGAACCTTCTTTCAATGTAAATTTTCATTTTATTTTATTTTCTTATTTTAGATATTCATGTTTTAGTATTTTATTTTCTTATTCTTTTAGTAGATTAGATTTATTTTGATGTCTTGTAGAGTAAATTTATTTTCATGTCTTTGTTTTTGTATTATTTTCTTACTTTTTATTTTGTAGTATAGATCTATTTTCTTGCATAGTTTAGATTTTCTTTTATGTTCTTTTATTTTTGTAATTTAGATTTATTTTTATGTTCATAGTTTAGATTTTTATTTCTTTGTTCTTTTTTTGTAATTAGTTTTATTTTCTTATATTTTTATCCTCTTTCTTTCATACTCTCTAGTTTATATTTTATTTTGTTTTTAATTTCAATAATGTGGAACTAAAATCTTGTAGGAATTCTAGAGTTGTATGAAACTAGTTTGATTTCTTTTATAATTTATGGATTGCTCTCTTGTGCTTAAAATGATCATGTTTAGGATAAACAACTAGAGAATAAATTAGTAGAAGAAGAATTTGATAATCTATGCTTATCTTGAGTGGTTTGATATGTTATGTTTATGAATTCTAGAATTAATATCTAGTTGTTGTTCTTTTCATGAATGTTAATTTTAATTGGATGATAATTTGATAGGTTATACTTTCCTTAAGTGGTTTGATATTCTATGCTTAATAAATCTTAAGTAAAATGTGATAAAAAGAATAGTTCATAAATTCTAAGTGAAATTGACTAGTGGATTCAATTCTAGATTTCTCATTTCTCTAATTGAATTCTCCTTCTTTTAATTGTGTGATTTTCCTCTTTATTCTTGATTTTCCTTTATTTATTTCTTAATTTTATTTTCCTCTAATTTCTTTATCTTTCTTTCTCCCTCTTAATCTAGTTTTATTTTATTTGTAAATAATCACACTTTCCTCATATCTCTCCACAACCACATTATCACTCTTAATTGTCCACACACAACTTAGAAACTAATTTTGATTACTTCCTACAACACCTTCCTCGAGGGATCGACATCTTTTATACTATAACTTGATAGTTGTGCACTTGCAACTTAGATTTTATTTATTTCCTATCAGTAGCCATGGCCCGCTTTTGGCCACTTATCACATATATATTGCTGCATTTGAGTCCTTGTATCTTTCATATTTTGTGATTAGTATCTCTACTCACTAAAATTGTTCTTAAATCCCTCAAATTTTAAGTAGTTTCTAATTAATCCTCTTAATAGCTACAACTACTTTTAATTGGAGGGACTAATTTCAAAATAATTTAGTATCAATTGTTCTTAAATCCCGCCAAAGGGAAGCACTATGACAAAGTTTGCGGCGAAACCCCTCGGCTCGAGATCAAGGAAAAAAAGGAAGAGGCCTTTAGGAGCAAGAAAATGGCTCTGATACCATGATAACTTTAGAAGAAGGCTTGATATCATTGATGAGCATGGTTACATGTGTGATGATTTTCTACCTTTATTGAGACCTTACACATTATCATTGCATGCGTTGTTTCTCCTCCACATTCCATTGAAAAGCATCATGCATGTTGGCCTCTTCTGTGAAGCTCCTTCTTCATATAGCAACCTCTTAAAAACCCATTGCCATCACATCCGGTATTTTGGCTTTGACTAAGTGTCCCTTTCATATCTGAGATATTCTTCTTTCGACATCAACATCAACCATTGAGACTTTCCTCTAGACAAGCTTCTCCTCTTCATGGCCTCGGCATTGAGTATCATCATCTTCTCCGTCGATGTATAAGGATTATTATCCTAAGCCTTTCGATCTTGTCACCACTAATAATTTATTTGTTGATGTTATTTTCCTCTAATTTCTTTATCTTTCTTTCTCCCTCTTAATCTAGTTTTATTTTATTTGTAAATAATCACACTTTCCTCATATCTCTCCACAACCATATTATCACTCTTAATTGTCCACACACAACTTAGAAACTAATTTTGATTACTTCCTACAACACCTTCCTCGAGGGATCGACATCTTTTATACTATAACTTGATAGTTGTGCACTTGCAACTTAGATTTTATTTTATTTCCTATCGGTAGCCATGGCCCGCTTTTGGCCACTTATCACATATATATTGCTGCATTTGAGTCCTTGTATCTTTCATATTTTGTGATTAGTATCTCTACTCACTAAAATTGTTCTTAAATCCCTCAAATTTTAAGTAGTTTCTAATTAATCCTCTTAATAGCTACAACTACTTTTAATTGGAGGGACTAATTTCAAAATAATTTAGTATCAATTGTTCTTAAATCCCGCCAAAGGGAAGCACTATGACAAAGTTTCTTGTGAAACCCCTCTCGAGATCAAGGAAAAAAGGAAGAGGCCTTTAGGAGCAAGAAAATGGCTCTGATACCATGATAACTTTAGAAGAAGGCTTGATATCATTGATGAGCATGGTTACATGTGTGATGATTTTCTACCTTTATTGAGACCTTACACATTATCATTGCATGCGTTGTTTCTCCTCCACATTCCATTGAAAAGCATCATGCATGTTGGCCTCTTCTGTGAAGCTCCTTCTTCATATAGCAACCTCTTAAAAACCCATTGCCATCACATCCGGTATTTTGGCTTTGACTAAGTGTCCCTTTCATAATACGAGATATTCTTCTTTACGACATCAACATCAACCATTGAGACTTTCCTCTAGACAAGCTTCTCCTCTTCATGGCCTCAGCATTGAGTATCATCATCTTCTCCGTCGATGTATAAGGATTATTATCCCTAGCCTTTCGATCTTGTCACCACTAATAATTTATTTGTTGATGTTCAAGGATTCTTATCTCTCGCTATTGTTCTCATCAGCATTAAGTTCTCCTTAACCAATCCCCCTCGGTTACTATCCTATGTCATCGATAATACAGCCGTTGGGCTTCTCTTTATCAGTACTCTTGGATTCCATCCTACATTATTGATTTTGTCGCCACACTCGGACTCCTTCATCAAGGCTCAGACGTCTTTACAAATCAGGTTCTTCATAACCAAACTCTTAGTTTTTGATCCACCGTGAGTTTGAATGGAGGTGTTAGATATAATCATGTACAATGATATCACAACACCGCCCTACCATCCTGACATCTCCATCCTCTCTCCATTCTCACTCCATCATGTTTAGTGATGTCACATCACCGTCCTACCATCGATATCTCCATCCTCTCTCTCTCCATCTCATATATATATATATATATATATATATATATATATATATATATATATAGCAAATCTTCTATAAACTTAAGTTTATAGGGAATAGTCATACACCAACTTTTCTATCCATTGATGTTGCCTTGGGATCCATGAAAGATATGAAGCACATTTTGAGATTTGTGCATCTCTTGATGGCACAAATCTAAAGGCAACATCAATGGATAAAAGTTAGTGTATATT